>CM074549.1:3928918-4528918 GCA_037305995.1 Sclerodermus sp. 'alternatusi'
TGCATCGTACCTATTGACTCCCAACCAGCGAATGTAAGTGGGACGCCGCTTCATTTGACTATTTTGTCTGCTGTGATTTTGTGAGTTTCGTTATTGTTTGTGTTTGCGTATTTCTTTTCCCGCGGAGGCTAGCCACCTCACTTGCGCAGGGAGGCAGGAATTGCTTCTCCTGTTGCACCGTAGCACCCCGCGAAGCACTTGCCCTCGGGTTGGACTATCGCCTCTCGCAGGGTTGAGTGACTTCGACCGAACGAAGGTCTTCGCGGCATAGCCATCGGCTTGTGCTACGGAAATTTAGGAAGTGTCGCGAGCGTAGAGCGAGCGGGCGCTCCCAGTTTGTTAGGTCGCGTTGCGTCATTGTAGCGGAATCTGTAATTGTAAGATTGGCGAGCGAAATTGGTCCTCGCTAAATAAAACGGTTAAGTTGAAATCCGTGTGTTATTGACACTTCCACACTTGTTCGTATTTCAGGGTCACCCGCGGCTTCATAGGAACCACACCCTCGGTCTCTTTCCTCCCGGACGGTCGGGATAAATAAATTTGTGTCGCGATAGTCTCCGGGGTTTCACCCAGCTCCGGAGAAAGCTCAATTCGCGTATTACACACTGCACTGCCACGGGTCGATGTCGAAAGACGAAATGGCTCCTATGTGGCGCGCACCATCAACGTGCTGCCTCCGATTGTCGCGGGCCGCCGGAATTTGGCAAAAGCGTCCCGGGCATCGGAAAGCAGGATTAACCAGGGAAAGGATCCCGAAATCGCTTGGCCGGGGTTGAGTTACGCGGGGTCGCGCCGCCCCGGTGTTTTGTTTTTGTGACTTTCACGAAAGCAATGCGCCGCGTGGGACTTGTGCGGATCCTTCGGCTCCCGCAGGCTGGGTGAAAACGGGATCCTGTTGCAAATGAAAAGCCATTTTATTAGTGGCGAGGATACACGAGCACTGCTCTATCCTCTTCGAATGGGTGCCAACTCACTGTGTTTGCCGTGCACAGCGACCCGTGTTGTTCGGGGAGGGGAACCTGGGCACTGAGGGGACCTACACCTGCGGGTGTAACGTCCCCAACACTTGTCTTTGGCCCCGTACCGGACTAGACGGGAGGCCCTGGGCTAACCCAGTCAGGGTCAATCGGCTAGGAGTACTCCACCTAGTGGGGTCTCCTCAGGGTGAGTTGGTCTGAGCCAGCTATAGCTAGTGTGACGCCCCAGCCCTGCGAAGCAGGGTTCCAATTGAGGGTCCGAGGAGGCCGGGGCGCGCACGACGCTGAATTAGAAAACACATCTTATGGGTTCCACAAATATCTCCGCCGAAACGAGATCGATTGCCACGTGTCGATCCCAGAGTAGGCACTTTGAACGGGAAGCCAGGAACTCAGGAGCAAGCACCAGGCTGGGCGCATGCAGCCGGAGCACTTCGAATGTATGCTCCGGGCCCCTGGCTGAATGCCACGTGGCTATCGAACGTTTGAACGCACTGGAAGGGAAGGCTGCCTCCTCCTCCTACCCAACAGTCCCCAGGGACACGGTCGCGGGCTTGGGAGTAGCGCCCCAAGATCGGACAAACGCACCAGTCCCTGAAGAGGTGGTCTTGAACGGAATAAATGTTCCCTCGCGTGGACTAAGGATCAAGCAGTTAAATATGCAAAGATCCAATACTGTCCACTACGAGGCTAAGATCCTGATAAATTTGGACAGGACCGATGTGCTGCTTATGCAGGAGCCTTACAGCTTGGGAAACAAGATCCCGAGCTTGGGCCCAGGCATGGCAGTGGTCACGGGCGCCAAAGGGGCTCCCCCCATGGCTGCAATAGCAGCCCGGACCGAGTCCGGTGGCACGGTCAAACTGACCGAGCTGTCGGACTCACATATTGTGGTGGTCCAGATTGAAAAAGGATCGGGGTCCCTTTATTTGGTCAGCCAGTACTTCCAGTTCTCGGAAGACATCGAAAGAAGTCTGACCAGACTCGAAAGGGTGCTGACAGCACTAAAAGGGAAGGACATAATTATCTGTGCGGATGTTAATGCAAAATCGCCCCTCTCGGGCGGTAAAATGCAGGACCACCGCGGAGATAAGCTGGCTTGCTTTATAGCTCAGCATGGCCTTATAATCTTGAACGAAAGAGGACATGCTAGCACGTTTGCAAGTCCATCCGGTGAGTCGAACATAGATATAACTATGACCACTCCAGGAATGATCAACAAAATCGAAATATGGTCAGTCAAAGTAGGGCTGACCTTGAGTGATCACAGAGTACTGGAGACGATCACCGGAAAAACCACTGCTGGTAGCACAACGACTACGCAGCGATTCCGGCGCTTCATTACTTCCTCTGCAGATTGGCAAAGTTTCCAGGCCACGCTAATGAGGGAAAAATGTGCGCTTGTTGAAAAAGCCATCCTAAATTCCGAAGGAGTACAGGAGTACGCGACATTATTAGAGGAAATAATAGTAAAGGCCTGCGACTCCTCTATGAAACGGAAAAGCTGGAGGAAAGCCACCGTGCCCTGGTGGAACGAGACCCTCTCAAAAATGAAGAGAAAAGTCGCAAGGGCCAGGTGGGTATACTCTACAGCTAGAGATGACACACGTCAGGCAAAAAAGGCAGAGTATCGAACCAAGAGAAAAGCCTACAAAAATGCCATACGCAAAGCTAAACTCGAAAGTTGGCAAGAATATGTCACAGGGGTTGGAAACCAGAACCCCTGGAGCTATGCGTATAAACTGGCTGCGGGTAAGGTCCGGAAGGAAGAGATGCTAAGCTGCATTAGAAGGCCAGACGGGTCTGTAACACAGACCTGGAAGGAAACTGCAGAAGCACTATTGAACGGCTTAATTCCGGATGACGAGGTAGCCAGCGACTCTCCCGAACAAAAGGAGATCAGGCGGGGTGCCGTGCAGGGCTCCGAGGGAGAGGACACAAGTCCTTTCACCAAGGAAGAACTGTCAAAGGCAATTACTAGCCTGAAAAGTGGGAGGGCACCTGGCCTGGACGGGGTGGAGGTCGAAGCGGTAAAACGTGCATACGGATGTGTGCACGAAGAGCTGCTAAGACTCTACAATGCCTGTCTAGAGTTCGGGGTCTTCCCTACATGCTGGAAAGTTGGATCATTAGTGATCCTCCTCAAGAGCCCGGATAAGGATGAACAGATGGTCAAATCATAAAGACCTATCTGCCTACTATCGGTCCTGGGCAAAATACTAGAGAAGTTAATTCTCTGTAGACTGGACCCAGTCATTTCGAACGCGGCATTTGCCTCAAATAAACAGTATGGATTCAGGGCTGGGAAATCCACCGTGGACGCCTTAATAGCCCTGAAAAACACTGTAAAACAGAGCAGGGATAAGTACCTGCTGGCGTTGTCATTTGACATCTCGGGCGCATTTGACCATGTCTGGTGGCCGAGTGTCCTGGCCAGCTTGAGGGAGAGAAGCTGCCCAGGGAACCTCTACAGCCTAATGAGCAACTACCTCTCGGGGCGACAGACTAGAATAGTCTCAAGCACCGAGGAGATTGACAAAACTCAAACAAGAGGCTGCCCTCAGGGATCAATCCTCGGACCATGTCTATGGAACATGGTTTTCGATGGAGTTCTCCGGGAGCTCGAACAGGCTGACCCCAACCTTAACATAAGGGAGGTAATTGCATATGCAGATGACCTGCTTGTCCTGATTGCAGGAAACTCAAGGCAGGCTCTGCAGGACGGGGGGCAGGCGGCTACAGACCTAGTGGTCTCGTGGGCTGCCAGCCAAAAACTGTCCATCTCGGAGAGCAAAACCGAAATGATCCTGATGAGGGGGAAGTTGAACGCCCAGAGACCTCCTGTAATTAGAATTAATCGGAAATCGATCGCTCTAAGACAGGAGATAAAGTACCTGGGAGTTATCATCGAAAGAGAACTTAGATTCAACTTCCATACTAGATATGTTGCAGCAAAGGCTAGGAACATATTCTTCAAGCTGGCCACGATGGCGAGAGCCAAATGGGGATTGAAAGCGAGGGCCCTTAAAATTATTTATAAAGGGGCCTTCGTCCCTACAATTACCTATGCGGCTCCATGTTGGATAGATGAGCTAATCTGTCATGCGAAGAGAGTGCTTCTCTCCGCACAAAGACAGGCACTCATAACTGTAATAAGAGCATATCGAACGACCTCGAGAGAGGCTTCCCTGTCATTGCGGGTGTGCTGCCCATTGACCTGGCTGCACAAATGAGCTCTCTTATGTATAAGGCAAAGAAAGGTATAAACTTTGTGTTCGAGAACATCCAGTTCGAAGAACGCGAAGCATTGAACGCGACCAGAATCGCCGAAATGCATAGAATGTTGAAAGAAAAGCTCATTGAAATATGGCAAAGAAGATGGGATGCATCCACTACCGGCAGAAATACCTATGAGTATTTCGGAAATGTCGGAGCCTGCTGCAAGGCAACATGGCTAGAAGTGGATCACTACACCACGTAATTCCTCACAGGGCACGGTGATTTCGCTAAGAAATTGAATGAAATGTCTCTAGTAGAAGACGGCTACTGCGAATGCGGAATGGAGGAAACTCCAGACCACATTCTCTTCGAATGCGTGCTGCATGAACTCGAAAGGGACACCCTCAAGTACTGTGCACTACAAGAGGGCTTAGCATGGCCAGTCCGGAAACAGGACTTGGTATCAAGGAAATTAATCCGTGCCTTCAGGGACTTCGCACAGGAAGTACTTTTGAAAAAGGAGCAGGCAAGATTAGAACTCTAGACAGGCTCCAACCGGAAATAATATAAAATATTGGATTTGGCACAAGATAGAGTAACCTATATGACGCCACGAGATCTAGTGAACAGACTCGTGGAACAGGTTTGTAATAGAATATCCACCTATCAAAGTGCCTGGCGTCTCTGCAGAACCTACCCAGTAATAATAATTAAAAGGGTGGAAACTGGGCAAAGCAGCTGACGAAGTCGATCAGAGTAACTCCTCATGCTCTGGCCGCACAAAAATGAAATTGAACGAAATATAAGTCACACAACACACTGCCATCGAATAGAGACGACATGAAATAACTGTCGTCTAAGGTTGTGAGACTCGAATTGAAACGAGGTGTGCACTATGTGCAGGGAGATACCTTCACGCGGTTCCCCGTGTTAAGGGATGTGGACAAGAAGGCTACTTGGATGAAGCATCACAACCAAACGCTCCTCCGAAAGGCACCACACCGAGGGTAGTGCGGGATTTTTCTGGGCTTTGGAGGGACAAGGCCGACCCCTCAGCGTCCCGAGGCGGCGAGATTGCCGGATGGCGTAGGAAAGGCACTAAGAACTGTCCGGCTTAAGGGGATATGGGCTCTTCAGCCTCAGGTGCCCCGATGTCACCTCCCCAGGGAGGATGACCCTTGAACGGCCAACAGACATGTCCCTATCTACTCCGTCCCGACGGGTCTCCACCTTGACGTGGTGGGACGGCTTAAGGTCAAATTAAAGAGTTTGACCAACCAAGAGAGACCCACGCACCATCGAACGCTCGAATGAGAGTTCTGCGCTCTGGGTGAGGAAACTTCGTTTCGAACGCGCCGGACGATCGTAGATCTCCGGAAATAGCGAGGGGCACGACCTTGTACCGTGTAACAGCGGGGAAGGCGTGCACTCCTGCCTGGAGCGCGGAATGCGGGTGCGCCGCCCACGACCGGGGGCGGATTCACACAGGAAGTTACCTCCTGTACCCGGTCCGGAGAGAGGAGCACCGCACTATGTGCGGTGAATGATCACCGGGAAGTCCTCCGTAACTCCTCAAAAATCCCGCCCGTCCAGGGCCAGGGGCGAGTAGCAGGAAGGTTCTTTTCCTCCTGTACTGGTCCACCGAGGATCACTGAGGTGCGAAACCTCGGTGATCCGAACCACTAAAGGCGTGAGGCCAAGTGGAGCTTTCCCCCCTACCCTTTTCCCCCCTCCCTACTCCAAAGATTTCTTTTACTCCTTTCAGGTTTCCCCATGACCCCAGTGTGCCACCTAGAGCCGCTGGGAAGGCCCGGGTGCTGACCCCCAGTGGGTTGGAGAGGCTGGCCACCGAGGCTCACCCGATTTAGCCAGTACACCGAACGTGTACTAACCCGTAACCCGGTGGGTCCTGAGTCGCTAGACTCGGGGAGCCCAAACCGGGCCGGGGGTTTTGGCTTAAACGCCTGAACCGAGAGCTGGGTACTCTATAAAGCACCCCCCAATCCTGTCCTCTATCTGGCGCGGGCAAAGGATGTATGGCTGATGGGCAAATCAGTCTCGAGCGCTGGATTACCCCGGGGCACCTGCCGAACCCCGGGGGACACATAGGCTGGCATCGCGCCAAATTTTTACTCGTGGGAATCATATGGCCCAATTAACTTCCTCGCGCGCCGAACGAGACCTCGCCACTGGGTCTCAAGTAGGCTTCGAACGACGCGTGACCAGGGCCATGGCCGGGGGATCCACGAGTCTGAGGGCTGCGGAGCCCTTGGCCGTGCCCCTGGATACCGCGAAGGTGGATCCGTGCCGAAGCTCCAGCGGACGTGCCGTTCGCGTTCTCGATCGCCGCACTAAGGAAAACGCGTCCGCTGGAGCCGTAATAACATCGTCGTCCGCGATATTCCCGTCCCCTGTATCGGTCCCTACACTCACCCCCCTTGTACTCTCCCCCTCCCCTCCGCGGTTCTATCCCCCATCGGGTCGCGCACGCGCTCTCGGTCACGGTCGTGTTCGGTATCACCTCCCCCCATTAAAAACCCGGGATCGCGAACGCGGAAAAGAAGACCCTCGGTGACGGCTAAAACTCGCGGGGATTTGTCGGGAAAAGTCCCAATCGTCATACTAAGTCGGTTGGCCAAATTTGTGACGTTACATCAAATTTGCTGTCCAGTCACCTCCGCCGCCTTTCGCCTCACCCGCCGTCGGAGAGGTCCCTGGGCGCCAGCCCCGGGAAAGGGCAAATTTATTTTGGGCCCTCCGCGGCGTTCTTCCGCGGCTTCGCCCGACCAGCCAGCCCTTGCGGAACGGGAGGGGCGGGGTAATAATGCGTAGGTCGAATTGTACTACGAATAAACTTTTATTTAGCCGTTCCCGTGACGGACAATCTCCGCCTTGGCGGCCCGGTGGCACGGTACAATACGTCCCCCGATGGGACCAATGGATCAATTTCCACCTTCATTAGGCCCTAACTGTCTCTACCGGGCTACAAGTCACTTTTCGGTTCCTTAATTGACTCTGACCTCCACCGTGTCTAGGACGTTTTGACCCGTCGGCAGGGCCCCTCGGTTCCTTGCCTCGCGAAAACTTATTCCCCGCGGGTGGTCACTCGGTTTGGCGCTGCCCCGGATCGCTGGCCCAAACCCGCCCTGGTCCCTGCTACGACTGTCCGCGCCCTGTCTTGTCCACGCAGCCGTGGAGGTCAAACTCAATTGTACATAAGAACGGGGAGGATGAAATCCTCACTGGCAGGAGCTTACCACCCTCGTGGCTAACGCCTCCGTACGCTGAGGTCCTTCCTCGTCGTTCGTGGTCGTAGGGCCTTGGTCCTCCGGCGTCTCTCAAAGGTTACTCGGGCCCTTGAGAAGAGGGTACGTCGATCGATTGGGCTCCGGTGTGTATCAGGAGGGTGCTCCCACGGGGCCTCGATAGCACAAATCAACCGCTATTTTTCTTCCAAACTGGTATAACTATGACTTGTCACGTCGGTTTTTCACACGTGTCGCGTGTTCCACCGTCTAACGATCAGTAATCGATCGCTCCGGCCGGATCAAGGATCCGGCGCTTCCGGCCCGCCCACTTTCCCAATTCCGCCAATAGACGAGAATTAGCAAGTGCAGCAGGACTCGACCAATTACTGGCCCGGAATCGTATTCTTCATATTAGGCCACTCGTCGTACATCTCCTAGATGGCATGGCCAGTACCTCTCGTCAGATTCTCATCTCGCCCCTCGAAACGGGGGGGGGGGGGAAGAGAATAACGGGGCCATAATGGCGCTGACCCATTCTGACGGGGCAACAGCGGGATCTAGATGGCGACGTCCGGCTGCTCGATCCAAGCGTACGATAACTCATCCGCCGTGTAGGGCTCCGGGATTTAGTCCGACGTCCTCTAGGGTCCTCTTCAGTCGTTGGGCCAGGGTGGTAGGCTCGAGTATACAACTAGTTCCTTCGGGGTTACGCAATGCTACAACCATCTCACAATATGTGCGGAGTAGAGTGAATACTCGCACCGTCGTACATTCCGGATCATAATGCGGGAAAGGGTTAGGGTAAAAAGATACACACTCACGTTTAAATATAATCACTATATTTAGGGCGTGACCGCGGGAGACAAATAAAATACAAAAGACAGAGAGGGTACAGACGGTAGGACAATACCCATATGTGGAGAAGAAAAAAAAAAGAAGATATTCACAATGGAGGGGCGGTCACATGTCTTCCCCAATAAACAAAAAAAAATGATCGTGACCGGGGTCGATAAAATAAAAAAAGGCGGCTCGGTTGGTCCCCGATCGCGTAGCGAGGTTACAACATTATAAGAAAAGATAAAAAAACAAAAGCGAGTGCCCTAGGCCTAGGGGGGGGGGGGGGTTAACAAGGGGGGAAGCGTCCCTGAGAGCGGCCCGGGAAGTCGCGCATCAGGGGGGGAATGTCCCTGATGGCTCCAACCGGGTGCCAGGGGCCTTGGGCCCTCCACTGCTCGCTGCACTCGGGACAGTCACGAAGACTTGTCCCTCGCCGGCCGCATCGATAACAAAAAAGCCTCCGCGGCTCGGGACATTCACTATAGACATGCCCCCGAGCCCGGCAGTTATGACACTTTAGGTCAGGCCGGCGGCGCGACACTCGAGGCGGCTTCGGGGCCGGTACTCCTCGCCCTCTCCCTCGCCCACAGGGGATGCCCACCTCCCCTGGGCGCAAATACGCCGTGGGAGGGACAAGTAGGCCCCCGGATGGAGCGAGCAGTGGGGTCTCGATAGCGGGGCGTCTTTCCACCGCCAGCTGGGCTAGCGGGGCCCGTAACTCGTCGACCCCCGCGTGGGTCGGGACGGTGTCCTCCGACTCGGGGATGTCAGCTAACTCCGCGTCGGCCGGGACCTCGGTGATCCCATCCTCCTCTTCGGGGTGGGGCGGTTCAGCCTGGTGATCCTCCGGGACGCTGCTCTCCGCCTGGTCCGGGGCCGATAACGGGATGTCCGGGGCGGCGGTCTCCGTGGTCCGGGTGGCCATCGGCTGGTGACCGGGGTGCGACACGTCCGCGGCGTCGATGGGGTTACGCCACTGTGGCGGAAGCCAACGGTATAAGTGTATTAGCCTTGACATGGCCTCCATGTCCACATGTGTCTGTGTGGCCGCATCCCGCAGGTCCGTAGGCAACTCCCCTGAGGGGGCCGATAGCTCGTTATTAAGAGGAGAGCTCTCCTCGTTGGCCGGGGCACTCTCCTTGGTGGCCGGGGGCTCCGATCCCGAAGATCGGCCGCGAGCCAACCACGCCCGCAAAACTCCGCCAATGTGCGACATCGATCTACGGCGGAAGGTAGGATTTAAGGTCACAGATATGGGATTTAAAGCAGCGACCTGTGTTCGAACTCTCCACCTCACACACTACAGGGGACAGCAATCGGACGACGCGATAGGGTCCGTGATAACGGGGGACTAACTTAGACGAAACGCCTCGGACGGCAGACGATAATACGCGCGACCTTGACAATACTAAATCTCCCTCACGAAAAACGCATGGTCGACGCCGCAAGTTGTAATACCGCGACTGACGGTCGTACGCTCGATTGAGATTGCTCGCCACCCACTCCTGCAGATCACGGATGCGAGAGGCGCGATGCTTCCAATCGACGGGAGGGTCACGACCGCAACGATTAGGGGATTCGACGGTTTGCGCCACGGTATGAGCCGGTACAGGGTTCCTTCCCAAATTCAGGAAAGCGGGGCATGTCGATAGCGTGGTATGATAAGCGGTGTTGTAGGCGAATCGAAAGTCGTCCAGGTACATGTCCCAATGCTTCTGCGTGTTCCTCAAGAAGGCCGTAATCATGGTTTTAAGGACTCTGTTCACCCGCTCCACAGGATTGGCCTGGGGGTGATACGGAGGAGTAGTCGTATGACGAATCCCCGCGTCTCGACAAACCTGCTGCACCAGTTTATTCACAAATTCCGTTCCATTGTCAGATAGCAGTGTGGTAGGTGCGCCCCATCGATTTAATATTAGATCTCTGAAAGCCTCCACGACTCGTGCCGCTGTAGCCCGTCGGAGCGGACAACACTCGATCCATCGTGTGAACAAGTCCTGGAAGGCCAGAATATACTGGAATCCGCGGGTACTCCGGGGAAGGGGTCCCATCACGTCCACTGATACCACGTCCCATGGGCGTTCCACCACACGGCGGCCCATGAGGCCGGCAGGGGGTCGTTGATCGGCCTTGCATCGTTGGCACACGTCGCAACGTCTGACGTAGGAGGCGACATCTCGGAAGACTCCTGGCCAGAAATATCGGGTGACCACCCGGTGGTAGGTCTTTTCCACTCCTAGATGACCAGACTGGGGCACATCGTGGCTCTCGTGTATGATCGGCTCTCTGTGTTCCTGTGGCACTACCAACTTCCAAGGATCCGTGTCCGGTAGCACTTCTTCGGCACTTAAAGCGGGTCGACGATACCACAAATTTCCATCCATCAGTTTCCAGTCGGGATACTTCCGGGGTTCCTTCTCGACATTCTCCAGTCGGTTCCGATACCACTCATCTTGAACTGCCTTCCAGATCGGGGCGGCGTCGGTGGTCGTCTCCGACGCGTCGGCCTTGAGGGTGTTGATGGTCGTAGGCTCGAGCGGGTTCCAACTATCCGCCCGCGAGAGTATACACTCCACGGAATCCCGAAAGTTGTAGGACTCTTCGTCCCCGTGCAACCGGTGTAGATCATCAAGGCTGATGGACCTGCCCAAGCCTTGCTGCGGGCATTCTTCTTCCCAATCCTCAAAATGGATCGTCAACACCAGATCCAGGAAATCAGTATCCGCGTCGATAGGTGATTGTGAGTTCTGTGGGACGCCATCGAACATCCTGGAGAGGGCGTCGGGCACGTGGTTGAGCGACCCCTTTCGGTACGCTAAAGTGACGTCGTATTGCATCAATTCCAATGCCCACCGCGCTAGTCGGCCAGTCGAATCCTTCTGAGCTTTCAGCCAGGTCAGGCTGCTATGGTCCGTCAATACGGTGAAAGAATATCCCTCCAAATAAGGACGAAACTTGCGGATGGCCCAAAGGACAGCGAGGCCCTCGAGTTCCGTAGCCGAGTATTTCCGTTCGGCATCCGATAACGTTCGACTTGCGTATGCGACAACCGTTTCGCCCTCTGTAGATTCCTGCGTCAGTACCGCGCCCAATCCGACCTGACTAGCGTCCGTTTGTAGGACGAAGGGGAGGGAAAAGTCGGGACACGATAACGTTGGAGCGTGGACCAGGCAATTCCGTATATCTTCGAAAGCTCTTTGTTCCTCCGCGAGCCATTGCCATGTACGATCCTTCTTTAACAATCCTGTCAAGGGCTCAGCCCGGGTGGCAAAATTCGGGATGAAGCGGCGATACCACGAAGCCATTCCCAGGAAGCGGCGCAACTGCTTCACGTTCGTCGGTGGCGGATAGGACACTATGGGTTCCGTCCGTTCCGGATCAACCCTCAAGCCCTGCGCGTCCACTAAGAATCCCAGGTACTTCACTCGTGGTCTGCAGAATTCGCTCTTGTCTGGGTTCACGAGGAGTCCCGCGGCAAGAAGCCTATCGAAGACCCGTCTGAGCCACACAAGATGTTCCTCGAATGTGGTGGTTACTACTATGATGTCGTCCAAGTAAGCAAAAGCGTGAGGAGACATCTCGGGTCCGATAACCTTGTCCAGAAGACGTTGGAAAGTAGCCGGAGCACCGGTCAGTCCAAAGGGCATTCTGTTGAACTGGTACAAGCCTCTCCCGGGCACAGTGAAAGCGGTGATCTCCTTACTTTCCGGGGCCATAGGAATCTGGAAGTAGGCCTGACTCAAGTCGATGGCGGAGATGTAATGTGCGGCTCGAAGTTTGTCCAGTATAGCGTTCATATACGGCAGCGGGTAGGCGTCCTTCTTGGAGACCTCGTTGACTTTGCGAAAGTCCAGGCACAGTCGAATATCCCCGTTCCTCTTGACCTGCGGTACCAAAGGGGAGGACCAATTGCTCTGAGATGGTTCGATGATGCCCTGATCCAGCCATTTGAGGACTTCTTGGTTGATAGCTTCCTGCACCTTAGGGTTCACAGGGTAGTATCGTTGTTTGATGGGTGGATGTCCTGCGACGTCGATCCGGTGTTCGGCGAGCGACGTAAGTCCGGGCGCTTTGGCCAGTCGTGGTAACTCTTCAGCCAAGAAGGCATTTAGGCGCATCGTCTCTCTGGACGACAACTCCCGCAATCCCATGCAGACGGAGGGACTCGTCGAGTGTGTAGATTTTACCTCCAGTGGATAGGAGTGTTCCGGGTCCTTCGAGAAATGCCACGTTAGATGGTAGTGGTCGATGGCTATGTGGAACGAGAGTAAGGTGTCCAATCCGATGACGAAGGGTACCGTCAAGGCGGGGAAGATGGAAGTGCGTATCCATCTGGTCCGGTCACGCAGAGTTACGTGTAGATCGGTTTCCTCGTTCAGGGACGTTCTGCGCCCATCCGCCGTGATCACTCGGATCGGTCGTGTTCGGAAGTATTGTAGGTGAAGTGCGCTCAGGGTTTTCATTCCCTCCTCGCCTAAAAAGGATCGCGACGCGCCACAGTCGACCAGAGCCTGGAGGAACATGGTCCCTATCCGGATTGTCAGGAAAATTAAATACGCGCATCTCCCAGGCCACAACGCGGGGCCAGCGTCTAGAGTCAGGACCACGCAGGAAGCCAAGACTATCACCTCGCCATCATCGTCCCTATGGGCGCAGGAGTCCTGCACAAGGTCACGCCGGTGGTTGCGGGGGGCATGGGTTTTCCCCCGACGGGGTGATATCGCGCGACAAGCCATCGCCATGCTCAACGGGTCGCGGGGGAGTTTCCCGGTCTCGAAGACTCGAGATCGCGTCTAGGGGCTGGGCGGGGTGAAGCATCGCGAGGCCCATGCGAAGCTACGTCTGCAGGAGGGTCAGGACATTGTCGCGAAAAGTGACCCCTACGTCGGCAGTTCCAGCAACGAGGGCCATCTCCCGGGCCCGATGGAGGGGCATCTCTCGAACTTCCCCGATCCGCGGGCCGATCGCTGTATCGCCCGGGGAAATCTCGCGGTCGCGAAGGGTACCGCGATGGTCCGTCCCTCAACGGGTGGGGTTCGCGCGGGGCGCGGGGATGTCGGGTATCCGCGGAATCTCCTGATGGTGCGTAAGAGGGAGGTCCCTCCTGAAGGAGCATGACCGGGCGCGAGGTTCGCGACGGACGGGTCGAACTTCGGTAAGCCAGGTCCGGGAACAGGGACTGCTCCGGGGGAGGTGGCGGTCGGAACGTGCGTTGGCGCAGGTAGACCGTCTCCACGTAAACGGCTCGCGTTTCGAGAACGTCGAAGGAGGAAATACTCTCCGGGTCGAGGAAGGCAGCCAATCGGGGGGACATGCTCATGTGGGCCCACGTGACCCACTCGCCCTCACTCCACGGGCGCACGATTTTCTCCATCAGGGCGCGGATGCACGTGAGGTAGTCCGCCACGGATTCACCCTCGGCCTGGGTACGCCGCGAAATCTCAGAACGCAACGCGAACTGGAAAGATCGCGCTCCGAATCGCGCCCGAAAGGCAGATTGAAACGTGTCCCAATCCGGCCAGTCCATCCGATGACTGCGGAACCAATGGAGGGCCACGCCACCCAAGATGAAGGGAATGCATCGCAGCAAATCGCGTCCCAGCAGCCCCAAACTGAGCTGGGTCTCCGATAGGCGCTGAATGAAGCTTTCCGCGTCCTCACCCGCACGACCGTTAAACGCCAGGTTCATACGCTTCAGCGTGGCATGCACCTGGGTAAACTGGGTGGCCACGTGTCCTTCGCGTACTCGCGGGGAAAGAGGGGCGTAGTCGAGAGGGGGTGGTACGCTGTGGTACCCACGCGGGTTGAAGGGCGACAGCAAGGGATCCTCGTCCGGCGGAAAAGGGACGGTCACGCGGGAACGGGTAATCGGTCGGGTAGAGGGTCCGGCCTCCAGATCTCCCCCTCGAGGAGAGGAGAGACATGCCTCCCTCACCAGCTGGGTCAGTTCCACCATATCTCGACGAAGTTGGTCGAAGTCGGCCAGGGAGGGTCCCTCCAGTACGCGGTCCCGTGGGACGCTTCTCTCCCGGGCGGGAGGAAAGGGGAGGTCGCGATCTCCGCGGCGCGCTCCGACCCAGGGGTCCGCCGAATCGGGTTGAATATACCCTGGACTGGTCTCCCGGTGGGGTACGGCGTCCTGGCCCGAGCCATCGAGCTGGCGGGGGCGGGTTCCCGACGCGGTCGCAGGGCCGATAGCGGTGGGTCGAGACAACGGGGTGTTCGGATCGTCGCGTTCGGTGCCCGCCATTTCACCCGCGGAAGATGGAGCGGTCTCCGGCTCAGGGCGCATGGAATCTCGTCGCAACCGAACGTGGTAGTCCAGCAGACGCGCGCGCGTGGTAGGAAGAATACCCGCCGTATCAAGATGGAGGGCCTGTAAGCGATCGCGGGTCTCGGCCGCCGTCAGGTCGAAAATCCACTGTAGCTCCTCCGGCGCGTCGAGGCGGTCCCGGTTGGTCATGATAAAAACCAAGAATCGTAGAGACAATCCTGCGCGAATAAAGTTAATCGAAACGTCACGCTCCCGGTGTACCGCGGCTCGCTGCGCGAACGCGCTGGGGAGGGGCGCGGCTGAGCGGGGCACGAGAAGCCGTCGAGTAGGGGGTATCGAGAGCTCGAACACAGGTGGGGCGGGAAATAAACAAAAGATACAAATAGGGGATCACTTTCTTCGTGTTGCCAAGGACAATTAAGGTATACACTGAAAAAGGGACAAAGACATGGCTGGCAACACGAAGACTACCGATAGGACAATATAAATTAAATATTTTCAGCAACAAATACTGTTCAACGGCGCAATTCGAACAACTCCCGGAATCGTGGTTACAGTGGTTGTAGCATGAACAATATTTGTTTACAGTATTTTGGAAAGTGACCTGTACCCACGGAGACAGAGTTCGCACGCTTGTAACGACTGCGTATATGTTCCCGATACCTTATCCAGTATTATTCCAATATGCAATATTATTCCCAAGGGCAAAGTCCAAATCGACCTACGATGCGTAAAAGCAGGCCCCACGTTGGGCGCCAAATTTGTGCATCGTAGGTCGAATTTGGCGGGAGTAACTATGACTCTCTTAAGCTGGAGGCCCCTCCTGGATTGGGCGGGTTCGCTTCTTCGCGGGCCTGGGATGTGATGCGCCGCTTTACGGTGGTGTGTTGCGGACCGGTCTGTGGTGGCGGGCTCGCCCTTTTTTCTCGTCGGGATGCGAAAGCAATGCGCCGGAGAGGACTTATCCTCGACGGGCTATGGGGGAGTCTGGTTACTAGGGTTCGGATGCGATTTAGTCCTCTTGTTAGGACCGTTAGCCTCTCCGTTCCAAGTCATGCTTTACCTCCTCGTGGTACCGCTGGTAACTTTCATTTATGAAAGGCCGAAAGAGCCGCTGACGCCAACCGGATAAAACCGGGAACTGTATGAATCATACAAACCAAGACGCAACATTGTTGCTACCGCTATGACGGAAAATCACCAAAGACAATGTCTTGATGATGTCAATGCTCTGTGAATCAGAGCAAAATTACTACCCTGAGTAGAAAATTTATAATAGAAATGGATCGACTAGAAACTCGTGCCTCGGATGCGGACCCTTCCCATTCCCCCTCGGAAGGGGCCGTAGGGGAGTATAACCCACAGTACATGGAGGGGGAAACTAATGACAACCAGGCAAGGACACGGACCGAGTTGACGGAAAACGGAATAACTATTGCCCTGCCTATAGCAGGGGATATTATAAAATGTCCCAGGTGTGCTTCGGGGGGAGAGGCGATCGGTTTTCTTGACGCCAAACTCTTGGAGGAGCACCTGCGTAGACAGCACCCGGGCGAAATCTTGAGATGGGCGTGTAGAAGGTGCCATAAAACCTACGAGCGGAGACATGGTTGGCGGGTCCATTGGATTGCATGCTCAAAAACGAATGCACCAAATGTCCGGGCAGGCGGCTTTAAGTGTGGAAGCTGCCCGATGGCCTTTCCCACTAAGATAGGGCGTTCACAACACGAAAGACATATACATCCTGTAGTGAGAAACGAGGCTCGGAGAAGGGAAGCCGAAGGAGAAAAAGGAATTCCTGGCAAGCCGAACACAGTGTGGACCAGGGACCAACTGAGTCGGCTGTGGGAGCTTGAAAAAGTCCACCACGATGCTAGACATATAAACAAATTCCTACAGAACTTCTTCCCAGATAAGACGGCCAAACAGATAAGCGACGCCAGGCGAAGGAGACCGGTGGGCGATTCGGCTGCAACTGAGCGGACTGGGACCGAACAGGCCCATGATGACAACGATCCGACAGGGCCGGAGGAGCCTGATGGTGACCAACCATCGGCTCGGGGGGGGGGGGGGGGGGCGCCTGTGGACGGGCCCTCAACGCCCACACAGCCGAATGAGGGGCTGGGGCAGGTAGAGGCCGGAGTAATGATAGAATCGGATCAGCTGCCAGCTGGCCCAATATCAATAGTGGCTGGATGGAAAATGGCTCTACAAGCAGCTATTAGAGAAAATGACAGGCAAATGCCTGAGCCGTGGAGCGATCTAAATCGGGCCATACTGGATCTTTCAGAAGCCAACGGGGAAGTTGGCGAGAGAATTGAGGCCCTCATCGCCTCTAGACTGGGACCGGCAATCCTGCAGGACCAGGGCGAGGCTCCTCGGCCCTCTAACAGTAGGGACCGGAGAAAGAAACGAGCAAACAGAAACACTAGATCAAAAAGAAAGATGTTCGAATATAGTAGATGCCAAAATCTTTTCGAAAATGACAAGAAAAGACTTGCTGAATTGGCACTCAAGAGCGGGGACATATCGGGCTCGGGAGTGTTGGCCCCCAAAATTGATGGAATTAAGGAGCTTTACAACAAAATCTGGAATGTGGAAGGTCCGGATGTGGGATCACAGTTCAGAGGGGACAGTGATACGTTACCGGAGGATGTCCTGTTAAAGCCGGTCTCAACGGATGAGATTAGAGCCCGACTCAGAAAGATGTCTTCGAGTCCTGCTGCGGGACTCGATGGCATCAAGAAATCCAATCTCTCCTCCAACGAAAGTATAATAGTTCTGGCAAAATTATACAACCTAATGCTGTATAAGGGATACTTCCCTACCGTTTGGAGGAGAAACAGAACGACGCTGATCCCTAAAACCGGCAAAAACCCCGCAAAGGTCGAGAACTGGCGACCTATAACCATAAGCTCCATTTTGGGAAGAATACTCTCTGGAATTATAGACGCAAGATTAAGACCCCTGATACTCCTAAGCCCTAGGCAGAAGGGGTTTACACAAGAAAATGGCTGCAAAAGCAATATACTCCTCTTAAAAGAGGCTATAAAAACAGCCAAGGCGACGGGAGGGACTTTCGTCATACTAGACATATCTAAAGCCTTCGACACGATCCCTCATTCGGCGATTGCCCCCGCCTTAATGAACAAAGGGGTACCTCAGAGCCTGGCAAACCTCATTAGGAGCTCGTATGCGGATTGCCAAACCCGGATTAAAGGGAGAGACGGTTTAATCGACATAAACCTGAAAAGAGGTGTAAAACAAGGGGATCCTATGTCTCCCCTGATCTTTAACTTCTGTCTGGACCCCTTACTAATTAAACTTCAGGAATTCACTAATTAAACTAGAAGAGACAGTAAAATACTTAGGCCTAAATATAGGCCCCTGGGGTGGCCTCGAAAAAGGCAAAGAAGTAATCAGTACAGTCACGGCAATCAAAGCAATCCGAAGGCTTGCCCTAAATCCAGGGCAAAAATTAGAATTAATTAAAAACTACATATTGCCAAAATTCCTACACGCCCTAACAATAAGTCCCCCAGCAAAAGGAACATTAAAGCTGCTAGATGAAAATATTACAAGAGAAACCAAAGAAATGTTCCATCTGAATATAAGTACGAATTCTCATTTCTTTTATGCCCCCTGCAAAGCAGGGGGCCTAGGGCTACCAAGACTAGAACATGCAATCCCACTAGGCTTTCTTAAAGCAGGGCTGAAACTGAGCCACTCCCGAGATAATGCCATACAGGGATTGGTAAGAGTAGAGTAGCTAGGGGGATTCTGGACCAACGCGTGTTAGTGTCACACCGACACACACGGACACACCACACATGCACACTTGTAGGTGAGGGGGTGAGGTGCGGGTGAGCGGGGAGGGTACAAAGTCCAATTAGTCAGCATTTTTTTTGCAATGTCAGCACATTCCGATCTACCCCCCACCTATGCGATTGACGCATTAATTGACCTTCAAAATCTCCAAAATTGCTAATAGTGCAAGAGTGCGACCCATGTAAATTCATGTAGTTGTGAGAGCAAAATCTTACACGGACACACCCATACAAGTGAACATTGTGGTGAGGGGTGTGCGGAGGAGTATGAAATTACCCACACATGTGCAGTCCAATGGATTGGGGGGTAGTGTAGATCATCAAATTCCTGCAAGAAGAAGATGAACCTTGAAAACATGGAGGTGGGACAAAGGGGGGACAAGTATCAGATGCAGTTGGGGCAGTAACCTGGAAGAAGGTGAGTCTCTTTCTAATACATTTAATATTTCATTGCATCCCTGTCTGACGTGTATCAATGATAACGCGCAGTTGTCACTAACGGCACGTGCCAAAACCCCCACCCAAGCGATATTAGCTCTTTCTCTAATTGTGCGAAGGAGGCTGTACGATGACCCGATCATCGTGGCACGTGTGGCCAAACCTCCGCCCAAAAATGCATCATGGAGACAGCAGCAGCAACAGACATGTGTGTGTGTGTGTGCGTCTCACCTAGCCCGCCCAATAAGATTTAAGCATTTTATATGAGACTGGTGACACATCTCACCTGGGATCCAATTAGATTTAAGCATTTTATAGCAGATATAACTCCTCTCTTTTTTTGTCCAATTACATTTTTCTATCGATGCATTTTGACTGCAAATTTCATCATCATCATCAATGAAATCTTGCACCTAAGATAATATTTAGTGGCTGTAGATTTTTATTGTACTTCAGTAGGAATTGAATCACAGATAGGTATACTTGGCTTAAAATTATACTACAGTAGACACATTGGTTTACTTGGAAAAATGGAGGCTACGCTAATTAAATCTTTAAGATTAATTAAAACTCCCATAGAGTTTAAGCATTGGAAGATTCAATGTGTAAATTATATTGATTCAATCAATCAAAGTATTGATAATAATACATCTGTCGGACTGAGGCAAAAAAAATTTGCTGAAATTGCACGTCTAAAGTGTATGCTCCTACGGGCGCAGAGAGCAAGACTCTCCAAGTTTGGTGCTGGTACATCACAACAACCATCTCACCTACAGGGGGAAGATTTGGAGTCATCCTTCAAATCACGTTTGTTTAGTGGGATGGTTGTTAATTTTAATTATATGGACCCGAAGCTATTCCTTCAGGAATCCGAAGAGATAGTTGCTGATAAACTTTCTCACGCGCTGCAAAAGTTTACATCTGTGAAAGTGAACTGTGTTTTTTGCGCAAACTTTGAAAGTGGTGAGAAGAGCGAAGTGAAGACTTTTGCCACCAAGAATTTGTCGCTCTTCACCACAGACAATTCGAGTTGGTGGTATCGTGAGCATGTGAAGGAACCGCTGCTGAGGGAGCTGGAAGAATTCCAGGAGCGTGACAGTGGGTGGAAATTGACACAGATTATACATTTACAGTTAAACGAGAACAAGTATAATCCTCTGCGATCCGGTGCATGTATAAGTTTACCCGACTACATTCAGAAGAAGAAGGCAGTGATTAACATTGATAGTTCGGACAATGCATGTTTCGCATGGTCAGTTGTAGCGGCACTATTTCCAGCTACCCAGCATACAAGTCGCACTCAATCATATCCGCACTACAGATCAGTGTTGAACATTGAAAACTTTTCCCTTTCCCCAACATCTTTGCGGGAAATTAGAAGATTTGAGTCGGATAATGATGTGTCGATCAATGTTTTCACCACGGAGTGTGATGCTGAGGATGCTGGTAAAATAGTACCACTACAGCTGACCACGTTGAAACGTGCGAGACACGTTAATCTACTGCTTCTAACTGATTCTGAGGGAATTGGACACTTTACATGCATCAAGAACCTGTCACGTCTCGTTGGAATGCAGCTCAGCAAACATCGGTCTTCAAACTTTATATGTGATAGGTAAGGATGGAAAAGAAGAAGAAGAAGAGAAAAAAAATTTTTTTTCAGTGTCTAATTAGTAATTATATTGCAGATGCCTCCACTATTTCCACACTCGGGAGAAATTGGATCATCACATTGTAGACTGTGAACGTGTGAAACCAGTGAGAGCGGTTCTCCCCACTGCAGACAATCGATGGATTAGTTTTAAAAACATTAAGAACAGTGAACGCGTACCGTTTATAGTGTATGCTGATTTTGAGTGTCTTTTGAGAAAGGTGAACAATTCGGATCCCTCACAGAACACAAACACTTATCAGCATCACATACCATTTAGTGTAGGTTATTATTTTAAGTGTAATAGAGATGAGACTCTTACTAGATATAGTTCATACCGCGGTTTAGATTGTTCAAATTGGTTTGCTCGTGAATTGTTGGAAATTGCACGATTTGCACGAGACAAACTGAACAGTGAGCAACCTATGCAACCGCTCAATTTGTTAGATTTAAGACGACACGCGCAAGATTCACAGTGTCATATCTGTAAAAAGCCGTTTCTTCCAGGCGATATAGTAGTTCGCGATCATGATCATATTAATGGTAGATATAGGGGACCTGCCCACAATAGTTGTAATTTAAACTTTAAAGATTCGCATGTTATTCCAGTAATTTTTCACAATTTATCAGGCTACGATGCACATTTTGTAATTGAAGAGATCGCGAACGCTTTCGGGGGACAGATCGAACTACCCCCCCTGAATAAGGAAAAATACATTTCATTTACAAAATATGTTCAAGAATACAATATTAAATTGCGTTTTATAGATTCATTTAAATTTTTAGCCTCTAGTCTGGACAAGCTTAGTTCATATTTAGAAAAATCACAATTATTAAATCTAAAATCACAGTTTCCAAATTTAGACGATAATCATTTTAATTTACTTACGAAGAAAGGTATTTTTCCTTACGACTATGTGGACGATCTGTCCAAATTGGAAGAGATGGCTTTACCTACACGTGAATCATTTTACAATAGATTAACCGATAGCAATATAATGGATGATGCATATAATCATGCCGTAGATGTGTGGACCAGATTCCAGGTGAGAACGCTTGGAGAGTACAGTGACCTTTATTTAAAGACTGACGTACTATTATTGGCTGATGTTTTCGAGAATTTTCGCGATAGCTGCATTGAAAATTATACACTAGATCCTGCACATTATTATACGCTCCCAGGCTTCACCTGGGATGCAATGTTAAAATTTACTAATGTTAAACTAGAATTATTTACCGACATTGATATGCTTTTATTCATTGAACGTGGAATACGCGGTGGTTTGAGTCAGTGCTCCCATCGATATGCTAAAGCCAATAATAAGTACATGTCAGATTTTAATCCGGAGGAAGCATCGCGTTACCTGATGTACTTTGATGTGAATAACTTGTATGGTTGGGCAATGAGTCAACCATTGCCGACACACGACTTCCAATGGATGGAGGACGCTGTACATTTTAACGTCTTTAGCGTTCCCATGGATTCCCCAATCGGATACATCCTTGAGGTGGATCTCGAGTACCCACGCGAGCTTCATGACAAGCACAGTGATTTACCATTCTGTCCGGTTCGTGAAAAACCGTCGGGTTCATCGAGTCAGGTGAAGCTGCTTGCAACCGTAAGCGATAAGGAGCGTTATGTGATACACTACCGTGCGCTACAGCAATGTCTGCGACATGGTCTTGTACTCAAGCGTATCCATCGTGGTTTACGGTTTCAGCAGTCCACCTGGCTCAACTCTTACATCCAGCTTAATACGCGATTACGTACAACCGCGAAGAATGATTTTGAGAAAAATCTGTTTAAGCTGATGAACAATGCGGTTTTGGGGAAAAACGATGGAGAATGTGCGAAATCGCGTTGACGTGAAGCTCGTGACCAAGTGGGAGGGAAGATATGGGGCTGAAGCGTTAATCTCCAAGCCAAATTTTCACAGTCGCGCGATATTCAATGAGAATCTGGCCGCTATTGAACTTTCCAAATTATCAGTTAAATTTGATAAACCAATTTACGTAGGCATGTCCATATTAGATATTTCAAAAACTTGCTTGTATGAATTTCATTATGATTATATGCATCACACATTCGGGTCTAGTTGTAAGGTTCTTTATACTGATACGGATAGTTTGATTTATGACATTATCTGTGAGGACGTTTATCAAATCATGAGGCGGGATATTCACAAATTTGATACAAGTGACTATCCACCTGACAACATCTACAATATCCCGCTCTTAAATAAGAAAATCCCCGGTCTCATGAAAGATGAGAACAACGGGAAAATTATGAGTGAATTTGTGGGACTAAGATCGAAAATGTATTCTCTGAAGGTAAATGGGTCTGCTGAAATTGTAAAAAAGGCTAAAGGAGTGAAAAATTATGTGATTGCAAAGGAGATAACTTTCGAAGATTATGTTGAATGTTTACAGAATTCAACGGAGAAAATTAGAGTTCAGAATAATATAAGATCCAAATTGCACAAAGTCTATTCCGTTTCACAGAGAAAAATTGCTCTTAGTCCGCATGACGACAAACGTTACCTCCTCAAAGATGATGATGATTCATACTCGACTCTTCCGGGGGGGCACTATAAAATAAGTTTAGTATAGTTTATTAGTATTTACTATAGATTTAAGTAGTTGGAATGTAAGCGTTTTCGAATGTATAAAGGTGGCTGGTGCACGGAGCCTTAATTTAGTCAGAGGTCAATAGTTGTCATGGAGTGCACCAAAGTGTTTTTTATCGATGTGCAGGGATTTACTCTGGACAATAAGAGATTCATCGTGAAAGAGTTTGCCGCCCTCTACGGAAAGAGACTACAACATTTAGTCTTCAGGGAGCCCTTTTCCTACAATTGGCTGACCAATGAGGAAATAAAACGGGCAACTTGGCTGCGCAACAATCATCATGGATTTTGCTGGACTGATGGTTATACACCATACAAACAGTGCAGTCAGCTGATGAATGATATAATCCGAATGATTCTCCAGGATGAGGATGATGTGAAGACCATCACCGTATACGTAAAGGGACTGGAGAAGATTACATGGCTCAGAGATTTTTACCCGACGTTGAACATTAGAGAATTTGACGATCAAATGTTTAAATTTCGTCTGAAGGACTATGTGAATAATGATAAATTTCACCACTGTGCATGGCATTGTGCGAGGAAAGTATGTGCAATGAGGAATGTATTTATAATGCAAAATGAATATTGTAAGACACGATTGGTGGAATAAAAGACTGATTTATTATTTATTATTTATTGGAAATCTTATACAATGTCATTTTTATTAATCCAAGAGTTACACGATGAATCCATTCCCAACCATTTTACATAAATTTTATTATCCTTTTTGCGCAGTACCCGCTCCACCAGATATGTATCGGGAACTTTTGTCTTTTGCAATTCATACTCGTAGAAACCGCCTTTAATGTCTTTGCCACGATAGTCTTGCAGAAGATAGGTGACGGGTGTGGTATAACAAACTTTGGTAATTGCAAAGACTTCAGTTGTCCAGTTTGGTGTGTATCCCTTGGCAAAAACTCTCTTAAATTTACTTATTCTCACGAAATCTCTAATCTTGAATTTGGCCGGCTTTTTTCTAATTTTCGACAGATTAAATTCTGCAATCAGAGTATCGGGCCTCACATCTACAGGCCGCATCTGGATAGTGCGATGGCGTTTCTTGTTGTAAGCCGAGACGAGATCTTGCAGTATCGCACACCACTTGTAATTTCCATTTAAAACTAAACTGCTTCCACATTTCAGCCTTTAGCGTTCGATTCCAACGTTCGACGATCGACGCCTTCATTGGGCTGTATGTCGAATAGTGATTAATTGCATGTTTTTTCACGAGATTTCGGAATGTGGCATTGTAGAACTCTTTGCCGTCATCTGTCTGCAGATTTCTCGGACATCTTCCTCCTCCACTCTTTTGCAGAATTTTAGCAAACGCTGCCACTAACGTCCTCGGCATTCTTAGTCTTTAGTGCAGCAGCCCAAGCATACTTTGAGAATGAATCGATACATGTCAATATGTATTGGTAGCCAGAGTCTTTGTAGTTGCGCATATCAACCAAATCTGCCTGCCAGAGATCATCGTAACCACGTACGATTACCCGTCTTCGTGGGAAATTTCGCCCGTGCAGGCTTATGCAGTTCTTCGACCAGCTGACTCTTTTCCTTACTCATTCCTCTGCTTTTTCTTCTCCTTTTTTGCTAGTGAAACAGAGCACGAGTTGCTGCAAGAGCTGGCAGAGTACAGAAATCCAATCCGCCCCCTTCTTCTTCGTGATTCTAAACCAAACTTTATTTTTCACTCTAGCCTTATTGTCATACTACCGCAATGAGTCATGCTAAACTGATACCGTTTCCCAAATTGTCGATATTTTTATAGAATCAAATCGGCTTCGCGAAGTTCCTCGACGATCGATAAAATTTCATTTTCATGACCAGTGTGACCGGCCGATTGAGATGCAATCAAGAGTCTGAGACTAGCAACCAGTTCATTTGGATCATCCCAGTGTACATACTCGATAGGTTTACTATTAACCAATTTCATTGAAATACCATGACCCTCGTGTTGGGAAGATGGTGTGGACATGAGAGCTGTTGCTACTGCAGTCGCTGATATAGTTTTCCTCTGTATGTTCGAATTTTGTCTGAATAGCGGTGCTATAACTTTCTTATACTTGTAACCTTTATTTCCAATCATTTGATTTTTATCAGAATTTTGACGTCTGTGTGCTTTTGTAATCTCCAGAATTTCCTTATAGTTTTTCAAATCTTTATCCGTGTAGACATTTAGATTTGGTGATTTCTTGAAAATTAGTTCAAACAGACCCCGTGTGCCGGGAAAAGATTTATCATTGACAATAATCGTATCGTTTTTAGTGACTTTAAACCTTGTTTTTGCAAGCATTAAATCATCACCCTTGTAATACACACCATAAACATTATCTATGACATCTTTCGGGTCGGCAAAGAATAATTTCATGTATTCTCGCGCATTAGGTCCAAGATTCTTGGACATTGCATTTATTGTAGCGTCTGGCTGACTCCGCATCATTTCACGAACAGACTGTTCAAGCACAGAGGGTGTTGTAGCAGCAGTAGCAGCTACTGCTACTGATGATGATGATGCGTACGATGCATGATCGCTCTCAATCGGTGAGAGACGTGAATCCAAACGCATACGTTTGGACTGATCTACCGAATTGTTACTGCCAAATCTTTGTCCAAGTGTATCATACTGTTTTACAATTGGTGTTGAACCAATTATACCTGTATATGACATATTGGTATAATCATCATCTGCAATCTCATCGTTCCCCTCATCATCATCATCATCATCATATACCTCTTTACTGCTATTCTTTGCATGATTCTTTGTCTGTTCCGTCACTGATACCAATTTCCTTAGTGGTGCAATTATTGGTTGATAAGCTTCGGTGAACGCTTCCTCATTCTCAAGTCTACCAGTTTTCAATGCTCGATGCTTCTTCCGTATTATCTGACTGGTTTCAGCAATTTTCTTGATAAGCTCCTTCTCATCCATCTTTGAACCATTCAGTTGAACTGATTGAATCGACCAGTTGAACCGATGAACAGGACAGTTGAACCGATAAACAGGTCAGTTGAACTGGTTGAACAGATCAGTTGAACTGGTTGAACAGGTCAGTTGAACTGGTTGAACAGGTCAGTTGAACTGATTGAACCGATCAGTTGAACCGATAAACAGGTCAGTTGAACTGTTTTAACAGGTCAGTTGAACCGATGAACAGGTCTGTTGAACCGATGAACAGGTCAGTTGAACCGATAAACAGGTCAGTTGAACCGATGAACAGGTCAGTTGAACTGGTTGAACAGGTCTGTTGAACCGATGAACAGGTCAGTTGAACCGATAAACAGGTCAGTTGAACTGGTTGAACAGGTCAGTTGAACCAATCAGTTAAACTGATCAACTAAACAGGCTATAGGACAGATCTGTTGAACTGATCTAATCAGACTGATTTAATTAGAGCAATGCAAACTCATTAAAACCCTTTCGATATCGTCCATCTTGAAGAGGACTGTCCTTGTCCACCACCAAGAATCCATAGTTTTCATGCCAACAGTGTGAGCATAATTTGGTGAATTGGTCAAATGTCATGTCTGTATTCACATGATCGTTGTAAATGTGTCGCAGATTGGTACCGTCTTGGCGGAATATTATCATGAAATTAGTATTATCTCGAATGAGATGTTTGGGTATCTTGGCATACGTCTGACACAGGTAAAAACTGTCAATCTTTGAGTGTCGACCCATGGAGAAGTAATCGCGGATATTGTTCTGCTTGTCGGACGCGACATCGTCAAATATAAAGACAGAGTCCGGCAAAGCCTCGTTTACCGCAATCACATCACTATTGTTGGCGAACGCGTGAAAACCAATTTCTGGAATTTTACTCAAGAGCTGTTGGAGATACTGATATTTTGGCTGATGCAACGACTTTGAGTAGACGTAGACGTTGGAGAACCGTAGACCGTTTGGACTCTCAATCAGATTGAGCAGTACATTTGTCTTGCCGCAATTTGACGGGCCGCAAACGATACCACGTATTGTGCATGGTAAGAGTTTTCCATGTCGTTTCGCCATAGGCTTCGTCAGCCTATCAACGCTCGTCACCTGAATACGTGGATAATGTTTCACGAATCGCATTTTATCAATCTACCACCTGCAACTGACTGATCTGAAACTATGCGATTGGTATTTATACCGACTCTCTCGCCCAAAAGAGCTCATTATCTCTGTAGACAGCTACGATGAAAGACGTTTCAACTGATATTTATAATCTTAGTGTCGAGGAAATTCAATCTATCCCCCGTACAGTACTGCTAAAGTTTTTTCCCGAGGCAATAGAACACATTTGGGAAAAATTAGCGCCGCATATTCAGTCTGATTGTAACGTGCAAGCCTGTCGTCGTTGTATAAAGCATCTACCTCTACTGTGCACACAGATTGATGGTCCGGCTCCTATGAGGAGAAACTGTCAACTCTGCAAAAAGGAGCAATCAAATGTCTAGGAAAAAGTTGGGAAGTGGTCTGTTTAACCGCTTGCTCAACAAACTACCAGTCGAACTACACCTACCGGGCTTATCAGTTTTGTGGACCGGGGGACACGATTGCAAGAACGATTGAAACGAGGTGAACGTGGAATAAACAAGTTGGACGCTGCTTGCAGGGAACACGATATAGCCTATTCACGTAGCAAAGAACTGCCGGAGCGACATAGAGCCGACAAGATTCTCGCTGATAGTGCACGTGAGCGTATCACTGCTGGAGACGCAACCTTGGGTGAGAGAGCAAACGCAACAGCTGTTTGGACCGCCATGAGTGCAAAGAGGAAACTTGGCATGGGCCTCTGTGCTAGGAGAAGGATACCTAATCAGGATACTACGAAGCGTAAGAAGAAGAAGAGGAAAATGATGAAAAAGGGTGGGATTTTACCACTGCTACCATTGCTCGGTGCGTTTGGTGCATTGGCCGGTGGAGCATCAGGTATCGCAAAGGCCGTGAATGATGCCAAGGCAGCACGAAAACAGCTGGAGGAAATGCAGCGTCACAATCGTGCGATGGAACTAGCACGAGGTCGTGGGCTTTATGTAGCGCCTTACAAGCATGGTAAGGGTGTGACCAAGAAGTCGAAGAAGAAGAAAGAAGTTAAAAAAAAATAATTGTTAAATTACCATCCGATGGTCCTACCACCAACATTCAGCTAGCTAAAGTCTGTAAAAATATTCGAGGCTTTCGTGGTGATTTTATGCGTAATGCACTACCTCCCGATGGTCCACATTCCGATGAATGTGCAATCATAAATCTGGACGATTGGAGTGGACCGGGCACTCATTGGGTGGCATACGTTAAACGTGGAAATAGAGTACTTTACTTTGACTCATTTGGTGATTTAAGACCACCCACCGAATTGTTTGATTATTTCCCGCCAAATATTAGAATCTACTATAATTACAATGCTTATCAGAGCTATGATACCAGCATTTGTGGTCAGTTGTGCGTCAGATTTCTTCACGATAACTCTCGGTAATAATGTCACGTACATTTACATTAAGTGGTCGTGGAACGTCTGTGCTGAATGTCGACTTTTTCCCGCCAATCAATCTCTACGATGGTCCATACGAGCTCGGTCTTGTAGATTTTCAGGCATGGAACTCAATTCCCAATGTAAATCAGAAAAATTACAAGTTTTACTATGGCGATGATGATAAGGTGATCACTATACTAGTTGGGTGCTACGAATTGAATGCAATAAGCAAGTACCTGCAAGAGAAAATTGCAGAAAATGAGAATTTAGTGAATACTGATCTAAACAATGTTCTCGAGATACATGCAAATCGGAATACACTAAGGAGTATGATTCGATGGTCCCAACAGTATTGCAGAACTCTTGGGATTCTCAAACACTAGAATAATAGAGCCCCGTCACTGGGTCGAGTCAGATAGCATTATAAAGATCAGTGCTGTTAATGTTCTGCGAATTACGTGCAGTGTCACCACCGGTGCATATGTGAACGGGAAGCCTAGGAATACCTTACACGAATTTTTTCCCAATGTACCGCCAGGATATAAGATCTCGGAAACACCGAGAAACGTCATTTACATGCCAGTCGTTGTACGGAGCATTGATTATCTCTCTGTGAATATCTTGGACCAATACGATAACCTTGTACATTACGGTGACGAGGAAATCAACGTGAGGTTACATCTGAGGAAATGCTAATTTACAACGACAGCAGTGATATTACGGAGAAGACAAATCCATCAACAACAACAACAACACTGCCAATACTACTAGTACAGGCATTCTGAAGTCTAATACAGGGCTAACTCTGAAAAATATCAAGTTTCTCCAATCTTTGGGATATACGGTGAAAAGACCGTTGAAATATAAGAAATGGACCCGCTAAATATCACTGGAAAACCAATGTCTGACGATCGTATAACTAAATTTGAGATGCATGCGTATAATCCGTATGCAAATACATCGCTGGAGAACAATGATGAGATACGCATACCGATACAGCAGCAGGATCTGGTTACACTGCCCTCTAAGAGTTATCTCTACGTTGAGGGAAAATTGGTGGAAGGTGCAAAAGCTGACGATAATCCCGTCACAGTCAAGCTAGACAACAATTGTGTTGCATACATGTTCAATGAGATCCGTTACGAGCTGAACGGTATCGAGATTGACCGATGTTAGAATGTAGGTGTAACTACGAGTATCAAGAATTTGGCGACGTTGACTAGCGAGGAGAGTGCTGCTCTGAGGAATGCTGGTTGGAGTCTAAATGGCTATGATTTGACATTGAATAAAAACAACTTTAGCTTCAGCGTACCGCTGCGAATGCTGCTAGGATTTTGCGAAGACTACAAGCGTGTGGTATTAAATGCTCGACATGAACTTGTGCTAACACGTGCACGCGATAATATTGTACCGATAATCGAGAGTGGTAATGTTAACAAATCAAGGGTTCAGCTGGGCAGGATACTGTGGCGAATGCCTCATCTCACCCTAAATGATATGACAACATTACAATTTTTACGCTATATCGAGAAAGGGAATATGATTAGCGTTGCTTTTCGCACTTGGGATCTGTACGAGTATCCGCTACTGCCTACCGCGATGAAGCATGTGTGGACGGTGAAGGCTGCGACGCAACTTGAGAAGCCTCGATACGTGATACTGGCGCTGAGGACCAACAAAAGAGCCAGCACTCGCGATAGAGTGTCTGTCAGTTTCGATAATTGTTATCTATCGGATGTCAAACTTTACCTAAATTCTGAATCATTCCCCTACGATCGATTGAATTTGAACTTTGAAGAATTGCGCTATTCTACCCTGTACGATATGTACTTAAACTTTATAAGGTCTTAATATGCAGGCAGGAAAGCTGCACCCATGCTAAGTCTACAGGATTTCGCAATTATTGGTCCAATCATGCCGATCGATTGCTCCCATCAAAACGATAGTATAAAAAGCGGTACGGTTGACATCCGAATTGAGATGAAATGCATGCAAAATATACCCCACAATACCACCGCTGTTCGCGAGTGTCGCTCGCAGGGAGTACCTGCACGGAGAATGCTTCCAGGGGGAGCTGTTGTATGGTGAGGGGGCAGGGGAAGGCCCAAAGAGGGGGCCCTATGGAGGGCTGTAAGATTGAAGTCGCCCTTGCGAGGGTGAGTGAGTCGTTTTGTGAGTGTCGTCTTGAGAAGGTCGAAGAGTGAAGTCGCCCTTGCGGGGGTCGAATGGAGGAATTATTTGAGTTGGTTGAAGAGTGAAGTCGCCCTTGCGAGGGTCGAATGGAGGAGTTATTTGAGTTGGTTGAAGAGTGAAGTCGCCCTTGCGGGGGTCGAATGGAGGAGTTATTTGAGTTGGTTGAAGAGTGAAGTCGCCCTTGCGGGGGTTGAAAATAGTAGCTACCCTTGAGGGGGTAGCAGTCAGAGGCTGCTAAGCGCGAAGGCGAGAATATAATCTGTGAGTACGAAAGTAGTGGTGTTGGTGATGCGTGTGCCGTTTAGGTAGCGCCGGTTTCACACTTGGGTGATATCGAAGGGCGAGGGGATCATTTGATGTACCGCCAGCAACTCCTGCGGGAGGGGATGAGGTCATTCTGATCCATTGGAGGACGCGACGTCGATCCGTCTCCTGGGGTGTTTGTCCACGTCCGCTTCACCTGTAGAGGTGGTGGACACGAGCCGGGGATGGTGTGCAAAAGGCACTGCGCCTGAGACGTCGGGGCCATCCTGGTTGCGAGGGGCACATCCTCCCACTAGTCTTGGAATGAGGTATCCAGGTGAGCTTATCACCGGAGGAGCCTGCTCAAGATTCCCTAACTTCTTCCTGGTATAAGCCGACACACGCGCGGCGGAGAGCTCTCTGTATCGATACTTGTAGTATGGGTATGATGATTGTATGTATGTGTGGACTAGATCGGAATTATCATAAGTTAACGTCTTCTCATTACAACGTTATCTAGAGTCTCCCCTTAACTTCAGCATGTTCCTTTGTTGTCGTCCTCCGATTGATTCATTGTATTGTTTATGGCTTTTTTCCTTCGTACTGACGGAGGTTTTTTTATGCCGGTAACGTAGCGGCTGTCCAGGCTTTTCCTCCACCCGTGTGGTGGAGGTTTTTATGCCTTTAGCTTCATCCCCTAAATAAAGAATTAATTTGTTTTGCCCACCCAAATTCTGGAGTTATTATTTCAACGACCATTCGATTCCTTAGCTACGTCCTCACCCCCTTCCTATAAATTACCGAGGTTGCGAACAACCGCGTACTGCTTAATTATACATGATCAAGTTATTGAATATAACCCTCTTAATAGTATAGTTAGGAAATTAACTTAATGTATATAATAATTGAATAAATAATTTTTTTCCCACATCAAACTGATCTCTCATTATTAAATGTATCCAATTCCCGCATACACGTTAAATTTTAAGCAGATATATAATCTGTTTCTGACAATAAGAGGGGGAGAAGCTTCAGAGGAAAAAGTGCAACTATGCAAAGTATGCTTTCAAGATTTTTTTAAGTGGGAGATGTGCTCTCTATAAAAACATTTGCAAATTTCATTCTCCTTGAAAGCGGTATTATCATCTGTATCATCTGTATCAAGTGTCAAATATTAAGTGTGTACTCAAAAGGAAGAAACTGAAAAAATGGTGAGTAAAAAGTGGTCAAGAAATCAGACTTGTGGTGTAATGAATTAATGTTAATGTGATAAAGATCTTTTTTTATTCAATTGTTGCAGGCTGCAAATAATGAAAACGTTGATGAAATGTCGGAGGAGTTTATGGTAAGATTTTTTGTTTTGTTTTTTTTTATTTTTCCCTAAATAATATATTTTGTGTATTAGAGTTGGCAGGAATTGATTAGTGCTAGGGCGTCCATCGATGCCTATCTTAATGCTGCCCCCGATGAGGATGATGCGCGACGCCGTCGCCGTTGCTTCATTGTCGTGGACTTCTTCAGGGAATTCCGTGAAGAAATCCACGAATATGTTAGTTTTAACCGTGAACAACGGTTACGGCGGCAGCAGCAGCATGAAAGTGATAATGAGGAGATGTCAGAGGAATTTGAGGTAAGATTCTCTCTCTCTCACTCTTCTTATCCAAAATAATTTCAATATATATTTTATTTATTAGTTCTGGCGGACGATAGTGGACGTCAGGACGTCCTCTATTTCCTATGTTGCCGCTGCTGCCCCTGATGGTGATGAGGCGCAGCGCCGTCGTCGGCGCATCTTTAGTATAGATTGCTTCCTGGAATTCCGTGAAGATATGTACGGATTTTTAAATTTTATCCGGGAGCACCGGCGATGGCGACAACAACATCCGCAGCAGCAGCAGGAGCAGCAACAGTATATGTGGGAGGCTGAGGAGTAGTTTATTAATTATAAATGAATAAATATTTTTTTATTAAAGCATATATGTTTCTTTATTTCTCCAAGCTGTCTCTTTGCAGAGAATGTATTAAAATTCTATACACATTCTACACTGTGAATGCTATGCAAAATTACTAACATGATAGGAAGTAGACTTTGATGTTTTCAGATGACAGTTTAGGTTTGCTAGTTAGTTAGTCTTTGATGCATCTCAGTATAAATCTGACAGTTGAATTGTGTACATCATGGTGCAATTTTATGCAGTAAGTTTTTTTTTTTTTTTTTTATTCTTATTATTCTTTTTACATTTAATTTATTTAATTTGTTAGAATCTCGATCCTTCGGGAAATAAAATATTCCTCAAGGAGGAGGAGGAGGAGGAGGAAGATATAGTGATGGAACTGGAGGAGGAGGGGGAGGAGGAGGTACTCGATCCTATAGTTGAACAAATTTTAGAAACGATGGAGGAGCTCCTACAGGATGAAGAGTTTTTAATCGGGATTTCGGAAGCGTTGGGGGGTGTAGAGGAGGAAGAGGATGGTGAAGAGGAGGAGGAGGGGAGGGGGGAGGCGGAGAATGAGGAGGCGAAAAATAAAATTTTTTAAATATATATATATTTCTTTTTATTTAATAAAATCCTAATCCTAATCATAATTTTTTTTCACATCTACATCGGTGTGTCTGGCTGCACACTTGGCCTTTCGGTGGTAGTCATCATTAATGTCTCTCTCTTTGGTTGCGACTGCACGACCAACAAAATATCGATGTCGGCTGTGTACTGCTCAACCAACAAAAATACAGATGCATTGCAAATGAAACCTATGAATAATATTACATATACGATTAGTATTACACAAATGTGATAGTTTATAATAAAAATTAAGATTTTCCATACTTACAAATGAGTGGGTGTCCTGATGATGATGTTTGAAGCCACCCTGTATATGTGTCATCTTTTACAGCTGCTTGACCACCATGAGAAATACCATTTCTGGACGGGCTTTACACATCACCCCCTCGAATTTATTTGTGTATACCGCTGCATTATGTGTAATCTTTTACAGCTGCTTGACCAACATGGGAAATATCATTTCTGGATGGGCTTTACACATCACCTCCTCGAATTTATTTGTGTATACCGCTGCATTATCACTCTGCATAGGTATATATTCGCATCTTTTGTAGCTGCTAGGTCAACACAAATACTTGTGGTGGTGGCGGTACTTGTCTGTTATTTTACACGGCATTTCTTCTTCTTTTTGACACGCTCTCCTCCTCAGTCCGCTATCGTGAGACAGCGTACTCCTACCGTGCACCATTTTAAAAAACCAGATGATTTTTCACGATTGACTGGATATATGACTTACCAAGATTATTCCATGATATTACATATGCCGAGGATGAGGGTTAATGATGGTGATGATGCTGTTGTGCGAGGTGACGTTGACTTGTCAACATTATTAGGTTATATTGACCATGAAATCTTTGAAATTGATTTTCAAGATGATGATGATAATGGTAGCACATACATACACATACACACACACTTCCACTATCGCTCTTTCTCTGGCTCTTTCTCTCTCTCTATCAGCCTCAGTCTCACTACAGTAACCTGATTCAACGGGTGGTGCCGAGTTACGCACCGATTTATTCAGCATGGCCGAATTCAGCACGGCTTTTTTCAGCAAAGTCAAGATTGCGCACGACCAGACTCAGCACGACCTATTTATACACAGCGAATATTATGCACGACCGAATTGCGCACCATTTGTTTTTGGAAATAGACCGAATTCAACACAAAATTAAATTAACAAAAATATAACTAGATTCCTGCATAAAATAAAATTAGTGGGGTCCATTTCGACAGAAACAAATTCGACACACGTTTTTTTAACGTTTTCAATTTTAGTACGGATTTTTTGAAGCGACATTTTTCAACATTTCAAATTGAAATTAGAATAAGGAAACGAGGTTCTAAGTAGTTAACATCTGGTGGTGTGTATTGTGTTTCGTGGATCAAAGATTCCCGAAACTTGCGAAATGGTCAACTATTGTCGGCGGTATTTCGCGGCATGATAAGGGATGTAATGACGCATCAATCCAGCAAACCGTCCTGAAGTGTCGAAACCTGAGAATTTGCGCAGTTCACGGATTTCAAAGGACGGAAACCGACGTATTTGTTATGCGATGACTTTCTCCATGGTCCGTCATGAATCCATATTAGCAATGCGAAAACACAGTCAATTATTAGTTTTGTTAGCGATTTCAGAAGTTAGAATGTTAAGTTGCGTCAATTTGTAACTGCGAACTTGTGCGAATTAATAATAAGACAACTGTTGTGTGGTTTTTATGCCGCAAGGCTTTTCCACAGTGCGAGCTAATAAATTAGAAACATTGATTTATTAAGCTCAAAATTAAGAAGTACTTTATTATCCCAATTGCCCAATCATAAAGGACAAAAATTTCTATTTATCGAGTATCTCACGTTAGAGACCTCGATTGTGGTTACGGTGTAACAGACCATATTGTCAACTCGTCGAAAACACGCGTGTCGAAGTGGTATGTATCGAAATGGAATCCACTAATTTTATTTTATGCAGGAATCTAGTTATATTTCTGGTAATTTAATTTTGTGTTGAATTCGGTCTATTTCCAAAAACAAATGGTGCGCAATTCGGTCGTGCATAATATTCGCTGTGTATAAATAGGTCAAGATAGGCGCAATCTTGACTTTGCTGAAAAAAGCCGTGCTGAATTCGGCCGTGCTGAATAAATCGGTGCGTAACTCGGCACCACCCATCTTGACTTTGCTGAAAACAGCCGAGCTGAATTCGGCCGTGCTGAATAAATCGGTGCGTAACTCGGCTCCTCCCGATTCAACACTATCATTATCATCATCATCTTGAAAATCATCATCATCATCAAAATCAATTTCATAGTCAATATGACCAAATAATCTTTCAAAGTCAACGTCGTCACCTCGCACAATAACATCTTCACCATCATCCCAGCTCTCCTCCTCCTCCTCAGCATATGCAATATTGTGGAATACTCTCGGTAGATCATCATCATCCAGCCAATCGGTAAAATCATCTGGTCCTTTCATGGTTGCACGGTAGTAGCGTACTGCCTCGCGATAGCGGTCCATATTTTCGGCTTTCCATCTCAAGAATCAAAACTCGGAGTTTTGATCGGCTTGTACATTTCTTTCTGAAAAATGAAAAAATTAGTTTTAAAAATGATAAAAGTAATTAATATAATAATAAATTATTTACAAAACCATATATATATATATATATATATATATATATATATATATTAAAGTATATACTTACTAAAAATTTAATAATATCCTTCATTATAATGTTGCTGTGAACTGAACTGATTACACTGAATGTTAACTTGCTAATGAGGCTACCTCTGACTCTCAGAGAGGATCGAACAGTGTGCAAACTGCATACTTCTGTTTTTTTGAAATTGATAGGACTATGGGCTACACAATACTTCTGTTTTTGAAATTGATAGGACTATGGGCTACACATCTTCAGAAAACAGGGTGAGGTTACCTCTAACTCTCATATGGGAGATTGAACAGTGTGCAAACTGCTTATTTCTGTTTTTCTGAAATTGATAGTGTTATACAGCTATACATCTTTTGGAAAACTTGACCATGTAACACGTACTCATGTATGAATCATGATATGTTACCCGCAAAGTTGGGAAAAAAGATAAAAACATTATTTCCTTTCTATTAATCTTTATTATTCACTTTTCATTATAAATTCAATTCCTCGATATTTTCCACCCTCTTCTATCTTCACATATATACATCCTTCATTTATCTTATCAACTAAATTATTATAATATTCCTTATTGTCTAGAATTTGACTAAATCTATGCGGTAGGAAGAATGAAAACTTATCACTATCTATAATTATTTTCTTACCAAACGTGGTATTGGCCTCCCGCATTTTTATTACTTTAAAATTGATATTGATTTCAATATCGCTTAATTTTATAAGTGGTAAAAATGTATTTATTTTTCCACAATTATTGATCAGTGAGAGATCCATCTGAAAATATTTTAAATAATAATAATAATTTGACTTATAAATTGTTAAATAAATTTATTATAATAACAAATCTTACCTTTCTAATATTTCACAGTTCTTGGCTAGTGTTTGATGAAATAATAAAGTCACTTCACTTTTTTTTTTCTTTTGTGACAGTTTAATATGCCTCCAACTATTCCTTGCAGATATGTAACGGACGAGATAATGCAGTCAATTGAATATTCCCCGAATATCATCACTTAATATTGACTGCGTTTAAAATAGTAGGGGGTAAAATTGGCGTATTGTGGGAGAGAGGCTTCACTCATTGGTGAAAAAATGTTACTAAACTTTTGCCCAAATACATTGATAGAAAATTGCGCTCAGTAAGCAGCATCATATATAGAATAAATGAGATTGAATAAAACAGAGAGAGATGGAGAGAAACTCATATTCTTTACACATTTGCGAAAAGTGTGTATGTGTGAGGAACACCAGTGTGAAGTTGGCATCGCATTAACCGGAATCTCAAAAAGCACCACCAGTTCCGTTTGCATCTCACATAGTTCTACAGTTCTATGACATTTTTAGAAATAGTTCTGTTGATTTAACTAAAAAAAATTGATTTTAAAGAAATGAGATGCTAACTTCACACCTGAATAGTTATTATCTCAAAAAGTACACAACCGATTTCCAAAATTCCAAGAGTTCCGGGTAGCACCCAGATAGTTCTACACAGAACTATAATAGTTCCGGTGAGTTCCACCCTCCAACCCCCATAGAAATCGAGAAAACCCCCAAATCTATGAGATACAAGGTGAAAATCGTGAGATACTGTGAGATGCTGCAGTTTTCCCGAGAGTTCTTGGCAGTTCCTGTTAGCACCTCAATAGTTCTACACAGAACTATAATAGTTCCGGTGAGTTCCACCCTCCAACCCCCATAGAAATCGAGAAAACTATGAAAAACATGCAATGCTAGGTGAAAAGCGTGAGATGCTGTGAGATCCTAAGACTTTTCTTCATTTTTTCGACAGTTCCCATTAGTTTTCCCGTAGTTCCGATCAGCACTGACATATTTTCGTTCTTCCCCGGGGACCCCATAAGAATCATGGAATTGTCGATAATTGGCAAATATTAACTCGTCGAAATTTAAAAAGAATAAATCATATTTCTCTTATGGAATATAACAAGATATGTAAATTGTCTTGGTATTATTAATATTCATAATATTCGATGCTCTTTATTGTATAGAAGGTAAGTATGGAATTTTTTAATAATTAAGATATTAATACCGGTTGTGTTTGTGCGCGTGTTTTTGACAGTGTTCTAGATCATTGAATCACTGTCGGTAAATAATTATCGATATATGATTTTTCACACGGGTTCTTTTCTTTTCATATGTAGATACTTCTTTTTAACCACATTATCAACTATGATGTCGATATACAGATTTTGAGTGAATTCTTGAACTTTCTTGAACTTTATCGTATGAACATTTTTTAGTATGATTTGAATAAACACAATTCTTCCTGAAAAAGGTTTTTATTATATTTTTATAACCCCCTCGTCTTAGCTTATACTAAACTGTATAAACTGTATCTTATGATGTTTTCTTATTTATAATAACTTTCTGCTGACAATTAATATTTAAGGTAAATTCAACTGTAACTGAAAAATTTTTAACTATTTCTAAAAGGTTTAAAAATGAGAAGGTACGTATTACATTCTTTAATTTTAAACAGTATTCTCTAATTGTTTTAAGTATATGTTTCTAAACTTATATATCAGATGTACTCTTTACTGGAATATAAAAAGGAAACAAGACTATTCAGTCAAATAATATTTATCAAAGTATTATATAATATATAATACTATGATATTATATATAGGTATACATAGGTTTACATACTATAATACTATGATATTTATATACCTTAAATATAATGTATATGCAATGTATATAGATTATATTTAAGGTATATAAAAGATATGGTTGTATATAATTCTAATATTATCACTATTATAATTATTTTGAAGTAAAGTGATATGTAAGAGAAATTAACAGAAAAAATTTAATAACTACAAAGACAATTATATACAACAATATTATAGTTCTAATTAATAACTATTTAAAAATGTTTAAACATTTATTTTTATTTGTATGAAAAATTTATTAGGAATTTAAAAAAATATTCATAATTGTATTGTTATTGAATTTACAGAGATTAAAAAAAGGTGTTTCGGCCTCCTTTAATATAAAATATTTTATAGTCCCCCTTCCCCTTCCCCTTCCTCTTCCTCTTGCTCTTCCTCTGCCTCTTCTTCCTCTTTCTTCATAATTTGTATTTTCTGGAACCTGAAAAATAATTAATAATTTATTTAATAAATATATAAAATATGTATACATACTTATTAATATTACCAAAATATAAATACATATATATATTTATTTTAATATGTTTATACTTTTTAAGCTTTATCTTTTTTATATTGTTTGAAAAGTAACATTAATTTAAGGTATAAATTTATTTCTTACTTCTTGCATAATCACATCATTGTTGATGCACTCTTGGTGCTGCTGCTCTGCTGCTGCAGCTCTGGTTGTTGTTGTTGTTGCTGCTGCTGCTGCTGCTGCTGCAGCTCTAGTTGTTGCTGCTGCATTTTCAAATTTAATGAAATCTATAATAATGGAAAAATCAATTATAAGTAGGTGATTATATATGTATGTAAAATAAAATAAACTTCTTAACATTAATATAGAAAAGTTAAATGGTTATTAAGGGGATGAATTTAAGATGATTTTTCATTTAATACTTTTCTGAAGCTTAGTTTTCAAAATGTTTTTTATGAAAGTACTATTAGTTGAACAAAAGCAGTCGGCTGGTGGAAGTAAGGCAGTATGACATTATATTGCCTGAGCTATCTGACTCTCTGTATCCAACTAATAGTACTTTTATATTTAAATATCTTGAAATTTAAACTTTAGTTAGAAAAGTAGTAAATCAAAAATCATCTTAGAATCATCTTCTTTACAGCCTTTTAGAATTATGGAATGTCATTGTTACATACACACAAAGACACACAGAGGTGTGCTTGTGTGTGTGGGTGGGTGTGCATGCGTTTGAATAAATTATTTTATTTGTTTCTACTTTTCTGGCTGAGATATGTATTTTTCTTACCTCTATAACGTGCGTGGCTAGTACGTGCGTGTTCATCCGTCAGACAGTTCTATAATAATGCGAAATCCTTTATGCTATATCTCAGGACTTGCTTGCTTTCTTTCTTTGTTTCGGTCGCTCTCGCTCTCTCTCTCTCTCTCTTTTATTCATTCTGTATAGTGCTTTAAAAATTTTCTGGACAATACATTTAACCACTTTGTGAAAGACGACACCTTTTGATGTAGCGGTCACGATAAACTTTGATGTATATTATTTTCTGTAATCCTATTGAACTATAAAAAGAAAAATAGTTTTTTTAACGTAAAACTTAAAATATATTAATAATTACTCATTACAATTTATAATACCTACTTAATACACGTGACTAAACACTTTTACTTGAGGAAGACGATACGTACTTGTAATGCTACAGTAAATAAAATAATTACTATTAAATGAATAAATAATAAGAATTATTTTTCAAAACGTGTAGCTCCTGTTCACTTTCGATCATCATAGGAACATCAGTTCGATAATTCTTTTTTTTCAAAACGTGTACACTGGCCGGCAATGATGCAGTACAAACCATAGTCTATGGCTGACTTCGAGTATAGCTGAAAAAGAAGAAGGCATATCTTCCTTCTCACTCGCATATGACGTCATATATCCCAAATCGGGGGAAAGGCGGAGAAGTTTCAGGGGTATAGAGAGAGGCGGAGAGTATCGCGAGAACATAGGCGATACCTCCCCTTATCAGACTATCTCTCTTAGATCAGCGCCAATATCTCTTTGCTTTTTTCCTCCAATACCCCTCTATTGAAAGACGGGGCTAAAGGGGAAAATTGGTGGGAGGTGTTTTGGATTATATCCTTGTTTTCTGCTATTAAAAAGACAAGGATGCTTTTGAGGGGAAATTCTGATTTTCGGACAAAATTGGCGTCACTATCGATGTCCTTGTCTGACAACCGCTCAGGCATGCTTTCGTCTCTATCCTTTCTGGCTAGAGGGGAATGCGGAGAAGTATTGCGGGAACATAGGCAATATCTCGATTCTATTTCTTATCGACTTATACTCTTAGATTACTGTTGATTTTATAAATTATTTATTATTATAATTAAGAAAAATTATAATTAAAATGAATTAATGTAATAAATGTTAATAATTTGTATTTTTTAAAATTGTAATAAATTATAATAAATTTAATGTATATTTAAATGTAATATTTAATTCCATTAAATATTATTAGATCATCCAATTTATTGTCTATGATTTAATTCTTTATTTTTTTATATATTCATTTAATTTAGTTTTTGTATATAATGGAACAATAATATTTAATAAATGATTTAATTAATTAAAAAGTAGTTCTGTTTACTTGTAACGCAACCGAACATATCCGAAAACTAACGAAGAGAGTCGAACATTAACGAAGATAGGCGTAAACTAACGAAAAGAGCCGCTTCGGAGTAATATAAAATTTTTAAATTATATAATTTAAATTAATTATTAATGATTAATTACTAATAAATTGAAATTAATAATTATATTTTTATTAAATATTTTTAATTTAATTTTTTTTTTATTTTATCTTGAGCAGTTTCTTCACTCGAAATATTCCATTGCGGATGATCTATTTACATTTGTGATTCTTCTATTACATTCAACTTCGTTAAAAAAATTATAAAACAAATTAATGTCTTGCGCTTGGTTGAAACTAATATAATATTACAATTGCAATACGTTATTATAATTAAACTTTAGTTTTTAGAATTAAACTATCACTCTCTGTATCGCTATCACTTAAATTTGAAAGCCTTTCTTTTATGGAGTTCTTCTCCGTCTTCTAATCTCAATTCTATTTTCTAGTTCTGTTTCCATAATAAAATTGTAATTGATCTTTTTAACTGAGTAATGTAATTTTTTCTTTTTTATTTCTACGAAGTTATAATTTAAAAGATAAGCAATTGCCTCATTAGTTATTTCATTAATATTTATTTTTAAGCGTTTTTTTTGAATATTATACAATCTCTAATTATTAGATGAATAAATCTTACTGCTGAGAAAGACCAGCATGATCCACAATGTCCTTGATCTTTAACAGCAGTAACTGCACCATCTTGTCTCCAATCAACGCTCTTTGGCAATCCCTGTGCGAAAGGCTGCAAAATTCTGCGATCACGAGCTGAAAGAAAAGGGGGGTGATTTTACAGAAGAAGCCGGACACTATGCTTGAATAAAAATTGTGTTTAATATGATATTACGCAAAAATAGTACACGGTGGGCTGCGGGTTACTGGACCCAGCAACGGCAATACAAAAAAAAGATAAAGAGATTGATCAGGAGCCCTGATCAATCTAATGACCGTAGTCGAAGCCTGGTCACACGACTGGCGTAGTGACCAGTTCGACTTGCTAGGTCGTTCGACTGGCGAACGCGAAGCGACGGCACCGGTGTTCAGGATTCCGCGGTCGGAATGCCTGAAGTACCCAGGGGTGAGAGGATGCCTCGCAAGGAGCCCTTGCAGGTAGGCAGGAAGGTGTCTGCGCCAAGAGCCTTGGCTAGACGGAGATGAAAGGCAAGGAAGATCTCGAGAGCCTCAAGATCTTTCGTGTTATCGGATGTGCTGGGTACTGCGCTGGGCAGGTACTTCGTCGCTATTGATAAGAGGACATGGTCCCTTTATCAATAGCGAGAAGCGGTAAGCATGGGCCGTATAGGCGCGCCATGCGGGCTTAGCCATCTAGCGGCCGTGGGCCGAACTAGACAGCTATCTCGTACAATCCCACATTGGCTGGTTCAATGAAAAAAACACTAATAGGTTGTCTTTCGGCTCTTAGGAAATTGTTTATGGATTTATTAAATCCATTTAGTGTTTGTACAAATTCATGATGAAGCTGTTAATTTAGAAATATTAATTTTTTAAAACTAAAGTATTACTACATAGCATAAATTAAATCATACTTACCATATCACCATATTTATTAATTTTCAGTTTGTAAGTAACTTGACCCAATTCAAATTTATGATTATGCTTGGCAATTTTATGTTTATTTTCCATATAAATCTTCATTCTAAATTTCTCTTCTACTTCAGAATTATATAGTTTCTTGTGCTCAACCTATTAATAGAAGGAAGAGAAAGGTATAAAAATTAACAACTTTAATAAATAACTTTATTAGTATACATGAAATTGTATCTATGATATGGTAAATGTATCTATTTAAGCGAACCTGAAATTTAAAAACACTTAAAAATATTATTTTAAAGCATACACTTACTTATTTGAATGTAAACTATATACAGGATCTGATATAAAGAAGCTACTCATCATAGTTATTAATATTAACAGCAAAACTGGTAACATGTGAAGGAATCTTTTATAAGTATTTGCTTGCTAAACATACAAATAAAAATAATATTAATTAAGCGCAAAACTCTTTATATGTTTGATATTTAATGTTATACCTGTGAATGAGAATGCTGTGATTGAGCATCTTGCTGTCGCATCCTGCTCTTCTCATATAAAAATCTTATTGAAGAAAGCCTCCACCAAAGCAGATATTAAATAATTCTTCATCAGTAATGTAAGCTATATAAATAGATAAAATACAAATTTAATATTCTTGCAATATAAAATAATTTATAATTAGATTATTTTATTATTAAATTATTAAATTTTTAATATTATATTATAGGCAATGATTTAAAAAAATATTAAATGATTAAAATATACATACTAATGGCACCGAATATTTTTTTTCAAATAATTCTTCAGAATGTATTTTTTATTTCAAGTCAATCTGTAAAAATAAATTATTATTATTTTATTATATTTTTTAATTATTTAATAATAGAATAAATATACTTACATTTATATTTAACATTTTAATAAATAATGTCCTTATCGTTGGCCGCAGTTAGATTTGCACGTATAGTATGTAGTCTTAATAATCCGTCCACAGACCGCCCCGCTCAATCACTTGGTGCAATCGATTTGGAATCGATTGCACCAAATTGTTAAGGAAATCTGGAGATTGCCTCAGCTCCTCCCAGATTTCCTTAGCATGATTGAGAACCCCTGTCCTCGTCCTTGCTCCTGTGTAATTCCATCGTCTGGACATTAAGGCCCAGACGTTTTCTATTAAATTTAGGTCAGGCGATCGAGCAGGCCACTCAACAAGATCGATTTCAGAGTGGTTCCTGAACCACCCACGTGTCTCGTGTGAGGTGTGGACTCCGGAATTGTCCTGCACCAGACGGATCACTGGGACTTCATCCGCGGGATATACCGCCCTTACACTGGGAAGAAATACTTCTTCCAGGAGGGCGATATATTCCGCGGAATTCATCCGCGGAGAAATCTCCACCAGTTCACCGACGGTGTGACCGGAGATCCATCCCCACACGCCACACGTGGTTCGCCCAAACCGGTGAGTCTGGACGACGTGGTTTGGATCCAACCTGGAATCGTTCAGCCGCCACACATACATATTGTGGTTAGCAGACGAAATGAACACCTTTTCGTCTGTCCAAATCGTCGCTTCCCACTCAGCAGTGGTCATTGTTAGATTGTCTAAAGCATAACTTACCCGCTGCTCCTGATGAGCAGGGGTAAAAGGGATCTTACGAGCTGGACGTCGACAGGAGATGCCCGCCTCCTTTAACCGACGACGGCCAGTCCGTTCTGAGGCAGGAAAATCAATTTCTTGCACAATCTTGCAAGCATCTCCAAAAGGATTTGCTTGCATAGATTCTACAAGCAATTGATCCTGCTCATCAGAAGTAGATCTTGCCCTACCATTTGAAGAACGATGATCATGCAAGGCATGATCACCGCCTTCCTGGTAGCGCAAGATCCACCTCCTCACAGTATTAATGCTAACACCTACTATACGTGCAATTTGTGAGGGGGAATTTCCACCCTCCCACAGTCCAACGATGCGGCCTCTTATTTCGGGACAAATATTCGGTGCCATTTCTTCTCAGTTTTTGACAATATATATAATTTAATAATATATACGGGTTCAAATATAATAATTCACACAGGTTATTTGTTTGTATAAGAATTAACAAATGAACATCAAAAAAAAGAAACATGAGATTCTATTATAATGTTAGTAGGAATTGGAATTTAAACGTTCAGTATAATGTAAAGTTTCTAACTCTTTTATATTACAGGTAAAGGATTTGTTTAATTCAAAAATGAATGATTTTATAAGTAATTTACACACAGAAAAGGATAGAGGGATTTATAATTTAATGTTAAGCGCTTTATTTTTGTCGTTTGCCATTACAAAATCTGACCTCTGTAAATTAGTATCTACTGCATTGTATAATATTCAAAAAAAAACGCTTAAAAATAAATATTAATGAAATAACTAATGAGGCAATTGCTTATCTTTTAAATTATAACTTCGTAGAAATAAAAAAGAAAAAATTACATTACTCAGTTAAAAAGATCAATTACAATTTTATTATGGAAACAGAACTAGAAAATAGAATTGAGATTAGAAGACGGAGAAGAACTCCATAAAAGAAAGGCTTTCAAATTTAAGTGATAGCGATACAGAGAGTGATAGTTTAATTCTAAAAACTAAAGTTTAATTATAATAACGTATTGCAATTGTAATATTATATTAGTTTCAACCAAGCGCAAGACATTAATTTGTTTTATAATTTTTTTAACGAAGTTGAATGTAATAGAAGAATCACAAATGTAAATAGATCATCCGCAATGGAATATTTCGAGTGAAGAAACTGCTCAAGATAAAATAAAAAAAAAATTAAATTAAAAATATTTAATAAAAATATAATTATTAATTTCAATTTATTAGTAATTAATCATTAATAATTAATTTAAATTATATAATTTAAAAATTTTATATTACTCCGAAGCGGCTCTTTTCGTTAGTTTACGCCTATCTTCGTTAATGTTCGACTCTCTTCGTTAGTTTTCGGATATGTTCGGTTGCGTTACAAGTAAACAGAACTACTTTTTAATTAATTAAATCATTTATTAAATATTATTGTTCCATTATATACAAAAACTAAATTAAATGAATATATAAAAAAATAAAGAATTAAATCATAGACAATAAATTGGATGATCTAATAATATTTAATGGAATTAAATATTACATTTAAATATACATTAAATTTATTATAATTTATTACAATTTTAAAAAATACAAATTATTAACATTTATTACATTAATTCATTTTAATTATAATTTTTCTTAATTATAATAATAAATAATTTATAAAATCAACAGTAATCTAAGAGTATAAGTCGATAAGAAATAGAATCGAGATATTGCCTATGTTCCCGCAATACTTCTCCGCATTCCCCTCTAGCCAGAAAGGATAGAGACGAAAGCATGCCTGAGCGGTTGTCAGACAAGGACATCGATAGTGACGCCAATTTTGTCCGAAAATCAGAATTTCCCCTCAAAAGCATCCTTGTCTTTTTAATAGCAGAAAACAAGGATATAATCCAAAACACCTCCCACCAATTTTCCCCTTTAGCCCCGTCTTTCAATAGAGGGGTATTGGAGGAAAAAAGCAAAGAGATATTGGCGCTGATCTAAGAGAGATAGTCTGATAAGGGGAGGTATCGCCTATGTTCTCGCGATACTCTCCGCCTCTCTCTATACCCCTGAAACTTCTCCGCCTTTCCCCCGATTTGGGATATATGACGTCATATGCGAGTGAGAAGGAAGATATGCCTTCTTCTTTTTCAGCTATACTCGAAGTCAGCCATAGACTATGGTTTGTACTGCATCATTGCCGGTCAGTGTAGCTCCTGTTCACTTTCGATCATCACAGGAACATCATTTCGATAATTCTTTTTTTTCAAAACGTGTAGCTCCTGTTCACTTTCGATCATCACAAGAACATCATTTCGATAATTCTTTTTTTTCAAAAGGTGTAGCTCCTGTTCACTTTCGATCATCACAGGAACATCAGTTCGATAATTCTTATTTTCGCGTTTAGTTTTATATACTATTTCAGTATTGTAATTCAGCAGTATAAATTATAACATGTGGTGTAACCACTGTATTTGTTCTGGCAACCTCTCTTAGAGGACCTAAGTCGTCGACATGAAACCAATAAGAGCCTACTTTATTGTAAGCTCTATAGTGTTCACTTTCATAATGAACAATGCCAGATAAAACAAATGAATTTTCTTGAAAAGTTATTTTATCTGGGAAACTTGTTAAAGTATAATCAATTTTTTTATTCTTATTATATTGTGAGTCTGTTATAATAGACGTGTCTATTATTATATGTGGACCACACTTAATAATTTCTTCAGCAGAATTCTGACATTTCTTACATGTCTTCTGTTTCATTTGTGTATTATCAATAGCATCTTGAAGGTTTTCAAAACCATGCTTTAAAATAATGTCAACGTTAATGTTTATACATACATAAGTATTAATAAATTTTTCTTTGCAATTTTGAGAGGCGCATATCACTTCTCGTGTGTAACTTGGTTCATCAAAACATAAGTATTCTATTAAGTGTGCTGCGTTGCAGTTTGTGTTTAATTGCTTAATTTTTCTAGTATAAATTTTTTTAGAATTTTGAAAGACTCTTAAATTACTTAAAATTTGAGCTCTTTCTTCGTAATGAGCAGCAGTTAATTTTTTACTTTGTAATATTCGTAATGTAAATTTTAAAACATTACATTTGGAATTTTTTATTAAACTGTAATATTTATTATTACATGTTACTGCTGATAAAAATATATGTGCTATCGAGTCGAAAGCACAAGTTTCTTTAACATTCAATTGACCATCTTTTGTTTTAACAGGATTGCAACATGAACCGTTTTTCAAAATTGGTACTTGTACATTCCTCATTTCTTTTGTATATGTCCACTCTGGACATTTATCTAAATAGAAAGGTTTCTTCCTTTTCTTCAATGGTTTCTCGATTAAAGTATCTAGTCTTGTAGGTCGTTTTTCTATCAAACCTTTCCAGTTTTCTTTAATGTTCCAAGAATCATCTTCGTCATTTTTTTTATAGGCGTACTTGCTTTTAATAAGTGTACATCTGTTTTTTCCCAATCTTTTTCTTCAAAATCATTTATGGATAAATCTTCATTTTCTATATCCATAGTATTATTATTTTTCTCAGGCAATTCCACATTTGAAATCTGTAATTTTTGTATATCTCCTTTATGAGATGACAGTTTTATTCTTCCATCTAAATATTCTAAATGTTAAATAATAAATCTGTCAACTCTCATAGGTATTTGATTCTTGAAGGTTCTATTTTTTAAATCACCAAATTCCGCTTCAACGGAAGATGATGTCGCAATTATATTGCCTCTTTGAAAATATGGACGCATAATACCTGTCCAATGCGTTACATAATTCATCAATTGTTTTTTAAACAATTGTTCAAATGATGGATTGTAACATGCATTTATTACATCTCCATCATTACATGTTATTGCTGTTTTTTCGGCTGATTTATAAATCTGATCAGACCATTCCTTCCATCCTGTACTATCTATACAATTTTTTTCTGATTCTAATATAGAATCTATTATTGTTTCATCAGTTTCCTCAACATGGGATATACTCTCATCAACTGAGGTCCCTTGAATTATATGATTTATACATTTTATATGTTTATCGCTTGGTATTTTACAGGCATTTGATTCTCCAATCGTTTCACTTAATGCAACTGTAATAAGCGATTCGAACAAGCTTTTTATATCACTCATTTCTTCCATTTGATATGCCTGTGCTATAGCTCTTAAATAGAATTTTCGCGCTGCTGGATTTTTTAATTTATCAAAACATTTCCAGCGCGCAACCATAGCTATTGTATGACTAACATCTAATCTTAGGAATGTAGATGGAAGTTCTTTTTTGTTATGCATAATTGCATCGAAACAATTTTGCATATAGTTTTGTAGGTCTGTACATTTTCCAAAAATTTCTTAAACAGCCAGCAGTTTTGCTCTTCCACCGTCGCTAACTACATTTGGTGGGATCGGCATATCATCGGAGATAATCAATCTTAAAAAGAATGATATCGTCAATGCACGATGATCACCTGATAGCATCTGAAAAACCGGTATGCTTCCTTCCTCGGTTATTAGCATACATTGATATAGAAAAATAGGTGAACTTCCTTTTTCTAATTTTTTCACTAAACTACCTGTGGCATCTGTAGCTAAAATAGCATTTTTGTTATTTTTTACTCGTGCCTTATAAATTAATTTTTGTTCTTTGGTCCAATATATACAATAAAATGGAATTATTGAAATATTATGTATGGAACCAACATTATTTCCAACTTTAGTAAAATTAACTAAATTGTGGATTGGGCTAACAAAAATTAAATCATAGGCTTTTAATAACTGTTCCTGTTTAGCCTTTCTTAAAACTGCGGTTGAGGGAAGATCGCGTGGACTGTTTTGACCAAATTGTTTTAGTCGAGCTGCCTCTTCTCTTTTAAATGTTATGGCAGCTTTTTTTTCATTTATTAATTGCCTCGCGATCTTCTCTCGCCGCTGATCCCTTAAATATCTTTTTTTAATAAAAGTATGTAATTTAGAATTAATATTTGTTAATGAACATTCGAATATTGCATCATTATTTGGGTATGGTTTTTTTTCTAAAATGCCTTCTAATGTTGCCCCACATTCTTTACACAACCCATAAAATGATGCGCAATTCGAAGTATTAACAATATTATTTTTAAATTGAATAATACATTCAATTTTACCTTGCTGCTGTAGTTTTTCAGCTATTATGCAAGTCCAACCGGAAGATAATCGCCAATAAATACGATTTGAGGACATCAAACTTCTTGGTTTTATTGAATACCACTTTTCTGCTGAAATCACTATTGTCATCTTTTTGTTGAAAATTTCACCACTATTTTCTTCACTTATTTTATTTAAATCAGTAATGTCTAAATCACTAGATGACATTTCACTTTTATTACTAATTTCTGCAATAGAAAATGTCTTCATCACAAATTTCTTAAAACCATTTCTGTCTTCATTAATTATGGTGTATACATGTTTAGGTGCTATTTTTGATCCCATATTTTTCATTTCTTCTGAAATTTTTTTGTATGCATCTGCCATTGGGGGAAAGGGTTTTTTCGATTTCTCATCGATTGTTAAAAATTCTTTTTTTGACAGAATGTCTTGTAAACTTTTCTTGTCATACATTTTCCGTTACTTTATGTTTAACGTTTTTTTATTATGACTCTCTCTCTCTCTCTCTCTCTCTCTCTCTCTCTCTCTTTCACTCTCTCCCCCTCCTTCTCGTTTCCCCAATTTTTTTCGTTCTCTCTATCTCTTTCTCACTCTCCCCTAATCACTCCCTCTCCTAATCACTCTCTTCTAATGATTCTCTCCTTATAGATTCTCTTCTTCTTTTTCGTTCTCCCTCTCTCTCTGTCTCTGACTTTTCTTTTCTTTCCTTTTGATTCACTCAAATTATATTCTTACAAATTTTTAAAAATCAAACGTTCAAACGTTCAAGCTTTCAAGCGTCAAGATAAACTACATCAAATACCGCGGAAGACGGAAAAGATTAATCGTAGGGAGAGGGAAACCTTTGTGTGTTCGCTTTAAAAAACAAACAGTAGATTATTGGTGGGGAATATATATATATAGTCCAGTACACTAAAGCCGTTGGTTTTAAATACATATTTTATTAGTAGAGAATCAGAAGCTAGAACGGCAACATATAAAGAATTCAGAGATCTCAGCCATTAGTAAGTAATACTATTAAACTGTTATTTACCTTTAATATAATATAATTTAAATTATTTATATTTAGTGACAAAAACAAAGGAAAACATGTCTCGTAAGAGATACCAAAAGAAAAGAGAGGAAAACAAAATTAAAAAACAGCAACAAATGCAGCAGCAGCAGCAACAACAACAACAACCACAGCAGCAGCAACAACCAGCGCTGCAGCAGCAACAGCAGCAGCAACAACAACAACAACCAGAGCTGCAGCAGCAGCACCAAGAGTGCATCAACAATGATGTGATTATGCAAGAAGTAAGAAATAAATTTATACCTTAAATTAATGTTACTTTTCAAACAATATAAAAAAGATAAAGCTTAAAAAGTAGAAACATATTAAAATAAATATATATATGTATTTATATTTTGGTAATATTAATAAGTATGTATACATATTTTATATATTTATTAAATAAATTATTAATTATTTTTCAGGTTCCAGAAAATACAAATTATGAAGAAAGAGGAAGAAGAGGCAGAGGAAGAGCAAGAGGAAGAGGAAGGGAAAGAGGAAGCGGAAGGGGAAGGGGGACTATAAAATATTTTATATTAAAGGAGGCCGAAACACCTTTTTTTAATCTCTGTAAATTCAATAACAATACAATTATGAATATTTTTTTAAATTCCTAATAAATTTTTCATACAAATAAAAATAAATGTTTAAACATTTTTAAATAGTTATTAATTAGAACTATAATATTGTTGTATATAATTGTCTTTGTAGTTATTAAATTTTTTCTGTTAATTTCTCTTACATATCACTTTACTTCAAAATAATTATAATAGTGATAATATTAGAATTATATATAACCATATCTTTTATATACCTTAAATATAATCTATATACATTGCATATACATTATATTTAAGGTATATAAATATCATAGTATTATAGTATGTAAACCTATGTATACCTATATATAATATCATAGTATTATATATTATATAATACTTTGATAAATATTAATTGACTGAATAATCTTGTTTCCTTTTTATATTCCAGTAAAGAGTACATCTGATATATAAGTTTAGAAACATATACTTAAAACAATTAGAGAATACTGTTTAAAATTAAAGAATGTAATACGTACCTTCTCATTTTTAAACCTTTTAGAAATAGTTAAAAATTTTTCAGTTACAGTTGAATTTACCTTAAATATTAATTGTCAGCAGTGTGAAGTATAGAATTTAAAAATTCAAAGAAAAAGAAGTTCGTACTACAATGCAATAGTTTCCCAATGATTAGGAATGTACTGATTGCCGAAAGACAGAAGAGATTCTTAAAGTTCATTTGACTTTAGTCTCCAATTGCACAGGTCAATCACCACACGTGCCACGAAAATTCATGACTATCAGAAACGTATTTCTTAATACTTCCTGAACATCGGTAACTGGGAACATACAGGAAGGAAATTGCATTTTTAACTGCTCGTGGCAACCAGAAAATAGAGCATTAACGTCACGCATTTCACCATCTAGAATGCAAGCTCAGCGGACCCTCTTCATGGTCCGATATCTTTGCTTAAAAGAGGGAGTATCAAAAATTAGTATTCAGTATTCACTTGACTTGAGAGAGTAATAATTAACGTATTGAATTGTTCCGTGATTTACTACGGCATCAACGTAATTTCTCAGATTCGACTTGCACTTGTCGCTAGAAGATTATTCCTCTTTAATAGGAAATCTTCTAGAACCAAAATACTAGATTATCGTCAGCCGGTTATTAGTGCATAATGACGTGAGAACGGATAATACTAGATTTCGGGAATCCTAGTGATACTCCTCTTTTACATAGATTCGTTTAAAATATAACGTCTTTGTGAAGAGTCATTCTTGTGTATTAGTGAGTGTGTAACCAGTATTCAGCAGAAATACTACTCCTCCACGAATCACTTCGCTACCGTCCTGGTTGCCACATCTAAAGGTTATCTTTTAATTATTATTTATCGATAAATTCTGTATTGAATTTAGAATTTACACATCCCTCTCCTTGAAAAATTAACTATTTGAGGAATTGTTTGATAAAGATAATTTTAATCGTATATCGGATATCTCCGAAATTATTAAAAGAATAGTTATAATTATTTATGAGAAATGTAATTGTTTAGAGATTGTAATAAATTGTTATAATTCATTCTTAATTTATTCTTAGTCATTTTACCTAAAAATCAGATAAGGTACGCTTAGCGTTTTGACCAAAGGGAAAGCCCACCTCAGCAGTAATTCTGGCCGCTCGGAATTATTGTTGAAATTGAACGCGTCTTTAACTCCCAAGTTTCGACATCTATTCAAAATTGACCTAATTCCCCAATATCATCCTAAAAATTCGTTCAGAACATTTATTGACATCTATTCTCCGATATCTCCATTCCTATTGACAAGGATCATATTTAAAGATTATAGTTTTAAATAAATAAACAACCGTACACGCTCCGCAGTACGTAACAGCTGTGCGAAAAGCTGCAAAATTCTGCGATCACGAGCTGAAAGAAAAGGGTTGCGAAAGTTCAATGAGAAACTCCAGCGGTAACGTTCACTGAAATTATATTTTCCAATTCGTCGTACAAAAGATACATATAAATTGAACCTCCAGCGTTTGAGGGACACTGGTGCAATACAAAAATTAACGATCAAAAGACCAATTAGGAGCCCTAATTAGCCTAATGAAAGAGAAGGTAAGAAATTGATCACACGACTGGCGTAGTGAACAATTCCAAACCATTCGGATCTGCTCGGCTGGCAAGCAGATGTCCAAAATATGGAGGCAGATACCGCGACTTTCAGGAATCCTTGTCGGTCAAGTATCCTGAAGTATCCAAAGGATTGGAAGCCTCGCAAGGAGCCCTTGCGGAAGGCAGGAGGGTGTCTGAACTAAGAGCCTTAGCCAGACGGTCAGATGGTTAGGAAGATCTTGAAGAGCCTTCAAAATCCTGTGCGGTAGCGGGATAGCTGGATACTGCGCTGGACAGGTGCTTCGTCGCTATTGATAAGAGGACATGGTCCCTTTATCAATAGCGAGAAGCGAAAAGCAGGACCGTATAGGCGCGCCGCGCGGGCCTAGCCATCTAGCGGCCGTGGGCCGAACTAGACAGTATCTCGTACGACAGCAGAAAGTTATTATAAATAAGAAAACATCATAAGATACAGTTTATACAGTTTAGTATAAGCTAAGACGAGGGGGTTATAAAAATATAATAAAAACCTTTTTCAGGAAGAATTGTGTTTATTCAAATCATACTAAAAAATGTTCATACGATAAAGTTCAAGAAAGTTCAAGAATTCACTCAAAATCTGTATATCGACATCATAGTTGATAATGTGGTTAAAAAGAAGTATCTACATATGAAAAGAAAAGAACTCGTGTGAAAAATCATATATCGATAATTATTTACCGACAGTGATTCAATGATCTAGAACACTGTCAAAAACACGCGCACAAACACAACCGGTATTAATATCTTAATTATTAAAAAATTCCATACTTACCTTCTATACAATAAAGAGCATCGAATATTATGAATATTAATAATACCAAGACAATTTACATATCTTGTTATATTCCATAAGAGAAATATGATTTATTCTTTTCAAATTTCGACGAGTTAATATTTGCCAATTATCGACAATTCCATGATTCTTATGGGGTCCCCGGGGAAGAACGAAAATATGTCAGTGCTGATCGGAACTACGGGAAAACTAATGGGAACTGTCGAAAAAATGAAGAAAAGTCTTAGGATCTCACAGCATCTCACGCTTTTCACCTAGCATTGCATGTTTTTCATAGTTTTCTCGATTTCTATGGGGGTTGGAGGGTGGAACTCACCGGAACTATTATAGTTCTGTGTAGAACTATTGAGGTGCTAACAGGAACTGCCAAGAACTCTCGGGAAAACTGCAGCATCTCACAGAATCTCACGATTTTCACCTTGTATCTCATAGATTTGGGGGTTTTCTCGATTTCTATGGGGGTTGGAGAGTGGAACTCACCGGAACTATTATAGTTCTGTGTAGAACTATCTGGGTGCTACCCGGAACTCTTGGAATTTTGGAAATCGGTTGTGTATTTTTTGAGATAATAACTATTCAAGTGTGAAGTTAGCATCTCATTTCTTTAAAATCAATTTTTTTTAGTTAAATCAACAGAACTATTTCTAAAAATGTTATAGAACTGTAGAACTATGTGAGATGCAAACGGAACTGGTGGTGCTTTTTGAGATTCCGGTTAATGCGATGCCAACTTCACACTGGTATGAGGAACACTAAATTTGTTGTTGTAAAATGCTTAAATCTTATTGGGCGGGCTAGGTGAGACGGACACATGTCTGCTGTCTCCATGATGCATTTTTGGGCGGAGGTTTGACCACACGTGCCACGATGATCGGGTCATCGTACAGCATCCTTCGCGCAATTAGAGAAAGAGCTAATATCGCTTGGGTGGAGGGGTTTTGGCGTGTGCCGTTAGCGACAGCCGCGTGTTATCACTGATACACGTCAGACAGAGATACAATGAAATATTAAATGTATTAGAAAGAGACTCATCTTCTTCCAGGTTACTGTCCCACAGCATCTGATACTTGTCCCCCCCCCCCTCCCTCCGTCCCATCTCCATGTTTTCAAGGTCCATCTTCTTCTTGCAGGAATTTGAAGATCTACACTACCCCACTCCATTGGACCGCACACGTGTGGGGTAATTTCACACCCCTCCGCACACCCCTTACCACAATGTTCACTTGTATGGGTGTGTCCGTGTAAGATTTTCCTCTCACAACTACATGAATTTACATGGCTCGCACTCTTGCACTATTAGCAATTTTGGAGATTTTAAAGGTCAATAAATGCGTCAATCGCATAGGTGGGAGGTAAATTGATACTTTTTGGCATCGGATTACATTTCATCTGGAATGTGCTGACTTTGCAAAAAAAGTGCTGACTATTTGGACTTTGAACCCTCCCCGCTCACCCGGACCTCACCCCCTCACCTACAATTGTGCATGTGTGGTGTGTCCGTGTGTGTCGGTGTGACACTAACACGCGTTGGTTCAGAATCCCCATAGCTATACTACTAGAAAGCTCTTGCCTGTTCCGCCTTCACCACTTATATATAACCGAAGTGGAGTCTTGTGAGAATCATAATTGGTTATAGTATTTGTCATATGATCGTATATTCTACGCTGATCAACGTTCAATTCAGCAATCTTCTGCGTTAAATTCAAATCAGCTAATTTGTTTCCTGCATCTCTGAACTCTTGCATCGCACCTTCCGCTTCAATAGGATTGCATTGCAATAAAGCATCATCCGAAGTGTTTGTGCATTTGTCATTATCACCGGACTTTCCTTCTTCAACATTCAAATGTTGATTTATTAATTCCTTGACATGTTCAAGGCCTTTGCTAATTTCTTCTATGCGTTCGTGGTACCTTAAACAATCGAGAAGTTCGTCCTTCAATGCTGCAAATGCATCGGCATAGGTATCGTAACCCATCTTCAACTCATTCGTATCTCTCCATGGCTTAAATGCCCAGCAATATTGCATAAAAATTACTTTTCTGGTTGAATTTTGCATGTTGTACGTATAATGATTAATCAAGTAACCATTTTGTCGTTTTTTCAAATACAGTTTTGCACCTTCTGCAGAAAATTCGAGACAACTGTCATTATTTTTAGGTTTAACCCTAACAACATCGTACCACTTTGCATAGTCATACAGATTTAAAGAGTCTAGTTCTGACGGTCTGTTCGGATAATAATTATCTATCAAATTCGGACAGAACAAATCTGTTGATTCCGAATCGAGCTTCTCTATTTCACTTCGTGTCTTAATTTTTTTACTTGGGTTTTTGATTAACATCCAACCACCTAATTGAGGTATTTTTGTCAGTACTATGGAGTGGAATTCCTAATAGTATGTCAGCGGCTTCCAGTGCTCCGCTTTTCTCTATTATTCAAACTTCTTAATCCCAAATGTTCCAAAAATGCTTCTCAATGATTTGGGGGAATTAACAATATCGAAAGTATCAACTTCATAACTGGTTTCGGTCTTAGTTGTATATTTGGTGCAATACCAGTTGAGCAGCGTTGACCTCTCACCAATAAATTGAATATCCATATTTCCTTCCCATGCGGTAAGGATGGCTGGATTGTAATCATTAATATTTTTCTGGGCGTATTGTACGCGGTAAATCGTATAGACGACTTTTCGATTTCAATTTCCTTCTATTGGCGACAGAAACGGCTACATCCCGTAAGATCATTTCATCCGTTACTGGCCTTGGAAATCCAAATCTGCATTTTCTTATAAAACCTTTTTTCGTCTTTCTATTTCTCAAGCAATAATTATTGTGATGGTGCTCCTGATGCTTGGTGACTCGACTATGCAACGTAGGTGACACATTTGCATTTGGTTCTCTGCATGTTACATATTTCAGGATAAATTGAAGAACCTCTTCATTCGACGAAACACCCAGGATTGGAGCATCCTCGATCCAAATTAGCATATGACAATGCGGCATGTTTCTGCTTTGGTACTCACGTCGAACAAAGTAATGTTTTTACTTTGCCGATAGGATTGTCCGGTGAGCATAAAAAAGTCAATCATTGCAAGAAATTTATGGGAGCGTCCTCATTGCGCACATTTTTGATCGGATACAGCGCGTGTCGTGGATTGGACACACGCTGTTTCGGACCACGCCACATCGGACACATGTTTGGGGTTGGATTGGAAACATGGTTATAATTAATTTGTGCAAGTGTTATGCGCATTATTGAAACGGTCATTTTATTCTTACATATTAATTTTTCTGAAACTGTTTGTTGAAATTGAAAATTATAACAGATGTCTCTGTTAAGCTTTAGTAAAGAAATTTATAAAACACACACCCAGAGTGTTAAATGTGCGCAACCTGTATCAATTTATGTCAAGACAGAAAGCAATGGTATAGAAGAAATCATAAGTTTCGGTGGTACGAAAGTCGAATTTTATTATCTGTCCCATTTTTTTTGTGTCCAATTTACCATCACATGTGTCCAATCCAACCAAGCGTGTGTTCGATGCAACGTGTGTCCGATACAACGTGTGTCCAATCTACGGAACACGCTGTGTCCGATCAAAAATGTGCGCAAACAAAACCCACTCGAAATTTATTCTGTAAAAATCTAGCTACAGATACTGGATCAGAAGCGATAAGCTCATTGGTAGAATTAATTGAAGCGAGACTGGGACTTACCTCTTTTATGTATTCTGCCAAATCTGGCCAAAAACCCATTCTGCTGGGACTCAATGTTAGAAACCATGGGGCTAGTCCATAATCACGAGTCATCGCGTTAATATTGTTCCTGACTCTATTCCAATATTGTTGTGCATTGGGCAGCTTTCCAAATATCGTTTCCAGATTTCCTTCCAGTTTTTTTCCGACGTAAAATTTTGGGAATTAAATTCGCAGCGTTTTTTTTCCTTCACGTTGGTGGTCTTTTAATTTATGATAAATACCACTATTTATCTGCCGCATATTCGCATTGTTCAGTAAGAAGAACAAGTACTGTACGTTTAAGCGAAATTGCGAATGCTTAGACATTATTCTTGATTTGACAAAGTCAAATTCCCTTATGTGTAAATTTCTTTCCTCGTATATACCTTTTTTTCCCATAACAGTTGTAACGATGAAAAAAAACCGTTGCAGCATCTCTCGACCGATTCCCGATATTAAGAGAATATCGGGAATAAGTTGAGCACACTCGGCACTGTATCGCCTATGCTGATGTCTGGATCAGCTGGCGAGGCAGTGAGTTGGAGAGAGAACGATGCAAAAGCGTCGTGTCTCTGTCCGAGGGCCCGGGGGTGTAGCAGAGTCTGTCTCTGTCTCGCTCATTGCGCACGGTCTAACATCGGGTTAGACTGATTCCTCCGAATAATAATAGAAAGTTCGGCTATGTCGGTATTGGATAGATTGGTTGTGTGCGTAGGGAGGATCTTGAATTTTCAAACTGACAGTTCAACGATCTTTCCTCATTGCCGTTTTTGTCTTCGTATTGTGTGGAGGTCAACCGGTGTCGCGATTTCTGTGCAGCAATCGCGTTACTTGAGGTGGACGGTACTGGGGTTTGGGATACTGCCGCGTTGGATTGACTTCCGGAGCAACGAATGTAAGTGGGACGCCACTTCATTTGGTGTGTTTTGTCTTTTTGTTAGTTTTGTGATTTGTTTGTGTTAGCGTAGTTTCCCGTGGAGGCTAGCCACCTCACTTGCGCAGGGAGGTAGGAATTACTTCTCCTGTTGCACCGTAGCACCCCCCCGAAGCACTTGCCCTCGAGTTGGACTATCGCCTCTCGCAGGGTCGAGTGGGCTTCTACCGGACGAAAAGGGCTTCACGGTATAGCTGATGGCTTGTGCTACGGAATTTAGGACGTGTCGCGAGCGGAGAGCGAGCGGGCGCCCCCCAAATTTTTTAGGGGCGCGGTGCGTTATTGTAATCGAGATTCTGATTTGTTAATTAGCGAGCGAAGTTGGTCTTCGCCTAATAAAACCGTTGAATTGAACATTCCGTTGTTGTTTTTACACGTCCTCATTCCCTTAGCATTTTCAGGGTCACCCGCGGCTTCAAAAGAATCACACCCTCGGTCTCTTTCCTCCCGGACGGTCGGGAAAATAAATTATTTGTTCGCGATATCCTCTGGAGTCTCACCCAGCTTCAGGGGAACGTCTAATTCGCGTATTACACAGTATATATCGGGAAAGCACATAAGATCCAATTGCTTTTGACGATTGTCGAAAGGCTGAGCCTCGACTTTCAGCATTTGATACAGATTCGTTGACATGTCGTTCACTCTTTTCTCATACATTGGATATACCGTGTATTCCTCATAGTACGATGACTCTGGATCTGTAATTTGAGTCAGCATTGCCGCCGCTTGTTTCTTTATTCTCAATAATACCGTTATCCATATTATTATTGCTTTTTTCATTATCAATATTGCTATCCATATTGTTGTTATTACTATCATCATTATTATCGACATCATCAATATTTTCTTCATCCATTTTCTTCTATGGTAAATTCCGTATCATTGAGACTATTATCTTGTAATAGCCCTTCGGGGAAAAAAAGGCAAATTGATTTTAGCGTAAAAAGGATTATTTTCCTTCAGCCATTGAAGAAAGTTAAATTTCTTTTTTAACATCTACCAAATTCTCCCAAACTAATTTGGATCTCGTAGGAATTCCACGCACCAGGGTGTATAATTCGTGGTGATTATTAATGGGTCTCGTTGCCGGACATATTTTCTTTAAACTCTCTTCTATCGGCAACGGTAAATGAAAGATTCTTCCCTTCAACTTTTTCACCATTTGTTTATGTGGTACCTTCTTATTCGCCACTGTGCCCATTCGTTGAATACATTGAAATGCCTTTGCTCTCTGTATTAATATTTTCTCATAATCGTTGAGAGTAGAAAATACTGTAGGCATTTTACCAACGTAAAGATTGTTGAGAACACACACTGGTGGGAGAGAATTTTTACGGAAATATTGTAAACAATAATGACATATATTGTCAGGTTCGATATTCTCCTTTTTTCAGATATGTTAACAAATTATCCCAGTGTAGACCACTCAAAGGTTTCCTCGTTCTTCTCAAGCATGTAACATCTTTTTTAAAATGCAACTTTTCGCAAGACACACATGCAATTCTAGGTGTATCCAACGATCTTTTTGTAAAAAGCCTGAAAGGCTTTATTATACGTTGCTATTATTCTACCTTCGTTCAAATCTATTTCAGAAACTTTAACATTTTCCAAAATATTTTTCTTCTGCAGATCGTCCACGATCTTCCTTAATGTAGCAACATCGCCAATTTCCAAATATTTATCAATCTCCATTACTTTTTTATATTTGAAGATTAATGAATTTATTAATTTCTGTACATTTCTTACCCCTGGATAATGCGGGCATAAGAAATTCACAGCGAGTAAGAGTGCTTTACAAGTATTCGGATTTATGTAACATCCTTGAGAATGTCCTTTTTTAACAATCGAATGCTTAACTGTACAGCGTCCTGTACGTTTTAAGAGAGTGGGTACATTTCTTAATGATTTGCAATCAAATATGACTTTGAGCAATCGATAATATCGCCTGATAATTTTAGTATTTTTGATGCAAAAGCTCCCACATTTCCACGTTTTTTTTCGTATTGTTGTTATTAGCAACGTCATCCAACAGGGGTAAAATATTTACAACTTGACCATTTTTATTAATAACAAGATTTTTTTCAAACGTTGTAAAATTGTACGTTGTCTCAAAGAAGTATGCTTCTGTCGATGCAGAATGTTTAGATGTACCACACAATACGTCACGTACATCTTGGGTTTAAAATTTTGAACCCAAGTCTGCAGTTTTAATTGCAGATAATTGTGACAGATGAATTTCTGCATTCTTTCGCAGTAAACGAAAAATTTGTTTCATATTTTGCAAATGTTTCTGTCGCAAATGGAAAGACCACTTGAACAATCTTTCTGCTTCGATTCTTCGCTCCGCAGCAGTGCCTTTAACGATATTTTTTTGTATGGACTTGATGTAAATTTCCTTATTGTATTTCATGGCAATATTGTTGCAGCATCTAAAGTTTTTATCATACTTTTTGCGTATCTCCTGTGCAAGACGCATTTTTCTTTTAATACTAAGTATATCCTTGTGTTTACCGTAGTACGTTTGGGATTTGAAATCTCTTTTGTTCAGGATGAGCTTTATTATATGTGCTTTTTCTTTTTAATTCTGACTATCGATTCATTTTGTAAATAACACTTTTTCTTTCTCTATTTATAATTAAATTTTTTAAATAATTATTTTGCTTTCTTGCTCGATTATAATGTAAATTATATCTATATCTATCTTGTTTCTCTTTCGATTGTCATCTAAATTCGTTATATACAGTCGTGGACAAAATTAAGTGGACACACAGGGCTCATAATAAAACTTATTCATTATATTTTACAAAAAATTTATTTAAAACAAAACAAAATATATACGTTATTCTACAAGAATTTCTATATAAGGTTCAGTAGCAAAGTCAGCAGAATCATTAACAATAGCTTGGAAATAACATCATTTACAAAAAAATATCCAATTTTGCGTGGACAAATTTAAGTGGACATTCTTTAAATTTTCATTCTTAATCGTCTTTATTTGTAAATATAAAGTTAGTTTTTCCGGATGACTTTTAAAGTTATACTGTGATACGTTTAGTACGCGCTCAGCTTTATTGTAAACAAGAATAAATTTAATTTCAATCATTAATTTAGTATGGCTAAGAAAAGAGAAGAAATAAGCATACAAATACGAAAACTTATTATTTTTGATCGTAAAAATCAATTAACTTATCGAGAAATAGCTGAAAAATATAAAATTTTTGAAAGTACTGTAGAAAAAATGTATAAAAAATATTTAAAATATAATACTGTGGAAAACTTGCGTGGTCGTGGTCGAAAACGCAAATTAAATTACTACGAAGAGAGAAGAAAACCCGATGTAAAAAAATACGCCAAGTAGTTATCCCCTTCTAAAAACCCCCTTATTCAAAAAATATATATTATTTATACACTTATTTAATGAATTCTCTTAATAAAGGTATAACAATAAAAAGAATATATTTATTTGAAATATATAGTCATTACAAAAAATACATTATTTTTCTTATCTTGTTAAAAAGTATTGAAATCATATATAGAATAAAGCCAAGTATGTAATCTTTATTTATTCTCAGCATATAGTTTATAAAAAATATGTATAAAAAAGAGAAACTGCATTTGAATTGCAGATAGTTTATAAACAAATTGCATAAAAGCTTTTTATATATAGTTTATAAACAATATGTTTAAAATTTTTTTATACAGAACTTGGCGAGCCTCCATGCTTTTTTAAATGACACAAAATAATCATGTTAATTAAAAATATCTCACTTCTTATAATATATAGGAAAATGTTAAAATTTTCATAACTGCTATATGAAAACATTTGAAAATTCGGCGAGCGACATGCATTCGTTCTTATTACATGAAAAGAAGAGAAAATTCGTTAGCGGGAAATTCGTATTTGCTACAGGACAAGAGCAGAGAATTTGTCGGCAGGATTTAAAGAAAAATCAAATGTCATTTAAAAAAGCATGGAGGCTCGCCAAGTTCTGTATAAAAAAATTATAAACATATTGTTTATAAACTATATATAAAAAGTTTTCATGCAATTTGTTTATAAACTATCTGCAATTAAAATGCAGTTTCTCTTTTTTATACATATTTTTTATAAACTATATGCTGAGAATAAATAAAGATTACATACTTGGCTTTATTCTATATATGATTTCAATACTTTTTAACAAGATAAGAAAAATAATGTATTTTTTGTAATGACTATATATTTCAAATAAATATATTCTTTTTATTGTTATACCTTTATTAAGAGAATTCATTAAATAAGTGTATAAATAATATATATTTTTTGAATAAGGGGGTTTTTAGAAGGGGATAACTATTTGGCGTATTTTTTTACATCGGGATGTTTTTTAGGGGGATTTCACTAATTTTTGTAAGTTAGCGTTGAAAATATATAATATTTTTTAAAAATATCTCCAACTATTTAAGTTCATATCACGCATTTCCTTATATCAAGCTCTATGACGTCATGTTGTAACGTTCTTAATAAAAAGTTTTTCAAGTGATAGGAAAAGTTAAAATTTATATTTTTTTTCAAATTATTTCCATCTCTAATTATGTTCGGAGAACATATTTCGCTATTTCATGCCCTATGACGTCATACTCTGATGTCACTAATTGCAGATTTTCAAGGGTGGCGAAAAGTAAATATTTATAAAATTTTCTTCAAATTATTTATATCTATTTATGATCGGAACACGTATTTCGCTATTTCATGCCCTATGACGTCATACTCTGATGTCACTAATTGCAGATTTTCAAGGGTGGCGAAAAGTAAATATTTATAATTTTTTTTAAATTATTTCCATCTATTTAGGTTCGGAATACGTATTTCGCTATTTCATGCCCTATGACGTCTCTAATGTCACTAATTGCAGATTTTCAAGGGTGGCGAAAAGTAAATATTCATAATTTTTTCTTTTTAATTATTTCCATCTATTTAGGTTCGGAACACGTATTTCGCTATTTCATGCCCTATGACGTCATACTCTGATGTCACTAATTGCAGATTTTCAAGGGTGGCGAAAATTAAATATATAAAATTTAATTAAATTAACTAATTTTAATTATTAGAAATAAATAATAATCATTTAATAAGTAAGTGAGCGGAGGGTTGGTGTAAAGGGGGTGGGACGAAGGGGTGTCGACAAAAGAGTAGGTGGGTGCTTATTATTAATGATTATATAAAATTTAATTAAATTAACTAATTTTAATTATTAGAAATAAATAATAATCATTTAATAAGTAAGTGAGCGGAGGGGGTGGTGTAAAGGGGGTGGGACGAAGGGGTGTCGACAAAAGAGTAGATGGGTGCTTATTATTAATAATTATATTAAAATTTAATTAAATTAACTAATTTTAATTATTAGAAATAAATAATAATCATTTAATAAGTAAGTGAGCGGAGGGGGTGGTGTAAAGGGGGTGGGACAAAGAGGTGTCGACAAAATAGTAGGTGGGTGCTTATTATTAATAATTATATAAAAATTTAATTAAATTAACTAATTTTAACTTATTAGAAATAAATAATAATCATTTAATAAGTAAGTGAGCGGAGGGGGTGGTGTAAAGGGGGTGGGACGAAGGGTTGGGACTAAGGGGTGTGAAGAATAAAAAATAATAAAAATTTTTATAATATTTTGTTAACATTATTTCTAATAAAATTTTATTTAGGAACTCGGTATTTCGCGAGATAGAGCCATGTGACGTCACATTCTGACGTCACGATTGACACGATTGACACGATTTCTAGCGGTGCGAAAAAGATGGAGATGGAGACGACGACGACGACGACGACGACGACGGAACTGAACATACACTTTTCAAAAATGAAAAATTAAAAAAATTATGCAGATGCACTTTCTATGCATTTTGGTGCATTTTAACAAATTTTTTTTTTTTTTTTTTTTTTTTTTTCGTTTTTTAGATTCAGGATGTCTTAAAACATATTTTCGCGTTAAAATTTCCTAAAAAAATCGACATAAAATTTTTGATGTTTCGGGAAAAAGATACTCGGTGTCTCGCGTACAGTAGCACATGACGTCACTGTGAGGCTATACTACTTGGCGCGAGACTCTACCGAGTCTCCTGATCTTCGTTCAAATCTATTTCAGCAACTTTAACTTTTTTCAAAATATTTTTCTTCTGCAGGTCGTTCACGATCTTCCTTAATGTAGTAACATCGCCAATTTCCAAATATTTATCAATCTCCATTACTTCTTTATATTTGAAGATTAATGAATTTATTAATTTCTGTACATTTCTTACCCGTGGATAATGCGGGCATAAGAAATTCACAGCGAGTAAGAGTGATTTACAAGCAACCGGATTTATGTAACATCCTTGAGAATATCCTTTTTTAACAATCGAATGCTTAACTGTACAGCGTCCTATACGTTTTAAGAGAGTGGGTACATTTCTTAATGATTTGTAATCAAATATGACTTTGAGCAATCGATAATATCGCCTGATAATTTCAGTATTTTTTATACAAAAGCTACACATTTCCACACTTTTTTCGTATTGTTGTTATTAGCAACGTCATCCAACAGGGGTAAAATATTTACAACTTGACCATTTTTATTAATAACAAGATTTTCTTCAAACGTTGTAAAATTGTACGTTGTCTCAAAGAAGTATGCTTCTGTCGATGCAGAGTGCTTAGATGTACTACACAATACGTCACGTACATCTTCGGTTAAATTTGAACCCAAGTCTGCAGTTTCAATCGCAGATAATTGTGACAGATGAATTTCTGCATTCTTTCGCAGTAATCGCAAAATTTGTTTCATATTTTGCAAATGTTTCTGTCTCAAATGGAAAGACCACTTGAACAATCTTTCTGCTTCGATTCTTCGCTCCGCAGCAGTGCCTTTAACGATATTTTTTCGTATGGACTTGATGTAAATATCCTTATTGTATTTCATGGCAATATTGTTGCAGCATCTAAAGTATTTATCATACTTTTTGCGTATCTCCTGTGCAAGACGCATTTTTCTTTTAATACTAAGTATATCCTTGTGTTTAGCGTAGTACGCTTGGTTTTGAAATCTCTTTTGTTCAGGATGAGCTTTATTATATGTGCTTTTTCTTTTTAATTCTGACTGTCGATTCATTTTGTAAATAACTCTCTTTCTTTCTCTATTTATAATTAAATTTTTTAAATAATTATTTTGCTTTCTTGCTCGATTATGATGTAAATTACATCTATATCTATCTTGTTTTCTCTTTCGATTGTCACCTAAATTCGTTATATATCTTGTGCGCATTTGTCTTCGATATTCCTCCAAATTGGATATATATCTCTTGCGTTTCAGCATTCTAGATTTGTCCAAATTCGATGCATATTTTGCACGCTTTAGCTCTCGATATTCCTCCAAATTAGATAGGTATCTTTTACGTTTCCGCATTCGATATTCTTCCAAATTCGATGTATATTTAATGCGCTTCTGTTTTCGATTTTCCTCTATATTAGATAAATATCTTTTACGTTTTTGACTTCGACATTTATCCAAATTTTGCGAGTATTTAATACGCGTTTTACTTCGGTTTTCTTCTACTTCCGATGTGTAGCGTTTACGAGTACATAATGATTTTTTATTTAATAAATAATACAATTTCTTTTTAATATGAGTCAGTGCAATATTACGATTATAAATATCTCTTTGCTTTTTATAAATTTCTAGTTTCCGTTTAGCATAATAATTTTTTTTGTTGTATAATTTTATTTTTCTTATTCAAAAGATTATAGGCGAGACGTCTTCTACAATTAATATTTTCTTTTCTCTTATTCCAGCGATCCCTTTCTTTTTCTTTTTTTATCAAAGTATCTTTGACAATTAAACTTTCAGTTTTATCTGTCATTAAAGCATTCGTGCCAATCGACGAGTCATTTTTCATGTCGATTAACAAACTGTTCAAGCAGATTGACAAATAATTAACTCCTATTGACGAATGATTTTTAATGCCGATCAACATATTGTTCATGTCGAACGACAAATTATTCATGCCACTCGACGAATCATCGTTCATATCGATCGGCAAATTGCTCATGCCAACCGACGAATTATTTTTCGTGTCGATCGGCGAATTTTTCACGCCGACCGACGAATTATTCTTTGTGTTGACCGAAAAAGTGTTAATGTTAATTAATGAATTTTTATTGTTATTTAAGCTACTTAATGATAATTTCTTATCATTATTATGTTGTCTTCGCTTTCGTTGTTTGTGTTTTTTAAGACGTTTAGTTTGTGCAACTTGTAAGGTAGGAATATTATGATTAGAAAATGATGCAGCTAATGGAAAATGCTTTAAAACATTATTCATAAATATATGCAATAAATGATCGCGCATTTTTAAACTATCATACCTAATATCATTCGGTTTAATGCCAAATGCAACAGAAGTTGCAAAAGCTATAGCGTATACACCACAATCATTTCCGTTTGATTGCTGTTGAACTATAGGGAATTGTATCTTACCCGTTTTAAAATTAAAAAATGGAAACAATTTGGACAAATATAATTTATGATCATCATGCAATAGATTTTTATTTAATGAATCATAAATATATTTTTTTTTTCCATCATAATGTGCACAAATCCAATGTCCATCTATATTTGTTTTACCGCTAAATAAAATTTGTACGTGTTCCGTATCTTTTGATACAGAATCAATCAATTCTGAACATTGAATTTTTAATGGATCTTGTGAGGAAATTGTTGGACAAAACTTATGCAATAATTCAAGGAAATAATTAATATGTCCGTCGTGTAATCATTTTCCTGATCAAATCACAATTTTATCAAATTCACTTAATAAATTCGTTTTAAAATCAGCTTTATTGAATAAATTCATGTTTCAAGATTTATTAACAAACAATTAATATTCTATAAATAAAAAAAAAGTAAACTAAAGTAAAGCGCTTCGTCGATTATAAAAAATTACCGTCGAAACGAAAGTGAGTCCTATCACTATAAGAGTTGTAGAACCACTAAATCATTTATTAGGAGAATCAATAGTATTACATCCATAAGCATCTGTTTTGTATATATTTATATTTCTTAAATCGGGTTAAAAGGACACATAACGAAAATAAATCTCCTCATATAAAATTATCAAATTATTACATTAATTGTGTTAATTAATGATTTTATCTTCATTACATGTATACTCTGATTATTTTATATTTTATAATAACAACAATAAAATAATTACTACTCATATAATCTTTATATTAAAAGTATTTTCTTAATATATATTATATTTTTTCATTTAATTAATAATAAATTGTATTACAAATATTTTCTTATATTTTTATAAATGTTAATTAAAATAGAGAACTTAAGGGAAATATATGTTGAGAGATCATTTTGATATAGTTTGTGTCCTTGTTTATTGCTTCTGAAAGACAAGGCAAACACTATTGCTGTCCTTATTTGACAACTACTCACGTCATATGTACACCTCTCCGAACCGGTCGGAAGAATTATTATTTGTGCCGCGACATTCTCTGAGGTTTCACCCAGCCTCAGGGAAACGTTAGTGCGCGTGTTACACGCGGCATTTATACTACGATGAATTACGACGGTAATTATAACATCTTCAAATATATACAGAGTATAGCAATAATCCCTTTCGAAATTTTAAAATGTTGTAGATGAAAAGATTTTACGACGATTTTTCATTTACCATTTTTCGATTTGAATCTTAATTTTAAAGATATTTAACAATTAAAATACTATTACCTAGCAGAGACAGTCAGCTGTTAAAGTGAGCTGCCATCACTCTCTCTTACTTCATTCAACTGATTGTCTCTATTTAACTAATAGCATCTTTGTTATTAAATATCTTTAAATCTATGTCTTACATCGAAAAGTGGTAAATAAAAAATCGTCTTAGAATCACCTCTTCTACAAACCCTGAAAATTTCGAAGAAGATCATTCTTACATCCAATTTATAGAGTGTCCGAAAAATGATGCTCACTTTTTATAAGAGTGATTTCTGACTCACTTTTAAGAACTTTCTTCTTTTAACTTTTTTTGATTTGGAGTTAGATTCTCAAGATATTCAAATACAAAAGTGCTATTAATTTTTCAGAAACATTACAATAGTTGAAACGAGAGAGAGTGGCGCCACCTCACTTAAACTATCAGAATGTCTCTGTATTAGATTTCCTGCGTAGAAGAAAAAATAAGTAATCAAAAAATTTTCATTAAACATTATTTTTCTAATAAAGAAAATAAAAGTTTTTTGGAAATGAAACTTTCTTTCAAAACACTCAAAACGATCATTTTCAATCCATAAATTCACGAGTCATTGTACAATGCTGCCATGAGGCCATCACTAATTTCATTCAGTGCGTGACAATAGCTTAACAAAGCAACAAGTGAAAATTTGTGATAAGTGAATTTGGCTACTTAAGCTAGTGCTTGCGTTGCGGATGTTTTTCAATTATTTTTTATTGGTAATTACTACGTTTTTACAAAAAAATTAAATTAATTTAACTTTAAATACAAATATAACACGAAAATGAACAGAAATAGAAGTTACACAAAAAGGATAAAAATTTAATTCAAAAAGCTTATCTTTTCAAAAAAGAAAGATTGAGTGTGACACGATAGGTAGAAAATATTTCTCAAAAGTTTATTTCGTATTTATATTTGTAATTAAGGAACTAATTATTTAGTATGTTGACTGTAGAAAGTTTTTAGGTTAGGAAATAATCTGTATATCGTAAATACAGTGTATTCCAAAGTTCATGATCTCCTTTATGGATGATACTCTTGAAGGAAAACCGAATTGGAAAATCCTGTATTATTTTTCGATCCTGAACTTAGTTTGTGAGATATTCAGTAATAAGGACTCTATTAGTTAGACAGAGATAGATCTATAATTGAAGTGAGATTGATAAGAGACAAAATGGTATAATCTCGCTTCAACTATTTACCTGTCTCTGTCTAAGTAATAGCTTCTTCATTATTGATATCTCGAAAACTAAGCTTACAATCGAAAAATGGTAAAGGACTTTTCAATTCGGTTTACTTTCAAGAGTAATCCTGTTAAGAGGATCCTCACCCGACCTAACACGGTTTGTGTTTTAACTAAATAGAGTAAAAAAAATCTCTTACCTTTGTCTCACTTATGAAATTTTGTTGCTACGCCATCTATATGAACTAATTTTTGATGTTTTATCTGCTTTGATATAAAACAGGGCAATAATTTTAGCAATTTTATAATATTTCGTACTTTTCGTTTTATTTTCACATTTCTTCGAATTTTGGATCAAGACTAAAATCAATCGATTCCTTGATCTTTTTTGTAATGACGTTGCCCTGGCTCATTTCGACATAACTTGTACTTTTTATGTTATACTACAGATTGTTAAAGCAAATTGTCGGTTAATAAATTTTTTTTGGGTTTGTAAAATAAAAGGCATTGTCACTTCATTAGGCTTTCCACATTATGTATATCAAAAGGTTTTCAAATCCGTTAATTTTTAAGGAAGAAAAGTAAAGAGTACGATTTTCGTCGGGTGAGGATCCTCTTAAAGGAAGTGCGTGAATTTTGCAACACCCTGTACATATTAATCATACAGTATATGTAGCATTTATTTAAAAAATACATGCAGCAAGTTTTTAAATAGATTGTTTTTTCTTTTTTTTCAGAAATGGGACGAGCTGTTAAAAATAAAACAATTTATCCTTCCAAAAAGTTGTCTCTTCGCCAAAGATTACGAAATGTTCGTAAGAGCATTTCACAAAGAGACACTCCCAAAAAATTAAGCGACGTTGCGAATAAAAGTCGATTTTTTGTGAGAATGGAAAATAAGGCTTTCAAGAAACACAATTTGCAGCAGAATTCTGTGACTGTTTCCGATTTTTCAGAACTTTCTAGCGATACCGATGAAATTAGGAATGATATCACGAAAGGAGACTCTCTTTTATGGGCTGTCCCAGGATTTCCAGAGAGCTTAAGCAACAATCTTTATGACAGGGAAAATAATAACAGCAGTATTGCTGAAGATGATGATATTTTCATCATTGAAAGAGGAAACAGCAATGGTGATATCGTTGATCATGAAATTTGCGAAGGCCGGCAAATTGTGAATATCGGTTTCATGTGGTCAGAAGTGCGGAAAGCCTTCAATGATCACTCAAAAGGAATTGATTGCAGATTCCAAGATTGGAAACTGATCAAAACAATTCGCCGAGGATTCCTCACACAGCTGTTTTTTAAATGTGACATGTGTCACTATAAAACAAACGTGTGGTCAGAGTCACTAAAGAAGCCTGACATGCTTAATGTTAATGATGCTGCCGTAGTTGGTACAATTAACACAGGTATTGGTTTTTATCAAGTGGAAGAACTACTTGCAGCAATGGACATAACAAGCATGTCAAAGAGAGCCTATAGCAAGTCTATGACGAAGATCATTAATAGCTTAACCAAAACAGTAGCTGAAGAGATGAAGGCTGCTGGAGAGGAAGAGAAAAGAATTGCCTTCGAGAAAGGTGAAGCTATCAATGGTTTTCCTGTTATAACTGTAATAGTAGACGGTTCTTGGGCGAATCGATCATACGGATTAAATCATAATTCGTTGTCTGGACTGCGCGTAATAATCGGATACCGAACGAAAAAGGCTCTATTCGTTGGTATCCGAAATAAATATTGCGCTATATGTTCTGCTTCAGTCGATGAAAGCCCACGGAAACACGTATGCTTTAAGAATTTCGACCTTTACAAAAATTCCTCTTGCATGGAATCTGAGGCAATAGTTGAAGGATTTAAATGTAGTATTAAAATGCACGGATTAGTATATAGAACATTCATTTCTAATGGTGATAGTAATGTGTATAAAGCAATCCATGATAACGACCCATATTGCGAGCAAATGATTCAAGTTATTAAGATTGAATGTGTGAATCATTTGCTGCAAGATCTTTGTAAAAAGCTTAGAACTGTAGGGGACATGGTCCAGCCGAAAGGCAAACGAGGACCAGACTTTTACGATATTCGCAATATCGTAAAAAGCAATATAATGTCTCTTCGAAAAGCTGTCATTGACGCGTTAGCTTTTCGTCGCAAAGAAAATAGCTCTATTGCTGACAAAGAAGCAGAGTTGCAAAGAGATATTTTGAATATACCTAAGCACGTGTTTGGTGAACACCTAAGATGCAAAGATCGATCATATAAAGATCAATGCAATTAAATTAATAAGAATAATTATGTTCCTTATTTGAAATTGCATGGCCTTTATCAAAAAATAGAAAGTGCTTTTCGATACCTCAGTGCTCATGTAATAAGTTTGTTAAAAAATGTAACAAACAATCCTACAAAATCGTTTAACCCCGTTGTTTGTAAATTGATTGGAACTAAACGTATTAATTTTGATTCAAGAGAGCGTACAATGCCCCCGTTAACACAGCAGTGTTAGAGTACAATAACCAAACTGTTTTATCAAATTGTTATATTGGTTTAAAAGAGGAAGAAGAAGAAGAGGAAGATTGCTTCATTGAAAATATTTGTAGCATATAAATTTATCAATGATGCAAACGCCTCTATAAATGTTATTGAAGATAATGTCTTACCCATGAATGGAAATATAAGAGGATCCTCACCCAATTAAAATCGTATTTATCGCTTTTCTTCCTTAAAAATGAACGAATTTCAAAACCGTTTGGTACACTCAATGTGGAAAGCCTAATGAGGGGACACTGCCCTTTTTTTTACAAATTCAAAAAAAAATTTATTCACCGAAAATTTGCATTAACAATTTGGACCATAACATAAAAAATAGAAGTTATTACGAAATTAGCCGAGGCAAAGTCCCTACAAAAAAGATCAAGGAATCGATGGAGTCTGGTCTTAATCCAAAATTTAAAGAAATGAGAAAGTAAAGCAAACAGTACGAAATGTTGTAAAATTGCTAAAAATATTGCTCTGTTTAATCTCGGCGCAGATAAAACAGAGAAAAAATTAATTCGTATAGATGGCATAACAAAAAAATGTCATAAGCGAGACGAAGATAAGAGATTTTTTTTTTCATTTTACTTAGTTAAAACACAAACCATTTTAGGTCAAGCGAGGATCCTCCTAATAATGAATTTTTAAACAGATTCCTCAGAGTAATAAGAGAAACGCCAGAGCTTAAGACGCATAGCGTTTTGTATTGTGGCGTTGTATTTCCCGCCATCGAAATTTTAATTAAGCCTCCCAGATCGGGATAATTCCGTCAGCTTTGCAAGGATTCACTTATAAGTGAATTTGTACCCTTTTCTAATATCCCTGTGAACTTATATCTAGGTAAGAAGTGCTAGCCCAAGAAATCTACCTTACCGACACACCAAAAGACGGTATCAAGACGGATTCGCATACTACTGGACAACATACGGATAGAGAATGGAACTATCGCACACATTCTACTACACACCGTTGGACGTCAAATACGCAGACATGGAACTACCATACATCATTAGAGACCATAAACACAGATGAGACTACTACTGAGAATGTCTAGTTTTTCCAGAAGGGTGACGAGTGAGGAGGGATGACTGGTTTCCGCCAACGTGGGATGAAGGGTAGAGGAGATTCCCGCCTGGAAGATATGAAGGGTCGCGGACCTTGAGTACTAATGTACTCGATACCAATTATCTCACCGCGTCTCGTTACTTCTCACGGAGTGGGTAGTTATCTCCACCGCTCTATAGCGGCTTATAAAATCGGCTGCAGAACGGATTTCGAGAATTCTTCGGAGAAAAGGTTGTAAAGTGTCTAGTGCTCTTACCATACATTATCTGCTATCAATTTTTGGTGCCTTAAAAGTCAGTTTTTCGTGTAACGGTGAGCGAATATTGAACTATTTTTATTTTTTATTTTGTTTCGTAAATTTTGTAATTAACTAATTAAATATTTAGAGAAACAGAAAGAGAGAGAGAAAGAGAGAGAGAGAGAGAGAGTTCCGTCTATGTTCGTTCATGGATCCTCTTCCGGTTCCACCGCATGGATGGTTCATAGAATTTAACTATCATAGCGATGATTTGCTTTAATTTTCCGGAAAGATTGGTAAAATAACTAATTGTGAACTCACTATGATTCCCAAATATACAGAGTATTCCAAAACAACCGCCCTTCCTGTTAAGAGCATCCTTACCCGAAAAAAAATTTCAGTGGCGGGCACTGGCTTGGTTCGTGTCTGAGCTAAACTCAGTGCCTAGCGCCACCGTGCCTATAAATAAAATTAAATTTAAATACATGCTGAGTGAGGCCTGTAGCGGTCCCCACTCAGCAGCCATCCCCCCCCCCCCTAAATCCCTCTCAAGCATAGCTACCGTCTTATGAGGCGGCTATATATATATATATATATATATATATATATATTTCGCCTATAGCGCCGACCTTGTCTCTGAGCTATGCTTGAGAAAAATAATGTTATACATTACGTATACACACACACACATATATATATATATTAATATATATATATATGTATATATGTGTGTGTGTGTGTACAATGAATATATATATATATGTATGTATATATGTTTGTAGGACGCATATTTTCAGTACAAAATTTTGAGTGAACGCATAGTGTGAAGACAGTAGTATATTTTGGAGACAGTCCCAAAGTATCCTTATATAAAACGTATATTATGGGTACATTCTTTTTATATGTCAAGTGAATAGTTTGAGCCATAAGATCTTTTTTGTATATTTAATGTATTGTTTGAGGTATAAGACGTATATGTTAAATATATATTTTGGGAACATTTTATATAATCGTTAAACATATTATTTGAGGGCATGTTAAAAGACATGAAATGTATATTTCGGGGACAATCATGGATACACAGATGGGGACATTAATGGCGTCTATGATGTCAGACGGAACTACATTCGGTGCTCACACTCAAACACGTATGTTGGAAGACAACTAAATATAGTTCCTTGTAATGTTAGAGACGGCATTAATGTTTACGTCTGTACACGCTATATAGTGCATTGCAACCAAAAAATAATATTTTTGTTTTTTAGTTTAATTTGAAGAAATCTCTTTCATTGTAATCACATTTATCAAATAATTTTTTTAATTACATAATGTTTATTTTAATTTATAATACGTAAGTTGTAGTTAATAAAGGCATGAAGCATTGTTCATATATTTTGTTTTTAAGCTGGTCCATTATTTATGAATTAATAGTTGTATAAACAGTGTTACAAAACAACTGCTTTTCCTTTAAAGAGTTTACTCTTGGAGATAAAGCGAAACGAAAAGTTTTTTAGTGTTGCTACTACTTCAATAGTTTCTATCTCATTCTTAGGTAAAACAACCTAGTGACCAGTTTAAGTTTACCTATTAGATAGCAACCCCATTGGTTAGAAAATTTATTAAGAAATGGAAAAACCGGCCTTTAAAGGTCAAATTTTAAGATGTTTTTTCTTTTATCAGTTTTTAATTTGAAACTTCAATTTAAAGATATTTAATTCCTTAACCTGTTAACTGGGAAATAAACTTTTGTTCAACTTGCTTCACAATGGGGACTTTTTTCTTTATACTTATAAAAAATATCATCATACCTCAAGTAGTAAAGTAAAATAATTCTTAACTCATTGATTTTATTTATTTCGATAAAATATTTTATAACATATAATATATAAATTAAATAACTTCAATGCAAAAAAAATTAATTGACCAAATTTAAATAATTATTTCGTAGTTTGATATTCCTTGAAACAATGCGACATACACCCTAACACCCTAACACCACAGTCGGGACACAAGAAACTCGATTCTTTCCTAAAACATCATTATACAGGGTGTCCAAAAAAAGGAGACATTTTATGAGTGCTGATTCCTGATACTATTTTAAGAACTCTTTTCTCTTGGCATTTTTTGATTTAAAGCTTCATTTTTGAGATATTCAACAATAAAGATGCCATTAGTCAGACAGAGATTCTCCGATAGTTGAAATGAGATGACACCACTCTGTCTCGCTTTTACTATCGGAGTGTCTCCGTCTGACTAATGGCATCTTTATTGTTGAATATCTAAAAAATGAAGCTTCAAGTCAAAAAATACCATGAGAAAAATGTTCTTAAAATAGCATCAATAATCACTCCCTTTAGGAAGTGCGACCGTTTTGTAACACCCGGTATTTAATTTTATTTTATTTCGTAATAAAATATAAATGTAAAGAAAAATATTTTACAATTTATTTATTGTATGTGTGATTCATATATAGAGTGTACCAATAATATGTCCTATACATTGAACGAATTTAAATAATTATTTCGTAGTACGATATTCCTTGAAGCAATGCGACATACACCCTAACACCCTAACACCACAATCGGAACACTAGAATCTCGATTCTTTCCTAAAACATCATTATAGAGGGTGTCCGGAAAAATGGAGACATTTTTTGAGGGGCGGTTCCTGACGCTATTCTAAGAACTTGGAATTTTTTTTTTAAAGCTTTATTTTCAAGATATTTAACGATAAAAATACCATTAGTCAGACAGAAATTTTCCGATAGTTGAACTATCCTTGTTTATTATAATGCTAATAATGAAAAAAAGGATAGAAAGGCTTATTCTACAACTACTCATGCATGTTTATGTTTATTTTGGACTATCCTTTAGGAATACAAATAAACTGACATTGATGTTTTTTAAGGTTATGTTTTTATTTTTTATGGTATATTTAGACGTATAGAAGTATATATATATTTAGAAGTATAGGCTTGAAGGGAAAATAATTAGACGTCTTTTTTAGGATATATTATATTTATTAATTATGTTATGTGATAGCATATTAAATTTATTATTTAAAATAAAAAAAATTGTTATAATTTCCGCCCCTGCGACCGCGACCGCGACCGCGACTCCGACCTCGAACGTCAAGGCCGCGGCCGCGGCCGCGGCCTCTTGTTGCGGCCCACTCTGCCGCCCTTCCTCGCCGTCTTTGAGCAGCATCTGAAAATAGATAATTAATATTGTTAATTTAAAAAAATTTGTTTCGATATATTTATTGTGTTAGAACGAAAAAAACTTATTATCAAACAATATGAAGAATTATTTCACTTCAATATTGTCGGATAAAATCGTAATTAGCAAAATAACAAGGTTAATAATAAAATTTAAAAAATAATACTTACTTATTAACTGCTGCTGCTCCTGTTCCGACGATTGTTGTTGCTTTTGCAGCTGCTGCTGCGGTTGCTGTTGCTGCGGCTGTACAGCAGCACTAGCAGGAACAAGAGCAGCAGGGCTGCGCAAATGCTGCAATTCCTGCGTCAGCAATTGATTTTGCTGCCGCAGGAATTGCAGCTCAGCAATAATTTGTTGTTGTTGCTGCTGCTCCTGCTGCTCTTGTTGCTGCTGCTGGCCAATATTATTATTAATATCCATGTTTTCTGTAAAATAATTTATTGATTTAATAAATAATATTTCTTATTGAATGTATGAAATTTTTAATTTGCATAAACATTTACTTACTACTTGGATCGGCCATAATATATATATGTATTTATATATATAAAAAATATATATCGAGAGCAATCTGTAAAAATCATAAATTAAGATTAATTAATTGAATTATAATTTATATTAATTACTATAATATAAATTAATAGTATGAGTTACTTACATGTTTGCTGGACGGAGGTTTGCTGAGAAGTGATTGAAAACTGTACTACACACTCTTATCCTACATATACATAAATTTGACTCTCACTTATTATTATTGAACTGTCTTTTGTTAGAAAAGGTGGAGATAGTCTTCTTCATTTCAATACATGTTGACGCTCTCTCTCATACCTATGATACTTGTATCTCCTTCTCTGCCTTCCAATACACGTCGATTGAGAGAAGGGTATTTTAAGGGATACATGTGGAGGGAGACATTACGGAGGTAGCTTGTATCTTTGTTTATTGCTACTGAAAGACAAGCATAACTCTATTGCTGTCCTTATTCGACAAATACTCATGCATGCCCATACTTATTAGGCTATCCTTCCGTATAGAGGAAGAAGGGGAAGTGTCTCCAGAGCGTATAGGCAATACTGTCGTACATTAATCTATCCTTCTTAGATTAATATGGGTAATGATTTCTTTCCTTCTCTTTCATATACACACTCTCATATACCTATGATACTTGTATCTTTTTCTCTGTCTTCAAATAGACGTTGAGATTGATAGAGGGGTTTTAAGGATTATATATGTGGTGGGAAAAATTTCGACAGGTTATTTCCTTGTTTAATGCTAATGAAAGACAAGGATATGCTTTTAGAACAGGTAAATTCTGCGGACATTGTCTGTGTCTCTATCGCTCTATCCTTATCAGACAATCGCTTGTGCATGTCTATATTTATTAGACTGTCCTTTTTCAAAGAGGAAGAAGGAGAAATTTCGGAACACTGTCACATATTCGCCTATCCTTGTTAAATTAAAACAGATAATATATTATCTCTTCTTTCTTTTAATAAACATTCATGATCTCTCTCGTATGAATGACACACGTATCTTTATCTTACTATATTTGACTACATATTGATTGATTAACAATTCTTTAATTTAATATGACGAAAAAATGAAAATCATTATGAGATATCTCTTTGCCAATCAACTTGTGTTGGAATATAGAGAAAACGATACGAGTATCACTGGTATGAGAGAAATTGACAATATATATAGAAAAGAAGGACATTATTATATTATCAGAAATAATATAAAGAAGGATAAATGAATGTACGATTGCTTATGTGTTCTAGCAGCACCTCTTCTTCTTTCTTCATCAAAATAGACAGTCTAATAATTATAGGCACGCATGAACATGCATAAACAAGGGTACAAACTGTTAAAATGTCTTTCACCATATATTCCCCTTAAAACCCTTCTGTCAATGATCGTCTGTTGGAAGACAGAAAATATATTATATCTCGTTTAATTTTCAAGAATGATAGAGGATAGATGAATAATAAGTGCGAAATTTATTACTTGCATATGTTCCAGCGACAATTCTTCTCCCTCTATGGAAAGGAATAGTTTTTTAAATACAGGATATAATAATGATGCCTTTCGAAATTTTAAAGGGTTGTACACGAATCAATTCTAACAGAATATTTTTTTATTTGAAACTTAATTTTAAAGATATTCATTAAATAAATTCATTGACAAAGATGCAATTAGTCAAATTGGTTAAAGTGAGATAGAATAACGTTGTCTCACTTCAATTATCTATTAGTTTCTATCTAATAGTTTATATTTATAGTACCTTTATCATTGAATATTTTAAGAATTGAGCGTCGAAGTGTGAGATGGGAGTTGGAAGGTGGAATGCAGATATGGGGGAGGTGGGAGTAGGTTATACGGGAGGTGGATGCATAGGAGATAGGAATTGGAAGGTGAAATGCAATTATGCGAAAGATGAGAGGTAATTTCACAGGAGGTGGAAGTTGGGTGGTGGTTACGCGGGAGGTGAAAGTTGGAATATGGTTATGCAGGAGGTTCGAGGTGCTATGCGAGAGATTAAAATTGGGGGGATGGATGCGCGAAAGGTGAAAGTTGGAATGCAGTTACGCGGGTGGAGGCTACGCGGGAGATGGAAATTGGAATGCAGTTAAACAGAAATTGGGAGGTGGCTACTTGGTAGAGATATGGGAGTCATTAAAAAAAATTATAATTTATTCATCATCAATTATTTTCAATATTCTGTTTATTTATATCAATAATATAAATAATAAATGAAAAAATGCATTAGCGTTAATGTATAAACAGCCAAATTTTAAGGGATTGTACAGGAGGTGCTTCTAAGACGATTTTTCACTTACCACATTTTGCTTCAAAGCTTAGTTTTTGAGATATTTAACGATAAAGGTATACTATTAATTAGACAGAAAAAGTCAATTGATTGAAGTGAGATAGAATGGCTCTATCTCACTTCAACTATCTATCTGTCTCCGTCTAACTAATAGTACCTTTATCATTAAATATCTCGAAAACTAAGCTTCAGATCAAAATCTCGTAAATTAAAAATCTCTCTACAACCCCTTAAAATTTGGCCGTACCACACTGAAACGCTATGTATAACCATATGACGTCACACCCTGACGTCACTAGTGGCATGTTTTCAAAAGGTGCGAAAAGTAATAAATAATAATAATTTTTAACATTATTTCCGACTATTTAGATTCAGAACATATTATTTCGCGATATATAGCCATATGACGTCACGCTATGACGTCACTAATGCTACTTTTTCAAGACGTTCGAAAATTAGTATACAGTAAAAATTTAGAATTTTCTGTTGCATTATTTCCAATAATTTTGCTTCGGATATACTTCGCAATATGTAGCCATATGACGTCACGCTATGACGTCACTAATGCTACGTTTTCAAGACGCTCGAAAATTAGTAAACAATGAAAATTTAGAATTTTCTGTCGCATTACTTCCGACAATTTTTGTCGGAATACGTTATTTCTCGATATGTAGTCATATGACGTCACGCTATGACGCTACTAATGCTACTTTTTCAAGACGTTCGAAAATTAGTAAACAATAAATTTTCTGTCGCATTACTTCCAGCAATTTTGCTTCGGATATACTTCGCCATATGTAGCCATATGACGTCATGCTATGACGTCACTAATGCTACGTTTTCAAGACGCTCGGAAATAATAAACAATGAAAATTTAAAATTTTCTGTCGCATTACTTTCGACAATTTAGCTTCGGAACACGTTATTTCACGGTATATAGCAAAATATGACGTCACGCTCTGACGTCATAAATGGCACATTTCAAAGGGTGCGAAAACCAATAAATAACAAAAATTTATAATATTTTTTAACATTATTTCCGATTTTTTTAGATTCGAAACAAGGTATCTCACGATATATAGCCATATGACGTCACGCTCTGACGTCAGTAATGCTACGTTTTCAAGACGTTCGAAAATTAGTAAACAATAAAAATTTATAATTTTCTGTCGCATTACTTCCAGCAATTTTGCTTCGGATATACTTCGCCATATGTAGCCATATGACGTCATGCTATGACGTCACTAATGCTACGTTTTCAAGACGCTCGGAAATTAATAAACAATGAAAATTTAGAATTTTCTGTCGCATTACTTCCGACAATTTTTGTCGGAATACGTTATTTCTCGATATGTAGCCATATGACGTCACTCTCTGACGTCACTAATACTACGTTTTCAAGAAGTTTGAAAATTAACAAACAATCAAAATTTAAAATCTTCTGTCGCATTACTTCCGACAATTTAGTTTCGGGACACGTTATTTCACGGTATATAGCAAAATATGACATCACGCTCTGACGTCACAAATGGCACATTTCAAAGGGTGCGAAAACCAATAAATAACTAAAATTTATAATATTTTTTAACATTATTTCCGTTTTTTTTAGGTTCGAAACAAGGTATCTCACGATATATAGCCATATGACGTCACGCTCTGACGTCAATAATGGTCCGTTTTCAAGTATTACGAAAAGTAAATAAAAAATAATAAATAATTAATAATTAAATAATATCACTCATTTATTATTATAATTATTCGCAAATGACAATGGTTAATTTATAAAAATGAAACAATAATTTATTAATTATTAATTTGTTTTATTAATATTTAGTTTATTTATTAAAATAATATGAATAATAAATATAATAAATAAAAAAATTAATTTACATTATAAACGTATAACATTTTCAACACTATTTCCGATAATATAAGCTTAGAACACGGTATTTCGCTATCTTTGTGTTTATGACGTCACGCTCTGACGTCACTAATGGCACGCTTTCAAGCGGTGCGAAAAAGATGGAGATGGAGATGGAGATGGAGACGACGACGACGACGACGACGACGACGGAACTGAACATACACTTTTTAAAAAATGAAAATTAAAAAAATTATGCGGATACACTTTTTATACATTTTGGTTCATTTTATAAAAAAAAATTTTTTTTTTATTTTTTTTTCCAATTAAACTTTGGATGTTTCGGGAAAAAAATACTCGGTGTCTCGCGTACAGTAGCACATGACGTCACTGCAAGGCTATACTACTTGGCGCGAGACTCTACCGAGTCTCCTGAACATTGTGAATAAACACAGTGTTCATTGAAGTGTTGAAAAATATGTTGAAAGTGTTCGTGCAGTGATTGTGGTTATGTTATGCTAATTTTTCAACAATTGTTTGGAAAATTAGAATAATTAATAATTTTCCACCCAAAGGGAAGCCATTCCACGACAGGATGAGGATATTAGGAAAGTGTGCTGTAAATGGTAAGTGTTTAACAATATTAAATTAAAGAATTAAAATGTGTTGCATGTTGCCCTTGTCTAGATTGTTAAAATATTAATTTTAACAATCTGTAATTAATGATACCTGTTATTATTCATTAGAGGACTGTTAGTCAGCTATGTTTTTCATGAAATAAGTGAATTAACAGTTGTTTTAATGAGATAAATAACAAGTATTATGGGTCCATGCCAATTATTCAATTAACATCTATTAGGCATATTTTTAATTGAATAATTGGACAACAATAAATTATTAATAACTGTGCGAATGTGATTATAAGCATTTTTTAAGTATTTACGTGCCTCGGGGCGACGTAGGACTTTTTACGCTGGCTACGGCGCTGTACTGCTTACGTCTCCGCACGCGACCGCGCCAGCTGACGCTAGCCCGCGAACCAGGGCCAATCACATTTCGCACAGAAAAACATTAATAATTTAAAAAGGAGGCCCTAAATTAAAAAATTCCAAGGGGTGAAATGTTCTTAGATATGCGTCAGGAGTCACCCCTCCAAAAATGTCTCCTTTTTTTCCGGACACCCTGTATAACTGTCACGACGTGCTGAGCGCACAAGATCACTACTAGGCACCAGCAAGGAATTTCGGTAATTTAAAATCCCTTCTTGGACGCCTCATTAGCCAGCGCTAATGTAAACAAAGTTTACTGCGATCAGCTGTACCTGCCAAGCAACGGCAAACCGATCACCGAGGCGTCCAGAACCGAGTCTCAGCTGATGATGTCATAATGAATTCTATTGAATTTACATCAGCTGAGATTGTAACGCAGCATTAAAAATGCCACGTTACATTACATATAGACAAACACATAACCGCACATATCACTATCGCTCGCTCGTTCCATATACCCGCGCATACTATTGGAGGCACTAGGATTTGCGTGGACGTAAACGCTGTGCCCACGCTGAAGTGAGTGGCGATGCTGATCGCGCATCTTCTTCATCCTCACCTCGTACTCCGGTTCCGGAATCTGGAAGTACTGCAGGCGTTTTCCCAGAAGTTCCAGTAGGGATGATCTCAGGTTCATTGACCTCCTCCCAGAATGCAATAAATGATTTAAGGTCCGACACGTGGACCCTTAGATTGGTTCGCCCATGAATCTCACCCAACTCATAGACTACCGGAGATAAGCGCTTGACAATCGGGTACGGTCCATCGTACACCAGCACTAATTTCGCGGCGAAATAATTGGCAGCCGATGAAAGAACGTGGTTTCGGCGCCAGACTAAATCCCTCACGCGATACTTTACATCCCGGCGCCCCAGGTTGTAGTAGTGAGTTTGTCTGGCACTCGCCACCTCCACGACATACGCTTCATTTTTGAGACCCAAATCGCGGTATTTCGCCGAACAATCTCTTTGCTCCCTTTGAACATTTTTCTAAGATTCGGCGCGATCGCGGGCTCCCAACCGTAGTTTAGAAATGCGGGCGACACTCCAGTCGATGCCTGCAACGCGGTGTTAAACGCGAACCTGATCTCCGATAGGTGCATGTCCCAATTGCGATGATCGTTTTCCACGTACATGGAGGTCATCGTCTTAATCACTCAGTTGTCCCTTTCAACCGGGTTGGCTTGCGCATGATGCGGAGGTATTGCTACCCGCCTATATGCATTTCCTTGAGGAATGCCGTGACATCGTTATTGGAGAATTCCGTGCCATTGTCTCTCAGGAAGATTTCTGGTGATCCCCATCGGAAAATCACCAGTTCCTGAAACGCTTGCAGCATCTTTCGAGCGATCGTTTTCTTCAGCGCTTGTAGTTCGATCATTTTGCTAAAATTATCGACGAAAACTACAATATGGCGCGATTGCGCCCTGCTCGGTGGAAAGGGACCCATTATGTTCGCTGCCACAACGGTTCACGGTCGCTCGACTATCCGACTTCCCATTAGCCAGATGGAGCGCCCTGCGAGACCTTGTGCTGCTGGCACTTATTACACGATCGAACGAAGCTAGCGACGTCTTGGTAGGTTGCTGGCCAATAGTATTCATGACATACCCGGTTGTATGTCTTTTGCGTTCCAGCGTGTCCGCAGGTGACCAGTGCATGCATTTCGCCGATCGTCAACTTCCTCATTCCCCTTGGAATTACTAATTTCCAACGCTCGGCCGTTGGATTCAGCAACTCGTATTCCACTTCCGGGCGGTGGCAATAAATCAGGTCAGTAGAGGAGCTATGGGGATTCTGGACCAACGCGTGTTAGTGTCACACCGACACACACGGACACACCACACATGCACACTTGTAGGTGAGGGGGTGAGGTGCGGGTGAGCGGGGAGGGTTCAAAGTCCAAATAGTCAGCACTTTTTTTGCAAAGTCAGCACATTCCTGATGAAATGTAATCCGATGCCAAAAAGTATCTAATTACCCCCCACCTATGCGGTTGACGCATTTATTGACCTTCAAAATCTCCAAAATTGCCAATGGTGCAAGAGTGTGAGCCATGTAAATTCATGTAGTTGTGAGAGCAAAATCTTACACGGACACACCTATACAAGTGAACATTGTGGTGAGGAGGTGTGCGGAGGGGTGTGAAATTACCCCACACGTGTGCGGTCCAATGGAGTGGGGTAGTGTAGATCTTCAAATTCCTGCAAGAAGAAGATGAACCTTGTAACAGGATTCCCTGTTCCCTTGATTCTCGTCAGAGAAATATAAAAATGTTATCGATCACGGATGGACTACGTGGCGACATCTATCGAGATTCGTGGGAATCACGATAGATAGAGATCACGAGAGGAACTGCATTTCGAGGAGAAATGCAGGAAAGAGGTTTCGACCCAAGATTTCTGGATTGTGCGGCGAAGTGGGAACCGGGATACAGGAGCCTACTGTCAGGGCTGTGTATCCCCGGGGAAAACGGAGCCTAAGGGAGTTCCGGTGGGACTGGTGGAAGACCGGATGTAAGTTCCGGCGCTCCCCGGAAGTCGTGGAGTACCCTCCGGGATACTCCGAGACGGGAGAGACAGCCCACAGGGATGACCCTCAGGAAAGGAATCATGGGGAAAGACTGAATAGTCAGAGAGTCGTGCGTGAGCCGTCGGACCGACCACATCGTGAGGCGTGGGCCTGCGGTGGTCGACGGGGACGAGGCCGCCGACGTCCTGGAGGGGAGTAGGAAGAGTCCAGCAGGGATATTCCGAACCCCTAAGGGAACGGTAGGAGTCCAGGAGAGTACGTGGGTACCCTGGATCCTAGCCGAGGTAGCGAGGGGAGGCACTCAGGCCGTGAGGGGAAGAGCCGAGCTGTGGAGCAGTGGCGCGCAGCCCGGAGGAGCCGTAGGGCCATCGCGGGGCGTCCTGTTCCATAGGCGGAGACACCCTGAGCGGGATCTGGAGTCCCCCTGGATAGCGATCGTTCTCGCTCCTTACCCAACATCCTGTGGGAGTGTTGGGGAAAGGGGAGAACCCCCGTTCCTGGCCTGGATGGCGGCACGGGGTCCCGAACTCCTAGGACCGGCGAAGCCAGCCCTGAGGTGAGACTGAGCGGCCGGGATATGCCGCCCTGTCCCTCTGGCGCAGCCCGAGAGGAGGAAGAGATGAATGTCCGAAATTCAGGAGAACGAGACAGCGTTTCCTGAAGGAAGGATTGTTTCAGGCTCAGGTGGGTTGTTGGTTGCCCTAGAGAACCAACTGGCGCCCTGAAGGATGACTCTCGAGAGGGATAGGCCGAAGGTGACAAAACCCCTCCCTGCACTTTGACAGGAGTGCGGGGAAACTTGTTACAACCTTGAAAACATGGAGATGGGACGGAGGGGGGCAAGTATCAGATGCTGTTGGGGCGGTAACCTGGAAGAAGGTGAGTCTCTTTCTAATACATTTAATATTTCATTGCATCTCTGTCTGACGTGTATCAATGTGATAACGCGCGGTTGTCGCTAACGGTACGTGCCAAAACCCCCACCCAAGCGATATTAGCTCTTTCTCTAATTGTGCGAAGGAGGCTGTACGATGACCCGAACATCGTGGCACGTGTGGCCAAACCTCCGCCCAAAAATGCATCATGGAGACAGCAGACATGTGTCCGTCTCACCTAGCCCGCCCAATAAAATTTAAGCATTTTATATGAGACTGATGACACATCTCACCTGGGGTCCAATTAGATTTAAGCATTTTATAGCAGATATCTTCTACTCCTCTCTTTTTTTTGTCCAATTACATTTTTCTATCGATGCATTTTGACTGCAAATTTCATCATCATCATCAATGGAAACTTGCACCTAAGATAATATTTAGTGGCTGTAGATTTTTATTGTACTTCAGTAGGAATTGAATCACAGATAGGTATACTTGGCTTAAAATTATACTACAGTAGACACACTGGTTTACTTGGAAAAATGGAGGCTGCGCTAATTAAATCTTTAAGATTAATTAAAACTCCCATAGAGTTTAAGCATTGGAAGATTCAATGTGTAAATTATATTGATTCAATCAATCAAAGTATTGATAATAATACATCTGTCGGACTGAGGCAGAACAAATTTGCTGAAATTGCGCGTCTAAAGTGTATGCTCCTACGGGCGCAGAGAGCAAGACTCTCCAAGTTTGGTGCTGGTACATCACAACAACCATCTCACCTACAGTGGGAAGATTTGGAGTCATCCTTCAAATCACGTTTGTTTAGTGGGATGGTTGTTAATTTTAATTATATGGACCCGAAGCTATTCCTTCAGGAATCCGAAGAGATAGTTGCTGATAAACTTTCTCACGCGCTGCAAAACTTTACATCTGTGAAAGTGAACTGTGTTTTTTGCGCAAACTTTGAAAGTGGCGAGAAGAGCGAGGTGAAGACATTGGCCACCAAAAATTCATCGCTCTTTATCACAGACAATTTGAGTGAGTGGTATCGTGAGCATGTGAAGGAACCGCTGCTGAGGGAGCTGGAAGAATTCCAGAAGCGTGACAGTGGGTGGAAATTGACACAGATTATAAACTTGCAGTTAAACGTGAACAAGTATAATCCTCTGCGATCCGGTGCATGTATAAGTGTACCCGACTACATTCAGAAGAAGAAGGCAGTGATTAACATTGATAGTTCGGACAATGCATGTTTCGCATGGTCAGTTGTAGCGGCACTATTTCCAGCTACCCAGCATACAAGCCGCACTCAATCATATCCGCACTACAGATCAGTGTTGAACATTGAAAACATTTCATTCCCAACATCTTTGCGGGAAATTAGAAGATTTGAGTCGGATAATGATGTGTCGATCAATGTTTTCACCACGGAGTGTGATGCTGAGGATGCTGGTAAAATAGTACCACTACAGCTGACCACGTTGAAACGTGCGAGACACGTTAATCTACTGCTTCTAACTGATTCTGAGGGAATCGGACACTTTACATGCATCAAGAACCTGTCACGTCTCGTTGGAATGCAGCTCAGCAAACATAGGTCTTCAAAGTTTATATGTGATAGGTAAGGATGGAAAAGAAGAAGAGAACAAAAAAAAATTTCTTTTTTTCAGTGTCTAATTAGTAATTATATTGCAGATGCCTCCACTATTTCCATACTCGGGAGAAATTGGATCATCACATTGTAGACTGTGAACGTGTGAAACCAGTGAGAGCGGTTCTCCCCACTGCAGACAATCGATGGATTAGTTTTAAAAACATTAAGAACAGTGAACGCGTACCGTTTATAGTGTATGCTGATTTTGAGTGTCTTTTGAGAAAGGTGAACAATTCGGATCCCTCACAGAACACAAACACTTATCAGCATCACATACCATTTAGTGTAGGTTATTATTTTAAGTGTAATAGAGATGAGACTCTTACTAGATATAGTTCATACCGCGGTTTAGATTGTTCAAATTGGTTTGCTCGTGAATTGTTGGAAATTGCACGATTTGCACGAGACAAACTGAACAGTGAGCAACCTATGCAACCGCTCAATTTGTTAGATTTAAGACGACACGCGCAAGATTCACAGTGTCATATCTGTAAAAAGCCGTTTCTTCCAGGCGATATAGTAGTTCGCGATCATGATCATATTAATGGTAGATATAGGGGACCTGCCCACAATAGTTGTAATTTAAACTTTAAAGATTCGCATGTTATTCCAGTAATTTTTCACAATTTATCAGGCTACGATGCACATTTTGTAATTGAAGAGATCGCGAACGCTTTCGAGGGACAGATCGAACTACTCCCCCTGAATAAGGAAAAATACATTTCATTTACAAAATATGTTCAAGAATACAATATTAAATTGCGTTTTATAGATTCATTTAAATTTTTAGCCTCTAGTCTGGACAAGCTTAGTTCATATTTAGAAAAATCACAATTATTAAATCTAAAATCACAGTTTCCAAATTTAGACGATAATCATTTTAATTTACTTACGAAGAAAGGTATTTTTCCTTACGACTATGTGGACGATCTGTCCAAATTGGAAGAGATGGCTTTACCTACACGTGAATCATTTTACAATAGATTAACCGATAGCAATATAATGGATGATGCATATAATCATGCCGTAGATGTGTGGACCAGATTCCAGGTGAGAACGCTTGGAGAGTACAGTGACCTTTATTTAAAGACTGACGTACTATTATTGGCTGATGTTTTCGAGAATTTTCGCGATAGCTGCATTGAAAATTATACACTAGATCCTGCACATTATTATACGCTCCCAGGCTTCACCTGGGATGCAATGTTAAAATTTACTAATGTTAAACTAGAATTATTTACCGACATTGATATGCTTTTATTCATTGAACGTGGAATACGCGGTGGTTTGAGTCAGTGCTCCCATCGATATGCTAAAGCCAATAATAAGTACATGTCAGATTTTAATCCGGAGGAAGCATCGCGTTACCTGATGTACTTTGATGTGAATAACTTGTATGGTTGGGCAATGAGTCAACCATTGCCGACACACGACTTCCAATGGATGGAGGACGCTGTACACTTTAACGTCTTTAGCGTTCCCATGGATTCCTCAATCGGATACATCCTTGAGGTGGATCTCGAGTACCCACGCGAGCTTCATGACAAGCACAGTGATTTACCATTTTGTCCGGTTCGCGAAAAACCGCCGGGTTCATCGAGTCAGGTGAAGCTGCTTGCAACCGTAAGCGATAAGGAGCGTTATGTGATACACTACCGTGCGCTACAGCAATGTCTGCGACATGGTCTTGTACTCAAGCGTATCCATCGTGGTTTACGATTTCAGCAGTCCACCTGGCTCAACTCTTACATCCAGCTTAATACGCGATTACGTACAACCGCGAAGAATGATTTTGAGAAAAATCTGTTTAAGCTGATGAACAATGCGGTTTTCGGGAAAACGATGGAGAATGTGCGAAATCGCGTTGACGCGAAGCTCGTGACCAAGTGGGAGGGAAGATATGGGGCTGAAGCGTTAATCTCCAAGCCAAATTTTCACAGTCGCGTGATATTCAATGAGAATCTGGCCGCTATTAAACTTTCCAAATTATCAGTTAAATTTGATAAACCAATTTACGTAGGCATGTCCATATTAGATATTTCAAAAACTTGCTTGTATGAATTTCATTATGATTATATGCATCACACATTCGGGTCTAGTTGTAAGGTTCTTTATACTGATACGGATAGTTTGATTTATGACATTATCTGTGAGGACGTTTATCAAATCATGAGGCGGGATATTCACAAATTTGATACAAGTGACTATCCACCTGACAACATCTACAATATCCCGCTCTTAAATAAGAAAATCCCCGGTCTCATGAAAGATGAGAACAACGGGAAAATTATGAGTGAATTTGTGGGACTAAGATCGAAAATGTATTCTCTGAAGGTAAATGGGTCTGCTAAAATTGTAAAGAAGGCTAAAGGAGTGAAAAATTATGTGATTGCAAAGGAGATAACTTTCGAAGATTATGTTGAATGTTTGCAGAATTCAACGGAGAAAATTAGAGTTCAGAATAATATAAGATCCAAATTGCACAAAGTCTATTCCGTTTCACAGAGAAAAATTGCTCTTAGTCCGCATGACGACAAACGTTACCTCCTCACAGATGATGATGATGATGATTCATACTCAACTCTTCCGTGGGGGCACTATAAAATAAGTTTAGTATAGTTTATTAGTATTTACTATAGATTTAAGTAGTTGCAATGTAAGCGTTTTCGAATGTATAAAGGTGGCTGGTGCACGGAGCTTTAATTTAGTCAGAGGTCAATAGTTGTCATGGAGTGCACCAAAGTAATTTTTATCGATGTGCAAGGATTTACTCTGGACAATAAGAGATTCATTGTGAAAGAGTTTGCAGCCCTCTACGGAAAGAGACTACAACATTTAGTCTTCAGGGAACCCTTTTCCTACAATTGGCTGACCAATGAGGAAATAAAACGGGCAAATTGGCTGCGCAACAATCATCACGGATTTTGCTGGACTGATGGTTATACACCATACAAACAATGCAGTCAGCTGATAAATGATATAATTCGGAGGATTCTCCAGGATGAGGATGATGTGAAGACCATCACCGTATACGTAAAGGGACTGGAGAAGATTACATGGCTCAGAGACTTTTACCCGACGTTGAACATTAGAGAATTTGACGATCAAATGTTTAAATTTCGTCTGAAGGACTATGTGAATAATGATAAATTTCACCACTGTGCATGGCATTGTGCGAGGAAAGTATGTGCAATGAGGAATGTATTTATAATGCAAAATGAATATTGTAAGACACGATTGGTGGAATAAAAGACTGATTTATTATTTATTATTTATTGAAAATCTTATACAATGTCATTTTTATTAATCCAAGAGTTACACGATGAATCCATTCCCAACCATTTTACATAAATCTTATTATCCTTTTTGCGCAGTACCTGCTCCACCAGATATGTATCGGGAACTTTTGTCTTTTGCAATTCATACTCGTAGAAACCACCTTTAATGTCTTTGCCACGATAGTCTCGCAGAAGATAGGTGACGGGTGTGGTATAACAAACTTTGGTAATTGCAAAGATTTCAGTTGTCCAGTTTGGTGTGTATCCCTTGGCAAAAACTCTCTTAAATTTACTTATTCTCACGAAATCTCCAATCTTGAATTTGGCCGGCTTTTTTCTAATTTTCGACAGACTAAATTCAGCAATCAGAGTATCGGGCCTCACATCTACAGGCCGCATCTGGATAGTGCGATGACGTTTCTTGTTGTAAGCCGAGACGAGATCTTGCAGTATCGCACACCACTTGTAATTTCCATTTAAACTAAACTACTTCCACATTTCAGCCTTTAGCGTTCGATTCCAACGTTCGACGATCGACGCCTTCATTGGGCTGTATGTCGAATAGTGATTAATTGCATGTTTTTTCACGAGATTTCGGAATGTGGCATTGTAGAACTCTTTGCCGTCATCTGTCTGCAGATTTCTCGGACATCTTCCTCCACCCTTTTGTAGAATTTTTGCAAACGCTGCACTAACGTCCTCGGCATTCTTAGTCTTTAGTGCAGCAGCCCAAGCATACTTTGAGAATGCATCGATACATGTCAATATGTATTGGTAGCCAGAGTCCTTGTAGTTGCGCATATCAACCAAATCTGCCTGCCACGGATCATCATAACCACGTACGATTCGTCTTCGTGGGAAATTTCGCCGTGCAGGCTTATGCAGTTCTTCGACCATCTGTCTCTTTTCCTTACTCATTCCTCCGCTTTTTCTTCTTCTTCTTTGATAGTGAAGCAGAGCACATGCACGAGTTGTTGCAAGAGTTGTCAGAGTACAGAAATCCAATCCACCCCTCCTTCCTCTTGTTGTTCTTCTTCTTGATTCTAAACCACACTTTATTTTTCATTCTAGCCTTATTGTCATACTATCACCATGAGTCATGCTAAATTGATACCGTTTCCCAAATTGTCGGTATTTTTATAGAATCAAATCGGCTTCGCGAAGTTCCTCGACGATCGATCAAATTTCATTTTCATGACCAGTGTGACCGGCCGATTGAGATGCAATCAAGAGTCTGAGACGATCAATCAGTTCATTTGGATCATCCCAGTGTACATACTCGATAGGTTTACTATTAACCAATTTCATTGAAATGCCATGACCCTCGTGTTGGGAAGATGGTGTGGACATGAGAGCTGTTGCTACTGCAGTCGCTGATATAGTTTTCCTCTGTATGTTCGAATTTTGTCTGAATAGCGGTGCTATAACTTTCTTATACTTGTAACCTTTATTTCCAATCATTTGATTTTTATCAGAATTTTGACGTCTGTGTGCTTTTGTAATCTCCAGAATTTCCTTATAGTTTTTCAAATCTTTATCCGTGTAGACATTTAGATTTGGTGATTTCTTGAAAATTAGTTCAAACAGACCCCGTGTGCCGGGAAAAGATTTATCATTGACAATAATCGTATCGTTTTTAGTGACTTTAAACCTTGTTTTGCCAAGCATTAAATCATCACCCTTGTAATACACACCATAAACATTATCTATGACATCTTTCGGGTCGGCAAAGAATAATTTCATGTATTCTCGCGCATTAGGTCCAAGATTCTTGGACATTGCATTTATTGTAGCGTCTGGCTGACTCCGCATCATTTCACGAACAGACTGTTCAAGCACAGAGGGTGTTGTAGCAGCAGCAGCAGTAGCTGCTACTGCTGCTGATGATGATGATGCGTACGATGCATGATCGCTCTCAATCGGTGAGAGACGTGAATCCAAACGCATACGTTTGGACTGATCTACCGAATTGTTACTGCCAAATCTTTGTCCAAGTGTATCATACTGTTTTACAATTGGTGTTGAACCAATTATACCTGTATATGACATATTGGTATAATCATCATCTGCAATCTCATCGTTCCCCTCATCATCATCATCATCATATACCTCTTTACTGCTATTCTTTGCATGATTCTTTGTCTGTTCCGTCACTGATACCAATTTCCTTAGTGGTGCAATTATCGGTTGATAAGCTTCGGTAAACGCTTCCTCATTCTCAAGTCTACTAGTTTTCAGTGCTCGATGCTTCTTCCGTATTATCTGACTGGTTTCAGCAATTTTCTTGATAAGCTCCTTCTCATCCATCTTTGAACCAATCAGTTGAACTGATTGAATCGACCAGTTGAACCGATAAACAGGTCAGTTGAACTGGTTGAACAGGTCAGTTGAACTGGTTGAACAGGTCAGTTGAACTGATTGAACCGATCAGTTGAACTGATGAACAGGTCAGTTGAACTGTTTTAACAGGTCTGTTGAACCGATGAACAGGTCAGTTGAACCGATGAACAGGTCAGTTGAACCGATAAACAGGTCAGTTGAACCGATAAACAGGTCAGTTGAACCGATAAACAGGTTAGTTGAACCGATAAACAGGTCAGTTGAACCGATAAACAGGTCAGTTGAACCGATAAACAGGTTAGTTGAACCGATAAACAGGTCAGTTGAACCGATAAACAGGTCAGTTGAACTGGTTGAACAGGTCTGTTGAACTGATGAACAGGTCAGTTGAACCGATAAACAGGTCAGTTGAACTGGTTGAACAGGTCTGTTGAACTGATGAACAGCTGTTGGAGATACTGATATTTTGGCTGATGCAACGACTTTGAGTAGACGTAGACGTTGGAGAACCGTAGACCGTTTGGACTCTCAATCAGATTGAGCAGTACATTTGTCTTGCCGCAATTTGACGGGCCGCAAACGATACCACGTATTGTGCATGGTAAGAGTTTTCCATGTCGTTTCGCCATAGGCTTCGTCAGCCTATCAACGCTCGTCACCTGAATACGTGGATAATGTTTCACGAATCGCATTTTACCAATCTACCACCTGCAACTGACTGATCTGAAACTATGCGATTGGTATTTATACCGACTCTCTCGCCCAAAAGAGCTCATTATCTCTGTAGACAGCTACGATGAAAGACGTTTCAACTGATATTTATAATCTTAGTGTCGAGGAAATTCAATCTATCCCCCTACAGTACTGCTAAAGTTTTTTCCCGAGGCAATAGAACACATTTGGGAAAAATTAGCGCCACATATTCAGTCTGATTGTGACGTGCAAGCCTGTCGTCGTTGTATAAAGCATCTACCTCTACTGTACACACAGATTGATGGTCCGGCTCCTATGAGGAGAAACTGTCAACTCTGCAAAAAGGAGCAATCAAATATCTAGGAAAAAGTTGGGAAGTGGTCTGTTTAACCGTTTGCTCAACAAACTACCAGTCGAACTACACCTACCGGGCTATCAGTTTTGTGGACCGGGGACACGATTGCAAGAACGATTGAAACGAGGTGAACGTGGAATAAACAAGTTGGACGCTGCTTGCAGGGAACACGATATAGCCTATTCACGTAGCAAAGAACTGCCGGATCGACATAGAGCCGACAAGATTCTCGCCGATAGTGCACGTGAGCGTATCACTGCTGGAGACGCAACCTTGGGTGAGAGAGCAAACGCAACAGCTGTTTGGACCGCCATGAGTGCAAAGAGGAAACTTGGCATGGGCCTCTGTGCTAGGAAAAGGATACCTAATCAGGATACTACGAAGCGTAAGAAGAAGAAGAGGAAAACGATGAAAAAGGGTGGGATTTTACCACTGCTACCATTGCTCGGTGCGTTTGGTGCATTGGCCGGTGGAGCATCAGGTATCGCAAAGGCCGTGAATGATGCCAAGGCAGCACGAAAACAGCTGGAGGAAATGCAGCGTCACAATCGTGCGATGGAACTAGCACGAGGTCGTGGGCTTTATCTAGCGCCTTACAAGCATGGTAAGGGTGTGACCAAGAAGTCGAAGAAGAAGAAAGAAATTAAAAAAAAAAAATAATTGTTAAATTACCATCCGATGGTCCTACCACCAACATTCAGCTAGCTAAAGTCTGTAAAAATATTCGAGGCTTTCGTGGTGTTTTTATGCGTAATACACTACCTCCCGATGGTCCACATCCCGATGAATGTGCAGTCATAAATCTGGACGATTGGAGTGGACCGGGCACTCATTGGGTGGCATACGTTAAACGTGGAAATAGAGTACTTTACTTTGACTCATTTGGTGATTTAAGACCACCCACCGAATTGTTTGATTATTTCCCACCAAATATTAGAATCTACAATAATTACAATGCTTATCAGAGCTATGATACCAGCATTTGTGGTAAGTTGTGCGTCAGATTTCTTCACGATAACTCTCGGTAATAATGTCACGTACATTTACATTAAGTGGTCGTGGACCGTCTGTGCTGAATGTCGACTTTTTCCCGCCAATCAATCTCTACGATGGTCCATACGAGCTCGGTCTTGTAGATTTTCAAGCATGGAACTCAATTCCCAATGTATATCAGAAAAATAACAAGTTTTACTATGGCGATGATGATAAGGTGATCACTATACCAGTTGGGTGCTACGAATTGAATGCAATAAGCAAGTACCTGCAAGAGAAAATTGCAGAAAATGAGAATTTAGTGAATACTGATCTAAACGATGTTCTCGAGATACATGCAAATCGGAATACACTAAGGAGTATGATTCGATGCATGTATCGTGTGAATTTCAGCAAGGGTCCCAACAGTATTGCAGAACTCTTGGGATTCTCAAACACTAGAATAATCGAGCCCCGTCACTGGGTCGAGTCAGATAGCACTATAAAGATCAGTGCTGTTAATGTTCTGCGAATTACGTGCAGTGTCACCACCGGTGCATATGTGAACGGGAAGCCTAGGCATACCATACACGAATTTTTTCCCAATGTACCACCAGGATATAAGATCTCGGAAACACCGAGAAACGTCATTTACATGCCAGTCGTTGCACGGAGCATTGATTATCTCTCTGTGAATATCTTGGACCAATACGATAACCTTGTACATTTCGGTGACGAGGAAATCAACGTGAGGTTACATCTGAGGAAATGCTAATTTACAACGACAGCAGTGATAATTACGGAGAAGACAAATTCATCAACAACAACAACAACAACAACACTGCCAATACTACTAGTACATGCATTCTGAAGTCTAATACAGGGCTAACTCTGAAAAATATCAAGTTTCTCCAATCTTTGGGATATACGGTGAAAAGACCGTTGAAATATAAGAAATGGACCCGCTAAATATCACTGGAAAACCAATGTCTGACGATCGTATAACTAAATTTGAGATGCATGCGTATAATCCGTATGCAAATACATCGCTGGAGAACAATGATGAGATACGCATACCGATACAGCAGCAGGATCTGGTTACACTGCCCTCTGAGAGTTATCTCTACATTGAGGGAAAATTGGTGGAAGGTGTAAAAGCTGACGATAATCCTGTCACGGTCAAGCTAGACAACAATTGTGAAGCATACATGTTCAATGAGATCCGTTACGAGCTGAACGGTATCGAGATTGACCGATGTAAGAATGTAGGTGTAACTACTAGTATCAAGAATTTGGCGACGTTGACCAGTGAGGAGAGTGCTGCTCTGAGGAATGCTGGTTGGAGTCTAAATGGCTATGATTTGACATTGAATAAAAACAACTTTAGCTTCAGCGTGCCGCTGCGAATGCTGCTGGGATTTTGCGAAGACTATAAGCGTGTGGTAGTAAATGCTCGACATGAACTTGTGCTAACACGTGCACGCGATGATATTGCACTGATAACCAAGAGTGGTAATGTTAACAAATCAAGGGTTCAACTGGGCAAGATACAGTGGCGAATGCCTCATCTCACCCTAAATGATATGACAAAATTACAATTTTTACGCTATATCGAGAAAGGGAATATGATTAGCGTTGCTTTTCGCACTTGGGATCTGTACGAGTATCCGCTACTGCCTACCGCGATGAAGCATGTGTGGACGGTGAAGGCTGCGACGCAACTTGAGAAGCCTCGATACGTGATACTGGCGCTGAGGACCAACAAAAGAGCCAGCACTCGCGATAGAGTGTCTGTCAGTTTCGATAATTGTTATCTATCGGATGTCAAACTTTACCTAAATTCGGAATCATACCCCTACGATCGATTGAATTTGAACTTTGAAGAATTGCGCTATTCTACCCTGTACGATATGTACTTAAACTTTATAAGGTCTTACTATGCAGGCAGGAAAGCTGCACCCATGCTAAGTCTACAGGATTTCGCAATTATTGGCCCAATCATGCCGATCGATTGCTCGCATCAAAACGATAGTATAAAAAGCGGTACGGTTGACATCCGAATTGAGATGGAATGCATGCAAAATATACCCCATAATACCACCGCGTACTGCTTAATTATACATGATCGAGTTACTGAATATAACCCCCTTAATAGCATAGTTAGGAAATTAACTTAATGTATACAATAATTGAATAAATAATTTTTGTCCCACATCAAACTGATCTCTTATTATTAAATGTATACCATTCCCGCTTACACGTTACATTTTAAGCAGATATATAATCTATTTCTGACAATAAGAGGGGGAGAAGCTTCAGAGGAAAAAGTGCAACTATGCAAAATATACTTTCAAGATTTTTTTTAAGTGGGAGATGTGCTCTCTATAAAAACATTTGCAAATTTCATTCTCCTTGAAAGCGGTATTATCATCTGTATCAAGTGTCAAATATTAAGTGTGTACTCAAAAGGAAGAAACTGGTGAAAAAAATGGTGAGTAAAAAAGTGGTCAAGAAATCAGACTTGTGGTGTAATGAATTAGTGTTAATGTGATAAAGATCTTTTTTTTATTTAATTGTTGCAGGCTGCAAATGATGAAAACATTGATGAAATGTCGGAGGAGTTTATGGTAAGATTTTTTTTGTTTTTTTTATTTTTCCCTAAATAATATATTTTGTGTATTAGAATTGGCAGGAATTGATTGGTGCTAGGGCATCCATCGATGCCTATGTTAATGCTGCCCCTGATGGTGATGAAGCGCAGCGCCGTCGTCGACGCATCTTCAGTATAGATTGCTTCCTGGAATTCCGTGAAGATATGTACGGATTTATTAATTTTATCCAGGAGCACCGGCGATGGCGACAACAACATCCGCAGCAGCAACAGCAGGAACAGCAACAGTACATGTGGGAGGCCGAGGAGTAGTTTATTAATTATAAATGAATAAATATTTTTTTATTAAAGCATATATGTTTCTTTATTTCTCCAAGCTGTCTCTTCGCAGAGAATGTATTCTACACTGTGAATGCTATGCAAAATTAGTAACATGATAGGAAGTAGACTTTGTTGTCTTGAGATTACAGTTTAGGTTTGCTAGTTAGTCTTTGATGCATCTCAGTATAAATCTGTCAGTTGCATTGGATACACCATGGTGCAATTTAATGCAGTAAGTTTTTTTTTTTTTTTTTTTTTTAGTCTTTTTACATTTAATTTATTTAATTTGTTAGAATCTCGATCCTACGGGAAGTAAAGCAGTCCTCAAGGAGGAGGAGGAGGAAGATCATCTAATGATTGATGAGGAGGATATGGAACTGGATGAGGAGGAGGAGGAGGAGGAGGAGGTACTCGACCCCATGGTAGAGGAAATATTAAATACGATGGAGGAGCTCCTACAGGATGAGGAGTTTCTGAGAGGCGTTTCAGAAGCGATGGGTGGTGTCGAGGAGGAGAGGGTGGAGGAGGAGGAAAAAAAATAAAATTTTTTTAATATATATATTTCTTTTTATTTAATAAAATCCTAATCCTAATCATAATTTTTTTCACATGTACATCGATGTGTCTGACTACACCCTTGGCCTTTCGGTGGTAGTCATCATTAATGTCTCTCTCTCTCTCTTTGGTTGCGACTGCACGACCGACAAAATATCGTTGTCGGCTGTATACTGCTCGACCAACAAAATACAGAGAAACCTATGAATAATATTACATATACGATTAGTATTACACAAATGTGATAGTTTATAATAAAAATTAAGATTTTCCATACTTACAAATGAGTGGATGTCCTGATGATGATGATGATGATGATGATGTTTGAAGCCACCATGTGTATGTGTCATCTTTTACAGCTGCTTGACCACCATGAGAAATACCATTTCTGGACGGGCTTTACACATCACCTCCTCGAATTTATTTGTGTATACCGCTGCATTATCACTCTGCATAGGTATATATTCGCATCTTTTGTAGCTGCTAGGTCAACACAAATACTTGTGGTGGTGGTGGTGGTGGTGGTGGTGGTGGTGGAGGTACTTGTCTGTTATTTTACATGGCATTTCTTCTTCTTCTTCTTCTTCTTTTGAAACGCTCTCCTCCTCAGTCCGCTATCGTGAGACAGTGCACTCCTACCGTGCACCATTTTAAAAAGCCAGATGATTTTTCACGATTGACTTGATGTATATGACTTACCAAGATTATTCCAAGATATTACATATGCCGAGGATGAGGGTTAATGATGATGATGATGCTGTTGTGCAAGGTGACGTTGACTTGTCAACATTATTAGGTTATATTGACCATGAAATCTTTGAAATTGATTTTCAAGATGATGATGATAATGGTAGTACATACATACACATAAACACACACTTCCACTATCGCTCTTTCTCTCTCTCTTTCTCTCTCTCTATCAGCCTCAGTCTCACTACAGTAACCAGCAGATTCATCACTATCATTATCATCATCATCTTGAAAATCATCATCTTGAAAATCATCATCTTCAAAATCAATTTCATGGTCAATATGACCGATTAATCTTTCAAAGTCTACATCGTCACCTCGCACAATAACATCTTCACCATCATCCCAGCTCTCCTCCTCCTCCACAGCATATGCAATATCGTGGACTAATCTTGGTAGATCATCATCATTCAGCCAATCGGTGAAATCATCTGGTCCTTTCATGGTTGCACGGTAGTAGCGTACTGCCTCGCGATAGCGGTCCGCATTTTCAACGGCTTTTATCGGCTTGAACATTTCTTTCTGAAAAATTAAAAAATTAATTTTAAAAATGATAAAAGTAATTAATATAATAATAAATTATTTACAAAACCATATATATTTAAGTAAATACTTACTAAAAATTTAATTGTATCCTTCATTATAATGCTGCTGCTGTGAACTGATTACACTGAATGTTAACTTGCTAATGAGGCTACCTCTGACTCTCAGAGAGGATCGGAACAGTGTGCAAAATGCATACTTCTGTTTTTCTGAAATTGATATGACTATGGGCTACACATCTTCAGAAAACAGGGTGAGGCTACCTCTGACTCTCATATGGGAGATTGAACAGTGTGCAAACTGCTTATTTCTGTTTTTCTGAAATTGATAGTGTGTTATACAGCTATACATCTTTTGGAAAACTTGACCATGTAACACGTGCTCATGTATGAATCATGATATGTTACCCGCAAAGTTGGGAAAAAAGATAAAAACATTATTTCCATTCTATTAATCTTTATTATTCACTTTTCATTATAAATTCAATTCCTCGATATTGTCCACTCTCTTCTATCTTCACATATATACATCCTTCATTTATCTTATCAACTAAATTATTATAATATTCCTTATTGTCTAGAATTTTACTAAATCTAGGCGGTAGGAAGAATGAGAACTTATCACTATCTATAATTATTTTCTTGCCAAACTTGGTATTGGCCTCCCGCATTTTTATTACTTTAAAATTGACATTGATTTCAATATCGCTTAATTTTATAAGTGGTAAAAATGTATTTATTTTTCCACAATTATTGATCAGTGAGAGATCCATCTGAAAATATTTTAAATAATAATAATATTTTGACTTATAAATTGTTAAATAAATTTATTATAATAGCAAATCTTACCTTTCTAATATTTCACAGTTCTTGGCTAGTGTTTGATGAAATAATAAAGTCACTTCACTTTTTTGTGACAGTTTAATATGCCTCCAACTATTCCTTGCAGATATGCAACGGGCGAGATAATGCAGTCAATTGAATATTCCCCCGAATATCATCACTTAATATTAACTGCGTTTAAAATAGTAGAGGGGGTAAAATTTGGCGTATTATGGGAGAGAGGCTTCACTCATTGGTGAAAAAAATGTTACTAAACTTTTGCCCAAATACATTGATAGAAAATTGCGCTCAGTAAGCAACATCATATATAGAATAAATGAGATTGAATAAAACAGAGAGAGAGATGGAGAGAAACTCATATTCTTTACACATTTGCGAAAATGTATGTATGTGTGAAGAACACTAAATTTGTTGTTGTAAAATGCTTAAATCTTATTGGGCGGGCTAGGTGAGCTTAAATTTTATTGGGCGGGCTAAGTGAGACGGACACATGTCTGCTGTCTCCATGATGCATTTTTGGGCGGAGGTTTGGCCACACGTGCCACGATGATCGGGTCATCGTACAGCCTCCTTCGCACAATTAGAGAAAGAGCTAATATCGCTTGGGTGGGGGTTTTGGCACGTACCGTTAGCGACAACCGCGCGTTATCACATTGATACACGTCAGACAGAGATGCAATGAAATATTAAATGTATTAGAAAGAGACTCACCTTCTTCCAGGTTACCGCCCCAACAGCATCTGATACTTGCCCCCCTCCGTCCCATCTCCATGTTTTCAAGGTTCATCTTCTTCTTGCAGGAATTTGAAGATCTACACTACCCCACTCCATTGGACCGCACACGTGTGGGGTAATTTCACACCCCTCCGCACACCTCCTCACCACAATGTTCACTTGTATAGGTGTGTCCGTGTAAGATTTTGCTCTCACAACTACATGAATTTACATGGCTCACACTCTTGCACTATTGGCAATTTTGGAGATTTTGAAGGTCAATAAATGCGTCAACCGCATAGGTGGGGGGTAATTAGATACTTTTTGGCATCGGATTACATTTCATCAGGAATGTGCTGACTTTGCAAAAAAAGTAATGACTATTTGGACTTTGAACCCTCCCCGCTCACCCGCACCTCACCCCATCACCTACAAGTGTGCATGTGTGGTGTGTCCGTGTGTGTCGGTGTGACACTAACACGCGTTGGTCCAGAATCCCCATAGCTCCTCTACTCAGGTCGTTTTCTACTTTCCAGTCCGGTTATGCGTGCGGGGCGCAACCGATTCGCGCACCATTTGTCCTTCGCGAATTCCGTCGCGCTAATCGCGACTGTCGACGCTTAACTGGTCTCGCGTACTCCACCTATTTCTTCGGTGAGGTCATCACCTGGAATTGCGCGGGACAACGCATCTGGGACCTGATGCATCACCCCTTTTCGATATACAACGGTAAAGTTGTACTGTTGCAATTCCAGGGCCCATCGACTGAATCGGTTCGACGGGTCTTTCAGATTACGCAGCCACTGAAGGCTGCTATGTTCTGTGACCAGGTTACCATAAATTCGTAACACTCTATGTAGGGCCTGAGTTTCTTAATGGCCCATATCACCGCGAGTCACTCCTTCTCGGTGGTGGAGTAGTTGCGCTCGTGACGGTTCAGAACTCGATTGATATAACAAATCGGATGTCCTCACCGTCGACCTCTTGCGAGAGCACGGCTCCAATCGCATAGTTGCTCGCGCCTGTTTGCACGCGAAACTGTCGCGTAAAATCCCGTCGCGCCAGTACTTCCTTACGTCCTTACGTCCAATACGCCCTTCCGCATCAACTTCACGAGCGAAATCTTTTCCCGTGCAAACTTCGGCAAAAATCGCGAATACCAGCCCACCATCCTTAGGAAACTTCGAAGCGTTTTCAGGCTCGTGGGGGCTGGGTACTTTAAAACCGGAGCTGCTTTTTCTGGGCCTAGTGCCAACCCATTTTGATTCATCAGGTATCCCATAAATTTCACCTCTGGACGGCAAAACTTGCTCTTCTCGCGATTGATCTCCAAACCAGCGATCTGAAGAGTGTCGAGGACCCTGCCTAGCCATTCTAGGTGTTCCTCGAACGTTTTCGTCACTGTTATAATATCGTCTAGGTATACGAACGCATATGGATCAAACTCCGGCGGTATTAGTTTGTCCATTAATCTCTGAAACGTCGCTGGAGCGTTGATCAATCCGTACGGCATGCGTCGGTATTGATACAAGCCCTTACCTGGAATGATAAAAGCCGTAATTTCCTTGCTGTCTTCTGCCATGTGTATCTGGTGATACGCTTCATCCAAAATCCAAATATCCAAAATCGCGGGGGAATAGCGTCGCATGACTTGCCTAATGGGCGGATGCCGTTGGACATCAATATGATGTTCGACCAAGGTCGTCATCGCCAATGGCCCCGTACGTTCTTTCAGCCGTCCCTCTAAAAACCGTTGCAGCACGTCTTGCTGAGTCTCCGACATCTCAGCAATCATGTAGCACTCAAAGTTGGTAATCGCGGGAACTGAATCCGTGGCTTCGGGACACTATCGCTTTCTTGTTCGCCAATGTCCTGACCACGTGTCGAGTTGCATCCCAAAAGTCTTCAAAAAGTCCATTTCGAGGCACAACTGCACCCATACTCCATCTGCATGGTGGATTTTGAGGGTTTTTAATGACCACTAGGTCTCCCTCTCATAGGTCATTGGATTTAACCTGCCACTTTGGACTGCTTTGCAGAGTGTACAAATATTCTTGTGACCATCTCTTCCAGAATGACTCCGTTATGTGCGTGACGTGCTGCCAGCAACTGAGAGTGGTCTGCTTCAAGTTTAAGGTGGATTGCTCTGGGGCTATCAATAATGGACGACTTATTAGGAAATGACCAGGTGACAAGAAATCAAGACTATCAATGTCATCGTGAAATCGAGAGAGGGGCCGTGAGTTAAGACATGCTTCGATTCGACACAAGATTGTGTTTAATTCTTCTACCCTTCTAACTACCCTTCTAAGATGATGCTTAACTGCACGAACTCCACTTTCCCAAATGTATCTCCAGTGTGATATAGCCACAGGAATAAATTCCCAGTCTATTCCCTTGGTTGGTTCCTGATCTTAGACCTGAGCGATATTGAGAGCTTCCTTGAAAGCCTGTTTTAACTCGGCATTTGAACTCTGAAAATTGAGTTCATTGTCACTGTAAAGTACAGCAGGGTTGCCTCTACGGGCGATGAATTGAGTCAGTGCAGCGAGGAAGTCGTCGGTATCATATTTGAATACGAGCTCCAAGTGTGCGCTACTCTAGTGGCCATGCAGACAAATACGGTAATATTTGCTTTTAGCGATGGAGCATTACATCTTATGGATTCTTTAAGTAATAAAGGGCCAGCGTAATCAACCCCAGTGTGCTCAAAAGGGCTGCTTCGTTGCACCCTGGAAGCTGGAAGCGATCCCATTAGTTGCTGCCCAAAGCGAGGACGCAACCGTGTGCAGATGACGCACTGATGAATGACTTTCCTCACTAGATTTCGAGCATTGAGCACCCAATACTGCTGCCTTAAGGTGGAAAGAGTAAGCTGCAATCCTCCGTGTAACGTATTCAGATGAAATTTGTTGCAGAGAATCGTTGCTGCATGTCCCGCAGGCAGTATGCATAACCGTCCGCCTACTCTCAACAATGCGTCCTTCAGGAATGGATTTAGTGCGATAATGCTGAAGTTCTGATGCAGGAGCTTGCTCAACTCTAACGCTAATATCTTCTTTGGAAAGACCTGCATTTGAAGAAGGCGTACGATGTCCAATGTAGTCGTATGTAGTTCTGGAGTGGACAGGTGCTCCGGGAGCTTGGTGAATCTTTTCCGAGCTAAATCGGTGAATCTCCTGAGATAAGCGGTGATCTGGATTAACATGGTCCAAGATAAGAATCGATTTGGGAAGAAGTCCTTGGGGTTAGGAAGATTCGTGATCAGAACTGTTATTCTGATCTCCTCGGAGGTGTCCAGGATCTTTCCAGTGGGGCTATCGATAATTTGCCCTTGAATGAATGCCGGTATTTTCCACCAAAGTTCCGATTCCACTAATTGAACTGGAATTAGTCCCCTGAAATTTAATTCGGCCGGGTTGAACTTGGTGTTAACGTAACTCCATTGTGCTTCCGGCAAATTTGTTTGGATGAATGCCACCCTGTTGGCCACGAACACTTTCCAGGAAGTAGTGTGTCGAGCGATCCAGGCTAGCGTTACTTGAGATTCTGAGTAACACCGAATGATGTCCACCGCAGTGTCCAAGGAGGCTTGATGTGGAGGAGAAGCTTGGTAAGTAATACTGCAGCTAATAACTCCAATCTGGGAATTGACATCGTTTTAATTGGTGCAACTTTAGTCTTGGCTATGACCTGACTGATAGAGATCCCTCTCGAAGAATTTATGCTGCGAGCATAAATCGTACGAGCACTGTACGACAGCGTGGAGGCGTCGCGTAATCCGATCAACTCTAGCTTCCCATTTTCCGGTCATCATCCATCCCAGCGAGATACCTGGACTCTTTCCAGAGTATTTAATTGCTGGTAGAACAAGTACCATTTGAATCGCAATGGATCAGGATTGGGATCATCCCATGAAATCTTCAATAGCCAGGTGGCCTGCATCATTTGTTTTAACATGATGGTGACGGGGAAAATCCATCCCATGGGGTCGTCAAAGATCTTAGAGTTTTCTGAGAGTAGTACCCTCTTTGTCAAAGCTGTTACAGGGGAGGGAGAGAGCTGAAAATAAAACGAATCAGTAGTAGTATTCCAAACTACTTTCAAGATCTTGTGTCCATTGTCACTCTCCTAGAAGATTTTTTGTTGGCCTATGGGTGCTGAGTTTTCTTTGAGCGGGGCATTGAAAGCCCATTTGCTCAATTCAAATTTGCCCTTGGCTAGAAGGGCAGTTAACTGATTCTTGATCAGTGCGAGTTGTTCGAGATTGTCAGTTCCAAATAATATGTCATCGACATATATCGATTTCAACAGAATGCGTTGAGCTTCTGGGAAATCGTGCCCGTGTTTCAGGGCGAGTTCTTGAATCACTCGTGATGCCAAATATGGAACAGGTCCAGTTCCATAGGTCACGGCGTTCAATTGGAAGATCTGAGAAGGACTTTGGTAGTTGGGCGGCCACATAAATTTTTTGGAGGTGTTGAATACCTACTAGAGTTGCGAGCAGTCGACCTACTGGTGCAGGTGCAATTTGATTGTGCACGAATTGTGTGCTGCTGTGATCGGTGGTTCTAATCTTCCAGGTTAGTGGAATAATCATTAGTCATCTAGAGTATTCCGGAAGTCGGAATTGTCAAGGAGAGGAAATAGCCGGCCAGGATCAACCAGGGAAATCCTGAGGGGAATACCAGGACAGAAAAATTGTGAGCGTGAGTGGGACACCACTTAATGTTGTGATAATCTTTTGTTAGTCCTGTCCGTCTGTTAGTTCCCGCGGAAGCTAGCCACCTCAACGCGCCGTTGCACCAACTGGAACACCCCTCTTCGGGTTGGAAAGTCTCCTCTTGCAGGAGCCGGGTGATTGTCGTCCGGATACGAAAAGTTTCCGGTCATACGCGTTCCGTGAGTGCATCGGGGTTGGGACGTGTCGCGTACTTTGAGCGTGTGGGCGCTCCCGATATTTCAATAACTATTATATACAGGGTGTCCCACGTTACATGCTCACCTATTTTATTTCTAAAGTATGCATTGTATGAAAACAATTTTTTTTAGATATGTATGTTTTCGAGGGCTGCATTATCAGATGCATTATCTTTTTTTTTTGGTGGAGTCATTTTGGAGATTTCAAGGTCAACTTCATTTTTTTTAATGGAACTCTATATTTTGTAATTTGGATCTGAAAGAGCGTGATATTTTGAGTAATAAAGTACTGATTTGCATTAGTCGTAAATCTATTAATTAACGAGTAATTTCACTTTGTTTCAAGAACATATTGTCCGCGAAATAATTAGGTCAAAGATTCGCACTTATCACAGATTTACACAGAATAACGTGATGTTTACATGATTAAATTTATCAACATTAAAATTTATTTATTTACATTATTTATTGGAATCAACATAAATGTTGATAATATATAAATAAATAAATAAATAAAGTTGATAAATAAATGACAATATGTTCTTGAAACAAAGTGAAATTACTCGTTAATTAATAGACTTACGACTAATGCAAATCAGTACTTTATTACTCAAAATATCACGCTCTTTCAGATCCTAATATAAAAAATATAGAGTTCCATTAAAAAAAAAAGTCTGGCATAACATTGATCGCATTCGCGGATGATCTAGCCGTCGTCGTTCAAGATACGTACCCATCTACATTGAAAGTTAGAGTCGAGACTGCCATCTCTCGGATTTTTGATCATTTAAAATCTAAATTTCTAAATATCTCATGGGGTAAAACCCAAATATTAATAATCTACAGATATAGACACCCACAGATACACAATTTATCCTTCACTTTCAACAACCAAATAATTCGTCCAAATAAAATGATAAAATATCTGGGTTTTACTTTGAACTCAAAACTAGATTTCTCAGACCATGTTGAAGAGGTGTGCCGCAGGATCCGTGTGATGTCCTTTTGTCTGCAAAATCTATTCCGAAGTTATAAATTCATGTCACAAAATCATACTAAACTCTACATCAGGTCAGGAGACTCGGTAGAGTCTCGCGCCAAGTAGTATAGCCTTACAATCACGTCATGTGCTACTGTACGCGAGACACCGAGTATCCTTTTCCCGAAACATTAAAAATTTTGGGTCGATTTTTTGAAGAAATTTTAACGCCAAAATATGTTTTGACACATTCTGAAACTTATTAACGAAAAAAAAAAAAAAAAATTTCGTATAAATGCACTAAAATGCATAAAAAGTGCAGTTGCATAATTTTTTCAAATTTTCAATTTTTGAAAAGTGTATGTTCAGTTTCGTCGTCGTCATCGTCGTCGTCGTCGTCGTCGTCGTCTCCATCTCCATCTTTTTCGCACCGCTTGAAAGCGTGCCATTAGTGACGTCAGAGCGTGACGTCATAAACACAGATATAGCGAAATACCGTGTTCTAAGCCTATATTATCGGAAATATTGTTGAAAATGTTATAACTTTATAATGTAAATTAATTTTTTTATTTATTATTATTTATTATTCATACTATTTTAATAAGTAAACTAAACAGTAATAAAACAAATTAATAATTAATAAATTATTGTTTCATTTTTATAAATTAACCATTGTCATTTGCGAATAATTGTAATAATAAATGAGTAATATTATTTAATTATTAAATAATTATTATTTTTTATTTACTTTTCGTAATTCTTGAAAACGTACCATTACGACGTCAGAGCGTGACGTCATATGGCTATATATCGTGAAATACCTTGTTTCGAACCTAAAAAAAATCGGAAATAATGTTAAAAAATATTATAAATTTTAGTTATTTATTGGTTTTCGCACCCTTTGAAATGTGCCATTTGTGACGTCAGAGCGTGACGTCATATTTTGCTATATACCGTGAAATAACGTGTCCCGAAACTAAATTGTCGGAAGTAATGCGACATAAAATTCTAAATTTTGATTGTTTATTAATTTTCGAACTTCTTGAAAACGTAGTATTAATGACGTCAGAGAGTGACGTCATATAGCTACATATCGAGAAATAACGTATTCCGACCAAAATTGTCGGAAGTAATGCGACAAAAAATTCTAAATTTTGATTGTTTATTAATTTTCGAACGTCTTGAAAACGTAGTATTAGTGACGTCAGAGCGTGACGTCATATGGCTATATATCGCGAAATAACATGTTCCGTATCTAAATAGTCGGAAATAATATTAAAAATTATTATTATTTATTACTTTTCGCACCTTTTGAAAACATGCCACTAGTGACGTCTGGGTGTGACGTCATATGGCATGAAATAGCGAAATACGTGTTCCGAACCTAAATAGATGGAAATAATTAAAAAAAAAATATTACAAATTTTTACTTTTCGCCACCCTTGAAAATCTGCAATTAGTGACATCAGAGCATGACGTCACAGGGCATGAAGTAGCGAAATACGTGTTCCGAACCTAAATAGATATAAATAATTAGAAAACAATATTATAAATATTTACTTTTCGCCACCCTTGAAAATCTGCAATTAGTGGCATCAGAGTATGACGTCATAGGGCATGAAATAGCGAAATATGTTCTCCGAACATAATTAGAGATGGAAATAATTTAAAAAAACATTATAAATTTTTACTTTTCGCCACCCTTGAAAATTTGCAATTAGTGACATCAGAGTATGACGTCATAGGGCATGAAATAGCGAAATACGTGTTCCGAACCTAATAGATGTAAATAATTTGAAAAAGATATTTATTATACATTTTTACTTTTAGCCACCCTTGAAAATCTGCCATGGTTGATTACAGTGCGTGACGTCATATAGCTATACAGGGTGTAACAATGATGTTAAGAGAAATTTTAAGGGGTTGTAGATGGAGTGATTCTAAGATGATTTTTCATTTACCACATTTTAATCCGAAGCTTAATTTTTGAGATATTTAATGATAAGAGTACTATTAGTTAGACAGAAACAGTCAATTGTTGAAGTGAGATAACACCATTCTGTCTCGCTTCAACTATCTATCTGTCTCTGTCTAGCTAATAGCATCTTTATCATTAAATATCTCAAAAGCTAAGCTTCAGATTAAAATGTGGTAAGTGAAAAATCGTCTTAGAATCACTCCCTCTATAATCCCTTAAAATTTCTCCTAACATCATTGTTACACCCTGTATATGGCGGAATATATTCTTCCGAACCAAAATACATGCAAATAACTTGAAAAATATATTATAAATATTTACAATTTTTGACTTTTGGCACCGTTTGAAAATCTGTCACTAGTGACGTCAGAGCGTGACGTCATAGAGCATGAAATAGCGAAATACTTGTTCCGAACTTAAATAGATGGAAATAATTTGAAAAAAATATAAATTTTAACTTTTCCTATCACTTGAAAACTTTTTATTAAGGACGTTACAACATGACGTCATAGAGCTTGATATAAGGAAATGCGTGATATGAACTAAAATAGTTGGAGATACTATTAAAAAATATTATAAATTTTCAACGCTAACTTACAAAAATTAGTGAAATCCCCCTAAAAAAACATCCCGATGTAAAAAAATACGCCAAGTAGTTATCCCCTTCTAAAAACCCCCTTATTCAAAAAATATATATTATTTATACACTTATTTAATGAATTCTCTTAATAAAGGTATAACAATAAAAAGAATATATTTATTTAAAATATATAGTCACTACAAAAAATACATTATTTTTCTTATCTTGTTAAAAAGTATTGAAATCATATATAGAATAAAGCCAAGTATGTAATCTTTATTTATTCTCAGCATATAGTTTATAAAAAATATGTATAAAAAAGAGAAACTGCATTTGAAATGCAGATAGTTTATAAACAAATTGCATAGAAGCTTTTTATATATAGTTTATAAACAATATGTTTATAATTTTTTTATACAGAACTTGGCGAGCCTCCATGCTTTTTTAAATGACACACAATAATCAGGTTAATTAAAAATATCTCACTTCTTATAATATATAGGAATATGTTATAATTTCATAACTGCTATACGAAAACATTTGAAAATTCGGCGAGCGACATGCATTCGTTCTTATTACATGAAAAGAAGAGAAAATTCGTTAGCAGGATTTAAAGTAAAAGCAAATGTCATTTAAAAAAGCATGGAGGCTCGCCAAGTTCTGTATAAAAAAATTATAAACATATTGTTTATAAACTATATATAAAAAGCTTTTATGTAATTTGTTTATAAACTATCTTCATTTCAAATGCAGTTTCTCTTTTTTATACATATTGTTTATAAACTATATGCTGAGAATAAATAAAGATTACATACTTGGCTTTATTCTATATATGATTTCAATACTTTTTAACAAGATAAGAAAAATAATGTATTTTTTGTAGTGACTATATATTTCAAATAAATATATTCTTTTTATTGTTATACCTTTATTAAGAGAATTCATTAAATAAGTGTATAAATAATATATATTGTTTGAATAAGGGGGTTTTTAGAAGGGGATAACTACTTGGCGTATTTTTTTACATCGGGATGTTTTTTAGGGTGGATTTCACTCATTTTTGTAAGTTTAGTTTTAATGTTTTCATTCAAAACGCAAATGGTCGGTGGGGATATGCAAAGAGAATGGGGAAAAGGGGTGGTGAATAATGGATTGGTGGGTGGTTATTATTAATTTTTATATAAAAATTTAATTAACTAATTTTAATTATTAGAAATAAATAATAATCATTTAATAAGAAAGTGAGCGGAGGGGGTGGTGTAAAGGGGGTGGGACGAAGGGGTGTCGACAAAAGAGTAGGTGGGTGCTTATTATTAATAATTATATAAAAATTTAATTAAATTAACTAATTTTAATTAATAGAAATAAATAATAATCATTTAATCAGTAAATGAGCGGAGGGGGTGGTGTAAAGGGGGTGGGACGCAGGGGTGTCGACAAAAGAGTAGGTGGGTGCTTATTATTAATAATTATATAAAAATTTAATTAAATTAACTAATTTTAATTATTAGAAATAAATAATAATCATTTAATAAGTAAGTGAGCGGAGGGGGTGGTGTAAAGGGGGTGGGACGAAGGGGTGTCGACAAAAGAGTAGGTGGGTGCTTATTATTAATAATTATATAAAAATTTAATTAAATTAACTAATTTTAATTATTAGAAATAAATAATAATCATTTAATAAGTAAGTGAGCGGAGGGGGTAGTGTAAAGGGGGTGGGACGAAGGGGTGTCGACAAAATAGTAGGTGGGTGCTTATTATTAATAATTATATAAAAATTTAATTAAATTAACTAATTTTAATTATTAGAAATAAATAATAATCATTTAATAAGTAAGTGAGCGGAGGGGGTGGTGTAAAGGGGGTGGGGCGAAGGGTTGGGACTAAGGGGTGTGAAGAATAAAAAATAATAAAAATTTTTATAATATTTTGTTAACATTATTTCTAATAAAATTTTATTTAGGAACTCGGTATTTCGCGAGATAGAGCCATGTGACGTCACATTCTGACGTCACGATTGACACGATTTCTAGCGGTTGCGAAAAGATGGAGATGGAGACGACGACGACGACGACGACGGAACTGAACATACACTTTTCAAAAAATGAAAAATTAAAAAAATTATGCAGATGCACTTTCTATGCATTTTGGTGCATTTTAACAATTTTTTTTTTTTTTTTTTTTCGTTTTTTAGATTCAGGATGTCTTAAAACATATTTTCGCGTTAAAATTTCCTAAAAAAATCGACATAAAATTTTTGATGTTTCGGGAAAAGGATACTCGGTGTCTCGCGTACAGTAGCACATGACGTCACTGTGAGGCTATACTACTTGGCGCGAGACTCTACCGAGTCTCCTGATTCCTTTGTCTCAAAGAAATTAAATTTTTCGAAATATTCTGCTTTCTTCGTGAAGTATAAAGTTTATTGATATTTTTATTCAACGTTAGGTAAAAATAAAATACATTATTATGTATTAATAACAGTATCGGCAACAGCCGTTAATACTGCCATTTTATATAATGCTATGAAGTGAAGCAACATGAATAGCTTTTTCATTTTCAAATTAGATCTTTAATTTAGTAATATTATTTTATTACATATTTTCAGGATGGCGATTATTCTTGAGAAGCGGAAAAGGCATAAAAATTGTTCATTCATTTTATTTTGCATTTTCTCAATATGTGTCCCTGCATTTTTATTTTATATAAAATACTATTATCTAGGTAAGTGATTGTGCCATTTTCTTCAAAATTATAATAGAGTATATTTATGATATGCATTTGAACTTATTAAAGATCAACTACAGGGTGTAACAATGACTCGGGGTCAAATTTTAAGGGGTTATAGAGGCAGTGATTTTAAGACGATTTTTCATTTACCACATTTTAATCTGAAGCTTAATTTTCGAGATATTTAATTACAAAGGTGCTATTAGTTAGACAGAGACAGAGAGATAGTTGAAGTGAGACAGAATGGTTTTATCTCACTTCAACCAATTGACTGTCTCCGTCTAACTAATAGCACCTTTGTAATTAAATATCTCAAAAACTAAGCTTCAGATTAAAATGTGGTAAATGAAAAATCGTCTTAGAATCATTTCCTCTACAACCCCCTAAAATTCGAACCCACCTCATTGTTACACCCTGTATATAATATTTATATTAAGTATTTAATTTTTATGATGTGAAATAAAAGATTTTTTTATCTACAAAGTTAGTAAACTTTTATATACAGGGTGTCCGGAAATAAACGCACTTCCTGTTAAGGGATGGTTCCTGACACTAAACCAAGTTGAAAAGTCCTTAGCCACTTTTCAATCCAAAGCTTAGTTTTCAATATATTCAGTGATAAAGATACCATTAGTTAGACAGAGACACTCTGATAGTTGAAGCGAGACAGAGTTGTGCTATCTCACTTCAATTATCTGTCTGTCTCTGTCTAACTAATAGTATCTTTATCCCTGAATATCTTGAAAACTAAGCTCTGGATTGAAAAGTGGCTAAGGACTTTTCAACTTAGTTTAATGTCAGGAATCATCCCTTAACGGAAAGTGCGTTTATTTCCTGACACCCTGTATTTTTAAAAGAAATACATTTTATAAAATTATTAAATTTTTATTATTATTTTAGAATCTCCGTTTGGTTTAAAAAGAAAAAAAGCTGCAAGAAAAAGATGGAGTAATGACGAACGCGAGGTTGTGCTAAAAGCATTTAGAAAATGCATAATAAATAAAACATTACCATCTTTTAAAGAAATCACCGCAATTAAAGAAACAAATCCTATTTTGAAGAATCGTTCACAAGCTCAAATAAAAGTCTGGATACATAATCAGATCTATAAAACGAAGCAATCTTAACTCTATTTCTCTTTTTTTTTTTTTTTTTTTTATTAATATTGTGTTAAATACTTATTAAATTTAATAACTTATTAAATAAAATTGTATTAATATACTTAGTATAAAAATTACCTTTTGAAAAAATTATAATTTGTGATAATAATGTTTCCCCTATCTTCTCCCTTGCCTTTATCTTTCTCATTTCCTTATACAGGGTATTATAAAACGACCGCACCTTCCTTAAAGGGGGTGGTTCTTGAGGCCATTCTATGAACTTTTTTCTGTTGGCATTTTTTGATTTAAAGCTTCATTTTCGAGATATTCAACGATGAAGATGCCATTAGTTAGACAGAGATACTTCGATAGTGAAGTGAAGTGGCGCCACTCTGTCTCGTTTCAACTATCGAAGTGTCTCTGTCTAATTAATGGCATCTTTATTAATAAATATTTCGAAAGCTAAGCTCTAGATCAAAAAATGATAAAGGACTTTTTGACTCGGTTTGCCTTCAGGAGCAACACCCAGTATGTTTATAGTTGTATTTTTAAAGATCAAGGAATAAATATTTTTATAAAAAATTTTTACAATTTTTTTATGAATATGTATACAAGGTGTAACAATGATGTTAGGAGAAATTTTAAGTTGTTGTAGAGGGAGTGATTCTAAGATGATTTTTCATTTACCACATTTTAATCCGAAGCTTAATTTTTGAGATATTTAATGATAAATGTACTATATTAGTTAGACAGAAACAGTCAATTGATTGAAGTGAGATAACACCATTCTGCCTCACTCAACTATCTACCTGTCTCTGTCTAACTAATAGCACTTTTATCATTAAATATCTCAAAAGCTGTTTCAGATTAAAATGTGGTAAATGAAAAATCGTCTTAGAATCACACTCTCTACAACCCCTTAAAATCTCTCCTAACATCATTGTTACACCCTGTATTGTAAGTAAATATCATTAAAAGTTTAATTTCTGTGACAAGAAGCCTTATTGATATTTTCTTGTTGCATGCTGTACTGCTACTTATCATCATATTAAACCATAATTTATACGTATGTATTATAGTCTTCTTGAAATTTTTTTCTTTCCTTTTTATACAATCATCCATTCTCATTTTATTATACCTCATTTATTTTTGCATTTCTCTCATTTATAAATGTTATTTTTTCTTTGACTTTTTATATTTCATTTATTCACATTACAATTACTCAACAACTATTTCTTTCGTTTATTTATACTGATTCATCAACTTTTTATATATATTCTTTTCTCTTTTTTTATATTTACCTTTTCTTTCTTGTAGATAACATTTCTAACAAGGTGCGTCTAGTGGCGCCTCCACGCGAACTACGTCCTGGTAACTACTGCTTTCAAGAACGCTGTGTCTGGTAATTCCGTTCAGTCGTGGGTGCAGTGCGTGCGAGTGTGCAGCGATCTCGAAAGCTGCTGCGAGGCCGGTGTGGCTTGTGGTGCGCGAGGTTAATATTCTCACATACACACACACATATATATGTATATATTGGATTTAATTTTCTATATACAAGGAAATATCTCATTTGTAAATTCTACGTGGATAATAATATGTTAAAAAAATATAAAGAGTATAAACTGAAAATATATAATTTACGATTTTGGTTATTTACAATTTTATTAATATGACGATGGTATTTTCGATTGAAGAATTGGATAGAAAATTTAAAAAATTACTGATAGCATATTGTTTTTAAAATTAAATTAATATTGAGAATAATGAAGTAATGGTTTCAGAATATATATATATATATATATATATATATATCGTCAAGTATTATTAATGTCATGGTATTGAATAAACAAACGTATTAAAATAATAATAATTTTTTAAACTTACAAATATGTCTATAAGATAAAATTTTAAAGTTAAATATTAAAATAATTCGCCAGAAAATAACTAAACACACAGTTTTAATAAATATTCTCTATGAAAAAATAATAATAAAATATTTATTTGAAGTATAGATAATAAAGCATCCTATATCAAAATATTTAATAAATTTTCTTTTCAACTTTTCCTTGTTTTATTTTTATATATTCCTTCACCGACTACTATTATCTTTACACACTTTGGTGCTATTATTTTTATACTGAGAAACATTGTTTAATGAATTGTTCTTTGCTCATCGATTTTTTTATTATATGTAATGTGCAATATCTTAAAAAAAAGTAATAAATAAAATAATTCAAACACCAATATGTGAATTAATTTTAATTATGAAAAATGAGTTTTTCAATATTATGTTTACTACAATTTATATGAACGATTAAGAAATAATATTAATTAAAATTTTTTTATGTAAATATTAGAAAAACATAGATAATAAACAAATAACAACATTTTTGTAAATATTATTTTATGTAAAACTTTTTTATTGCAAAATAAAAAATTAAAACTTACATTCTCTTTCTTTTACGTAAATTCAATTAATACTTTAATTTTGTATTACTATTATTACCACACTATTATTATTATGTATATGTTTAATTATTTATTAAATATTTATTACATGTGTAAATTAAAATTAGTTATAATTAGTTTATTAATTTTATATTTAACAATTTACCGTTATTAAAACTATAATATTATATTATTTATGTTATTTATAAAAAAACTTTTTGTTTGTATATGATTGCTTATTTCATCTAAAAATCTTAATTATAGCAGGCATTTTATTATTAATATATATATATATATATAAATAAAGAAATGTTCCATAGGATACTATACATAGGATGTGTTACTACAGTCAGTGTAATATACCACTGACCTAGTTATATGAAGTGATGCAATTAGACATTCGCGCAATGCTATGGAGAATAGGAAGTGATCAATGCTCGAGTTCAGCATGACCACAGCAGATCCATCGTAAATTTTAGCTTCCACTTGTGTTTAATTGCGTACGGCAATTCAACTTGAAATACGACATGCTGTCTGTCCGCTTGTCGGGAGAGTTGGTTTTCTCGAATACGTTACAACAGTCAGCTTAGGCCTAAATAATCCAAATTTTCTGATTACTAGAAAACATTAATATCATCTTTTAATAATTGATTAAGTAATTTTTAATAACTACTCTGTTCTTTTTTCTATCTACTAAAATATAATTTATACAGAATGTCCCGAAAAAAGGAGACATTTTTTGAGGGGTTCTTCCTGACGCAATTCTAAGAACTTTTTTTTCTTGGCATATTTTGGTTTGAAGCTTTATTTCTAAGATATTCAACGATAAAGATTCCACTGGTTAGACAGAGACATTCCGATAGTTCAAGCGAGGTGGTGCAAATCTGTCTCGCTTCAACTATCGGAGTGTTTCTGTTTAACTAGTGGTATCTTTATCGTTGAATATCTCAAAAATGAAGCTTCAAATAAAAAAATGCCAAGAGAAAAAAATTCTTAGAATTGCGTCAGGAACCACCTCTCAAAAAATGTCTCCTTTTTTTCCGGACATCCTGTATACTGCTAATATGTAAAAACATATTCAAAAATATTTAATGTACCTAAAATGGTGCAATAATTAATTTTTTCTTGATCATTAATAAGTTTAAAAAAATTTATTTCTAATAAAACTTTATTATTGTACATTATATATATATATGCATTTACTTTAAAAACGAATCTAACTTATGTTTTTCATATCTTAAATTAACGATTAATATCATTAACAGTTTTATCATCATTAACGCGTATCATTATAAATATATATTATCATTAGAATATTTGATTATAAGTTAGAACATATTATCAAACATTTTTAATCAAACTTGAATAATTTGATTTCATGAATTTTGTCATTGATCCAATTGTCCTTTGAATAATGAACGCCCATATTCGAGCGAATACAGAATGCTAAGTAACTTGCATCTGATATTACAATTTTATCATCTAAGTGTATACTTAAGAATTTCTGTATATAATTTTATTAATCTTATAAAAATTCTATTTATAAATTAATTCAAATAAGAAAAACAATTCTGAAGCTTAATTTATCAGATCATTTGAAATTAATATACTACAAGTTTAATCTTTCAAATAAATGTCGTATTAACCAAGAATCAGATAAATAGACCTTCATTTCAAAATATCATTTTATTATTTTGGTTACTTAGACTTTTACAATAATATGAAAAACATTTTTCTATCTATTATTTAATATCTTAACGTATTTCTATATATATTTAGAAATATATTTTATTTAATCCTATTTTAATATTTTAGAGTCTGTAAAGAGCATTGATATAATTAATATTTCTATTTCAGATAATTGATCTAACTGCTTTCAATTGATTATTTGGTGCCATTAAACTTTGCTTTTTAATTTTATCTACAAATATCAATAACAATCATTATTCATGTACATATTTAAATAATATAAAATTTGGCATAATAAATATATTTAAATATAAAAGTCTAATATTAGACTTTAATACGAAAACTATATTTAAAGGAAACTCTTATTATCTTATTTGAAGACATAGCAACATAAAATTTTTAATTAAAATTAATAACACTTCTAAGATAAATAAATCTTTATATATAAAATAAATTTTAGCATTAAAGATATGTTTAAAAAATCAGTTTATTATTTAATATTATAGAAAAGCTTATAATCTTCTTTATTTTCTAATATTTTTTAAGTAAAAAAATTTATTAGGATAAATATATAAAATTGTTTAATAATTATTTTATATGTACTTTAAATAATTTGTTCACCATTATTTTTACAGCTTAATAATCAGCTTTATAAAGTCAATTTATTTTTCTAATAAATAATCATAATACACTTCTACTTTAAGAAAAAATTTTATTATTGTTTATTTCATATAAGGTATTATAATTAAAAAACAATGAATTATTATAAGTGCAAAATTATTAACTTATATAAGATTTGGATATTAAAATAAAACAATTTATTTATTTTCACACATTTAAATTACTAATATATAAATTTGTAAACACAAATACTTATCTATTAGTAAAATTGAAAATTCTCGGAAAGTAGGAAATTAAACTATAAATAAAAAATTACTTTATATTTTTTTTAAATTGAATCTTCGCCTTAGGTTTTTAAAACTTGTTAGATTTGCAGTATAACAGCATTAGTCGAATACAATAATAAAAAGTTGTTATTAATAGAATAATTTGAAAAAAAAATTGACACGATTAATAAATTACTTTAATCATTTGTGATGCGTTCTTATTCTTAATTATCATTGAATATTTCAACCAAGTCTTTATTTAACAATATTTAGCAAATTATATATTAAACAAAATTTAAATCTAATTTTAATTTAAAAAAAAATTCAATATTAAAATATTTTGAACTAAAACATATAACTTTATAAAATAATATTATTATACTATTTTTATTTTGAAAGAGATTAAAAGGAAGCAATAAGTTAGAAATAATCTATTACATAAAAAATATCATAAAGAAAAGTTTCTGTTTACATATTGAATCCTATACCAAAAATTTTTTCAAGCAATCTAAGAAAGAAAATTAGTTAGTAGATTTATGGGAAGTATTTTAATATATTAAAATTTTGAATTAAATAGCATTACCTGAAGAAAAATATAATATAAAATTCATAAAAAATAAATTATTCTATAGAGTTCACACGTTCATTTATTAGATACGGTGTTGTGGAGGTTAAAGGTGCTTTATTTGTGGCGTTTAAAATAGTACGAGGATTGGTGTCGTAGTGTACCATGATGCCCCCCATAATTGGGGAAACCTTACGTGTATGGTTCCTTTCGGCGTTGGTGGTGCACGGGGCTGTAGCAGGAAACCCGGATGCGAAACGCCTTTACGATGATTTACTATCTAACTACAACAAACTTGTACGACCCGTTGTTAATACATCCGACGTACTACGAGTCTGCATTAAGTTGAAGCTATCACAACTTATAGATGTGGTAAGTAAAAACCTACACATATATAGTCATTTATTTCTTTAAAGTGGTATAAGTTTATTTATTCATACTTAAAAGAGAGAGAGAGATGTAATAGAAAACATACAGTTTTACAAAACAACGGCATTTTCTTAAAGGAGGTGATTCCTGATGCTATTCTAAGAACTTTTTCCTTTTGCGACTTTTTTAACCTAAAGCTTAATTTTCGAGATATTCAATAATAAAGATACCATTAGTTAGAAAAAGATAGACAAATAGTTGAAGTGAAATAGAGAAATGCTATCTCACTATCAACTATTGGAGTATCTCTGTCTAGCTAATGGAATCTTTATCATTGAATATCTTAAAAATAAAACATCAAATAAAAAAAGACCAAAAGGAAAAAGTTCTTACAATAGCGTAAGGAATCGCCTCTAAAAAAATGTCTCCTTTTTTTCGGGATACTCTGTATAACAAATAACTATAATAAAATTTGTAAAAAGGTCTTCTACATTTTCGGGTCAGAAAAATTGAATTTTCTTTTTTTCATAAATCATCTCTAAAACTAACACAGAATACGTACCAGTAAGAATTTTTTGAAATTCATAACATAATATAATATAATTTATATATAAATATAAATATAAAATTATTATAATTTAAATATAAAATTTGTCTTTTCAAAAGTATTTTCAATTATATTGACAATTATAGTGACAATCTCTGTCACTAATTGTACCTTTGCCAGCGTCCTATAAGCTATTGAGCTTCTTTTGAGCTCTTTGATTATGTCAGTCTCGATTTTTGGGTTCTTCTAACTTTTTTTTATAGATTTTTGGACTCTGCATTAAAACAGAATCTAAAGATGCCCAGCTCTTGCAGAGTACTTTCATACCTACTTCAATATGGTTTACTATCTGTAAACTGTGGTTTTTGGCCTCTGAATGCTATTTTTGGATTTCTTTGGATTCTTAGGGGTTGTTAAGCATTTTTAGGCTGAACTAACATTTGGGTTAACATTTTGATATTTTTACTTTAATGCTTAATTTGGAGTGACATACGGATGGTGAAGAAAGAGGTAAAAAGTCACGCCTGTTTACTGCACATATTAAAAATATTCCCCCCCAAACACCCCACGAATGTTCCTTTCAAATTGTGTCAAATGAAAATTCTGTTGTAAAATGGAATAGAAAATCCTTTTGTTACTTTTCCAACCGGAATTTACTTTTCGGATTATTCATTAATCACAAATTACTATTAGTTAAACAAACAGTTGAAGTAAGATAGCACTACTCTGTCTTACTTCAACTTTTTGTTTGTCTCTATCTTATTAATAATATCTTTATTATTGAATATCTTGTAAATGAAGCTCCGGATAAAAAAATGGCTAAGGACTTTTCGACTTAGTTTAGAATCAGGAATCGCCCTTTAACAGGAAGTGTGTTTATCTTGAGGCGCTCTGTATTTTTATGAAAGAAATAACAAATATTTTATATTTTATATTCAGAGCCGGAAAAGAAAACTATTATTTATGTTCTGCGTGCATGAGTGTGGTGACCTGAGGTGGGCATTTTTCTTATTATGTTACCATTGTACTCGGTAAAACATTGTGCGTAATTTAGTGTTAAAGAAATTCTAATATCGTTAAAACCGATACTCAATATAATTATAATTTATCAAGCAATATTATTTAATATAATAAAAAGTGAAACGATTAAGTTTAGTTAATTAAATTATTAATTATAATGGAATAAATACAAATTATTGATTCTTAAAGTAAATGAGCTTTGTGTATTTTTTATTTTGTCTTTATGATACATATGAATATTAACATAATAAGATATTGACTTAATTAATTAAATTTTATAATTGTCAAATATATCTTAAGATAGCATGGAATTATTAATTAAATTATTATTAAAAGAGATATGAATTTCTGGAATAATTTTTATTGTTAAATTTTTTATATTCTTTTTTAATTTTAAATTATAATATTGTCTGACATAATTTTCTGTTATAATATCTTTTGAAGGTACTTTGTAACTAGTATCATTTTTTTAATAAAAGTAGCATATCATATTGCTTGTAATATAATTTATAATTTTTCTCTGCGTAAAGATAATTTATTTCATTTTATTATACGGTTATGGTGAAATATTTAATAGTTATATAAATTGATTTCTAGAGGACATTTTATATTATTTTTCTTTCGCGGCTACATGTAAAATTTCAATAGTATCAAATAAATAAATAGCATTTTAATTTTTTTTTACTTTCTGAATGAATAAATGTTTTTTTACATACTGTTTTAAAGTATAAAATGTTAGAATTTTATCAATGGCTTCTAATTGCACTAAAAATAGTTTCAGCAAAATTTTATGATAATTTAAATGCAAGCGCATTTATAAATTTATTTGATTATTTTCTTGAATTTGATCATGTAAATGAAATGTATTTTTCAAATCAATAATTTTTCTAAGCTATTCTGGTTTTAATTCTGAATTTAATATTAGAATGTTATTGTTATCCTTTAGAAAATGCAAAGATTTCAGAAATTATCATATTCTGTTTAGAGAAATGATTCTTCATAAAATACTAAGAAATTTTTATTTGGCATTTTGCAAGTTATATCAATTTTAAATTATTAATGTTTTTCTATATACAATGTAAATGTCTCACACATATGTATTATTAACTATATCAATATAATATATTACTGATGAACACTTGATCCAGATCTTTTTTACAAATTCTCTACGAATGGCCATAAAGTTATCAGAGATTATCTGGGTGTTCCAAAATAATCTTTCTTGAAGGGTTTTATTTTTAAGATATTCAATAATAAAAATGCATTCTGGGTCACTAAACCCTTATGAAGAAAGCTGGAATGTTTGGGAAACATTGACAATTATTAAATAAATCCGAACGCGGTATCCGTCTGGAAACCAATAAGTATTTTGATAATGGCCGTGGAAGATTTAAAACTAAAATAGAAATACCATTAAATAGAGGCACTCCAATGGCTGAATTGAGACAGAGTGGCACTACTTCACTTCAACTATCGGAATATCTTTGTCTAACTAATGGCATCTTCACCCACTAAAACTTTCATAATATTTAGTAGTAGATATTTTCCAGATGAAATTGTAAAAATCATTATTTGATTTAAAGTCATTTACAGATAATACAACTATTATTGCCTATATTAATCATATAAAAAGAAGTCATTACGATACTTTTACTTCATACTAGTACTTTGTAGAAGCTAACTATAAATCTAGAAGATTACAGCCTAAAACAAAATTAGAGTTATCAGATTTTGTATTTCTATCTCTGATCAATCAACCACTCTCTTCCATTTTTTCAAAAAATTCGCACAGTTTTAAAGTTACATCAGAGCTTTGGAGCATAAAGAATGGTTGGAGAGAGACGGAATCAATATAAAGTTAGTATAATAAATAAAAACTTTTAGCTTTAAAAATTAGTGTTGATACTGAGGCAACTGAAGGATATTACATTAATAATTCCTTCAAAATTATACTTAGTTTAATTATAAAAACTATACTTAGGTAAATTCGTTTAATTATTAATTATTTTTTTAGAAAATTTATTTTTATCATTAAAATCTTTTGTATTGCACAATATCTACAATTTCCGTGAAAAAATTATTATTGTATGCTTATTATTATTATTAATATTATTATTATTATTATTATTATTAATAATAATAATATTTAATATTATTTCCTGATAACACTTTGCCAAGAATTAAACTAGCTACTCTTGTTTTCTTTTTTACTTTGATATCAATGGCTGTAAAAGTTTCTTTAATAAAACTAGGTGAAACATTCACCACTTTATACAAATCTTTTAATATATTAGAATGTAGCAATAACTTTTCAACATTTTTACAAATATAAATGCCAGCTTAAAAAGAATAAGCATGTGAAGTTTTCTTCATGTTAAATAGCATTATATCCTATATAGGATATTATAAAACAATCATATTTCATTAAAGGGGGTGATTCTTGACAAAATTCTAAGAATTTCTTACCTTAGCTTCTTCTTAGCTTGGTATTTTTCAAGTTAGGGGCTCAATTTTGAATTATTGTTTTTCTGTACGCAATGTGATTGGCTCTCGTTCAAGGGCTTGCTTCAGCGGTAGCGGTTGCGTGCGGTGACGTAAGAAAGTTCATCGCCCCAAGGCACACAAACACTTTATAAATCAAAAAATTCTTACAATCACATTGGCACGGTCACTGATAAATCATTATTGCCTAATTATTCAATTAAAAATACCTCAAATAGATTTTAATTGAATAATTGGCATAAGCCCATGATACTTCTTCATTTTTTTATTAAAGCAAATATTATTTCCGTCGTTTCACTGAAAATATAACTAAATGATATTCAAGGTTTTGAGATATTCAATGATAAAGAGAAATTATGAAAAAGTGATAAAGAAAATGCAAAAGTACTAATTAGACAATAATAGATAAATAGTTTAAGTAAAATAGAGAGAGTTAACTCGCTTCAACCAATTAATTACCTCTGACCAACTAGTAGTATCCTTATCATTGAATATCTTGAATTTAAGCCTTAGATCAAGAAGTAGTAAATAACAAATTTTCTTAGAATCACTTCTCGAATAATCCTTTAAATTTATGGAACGTTATTATTACACTTTGTATATTTATAAATCACGTTTGATAAGCTAGCACCACCACAACAACAGACTACAAAAAAATTGCATAGCATTTTTGGGCTCTACAAATATGCAAGTCTCGATTTTGTGGTTCTTATAGTTTTCGAGAAACTGTGGGGGTGTTAGCTTTAAGTTCTTAAATGTAACTTCGAAAAAATTAAAAAAAAAAACACCTCCACATTGTAAAAAATAAAAAATAAAAAACTGTGGAATATAAAAAATAAAATAATTGAAAAAAGAATAGAACCAGATTTTTGCGATCTTTTTTGGCTCTAAAAAACATTCAAACAATTTTTTTAAAAATTCAGTTTTACTCGTTAAAAATGAGTTTTTTGTAAAAAAGCCAAGAAACCATATTTTCCACATGTCAAACCATTTTGAGTATGGCAATGACAATACTCAGGAAGAGCCTGGCATTTTTAGGCTCTGCATTAGAACACAGGCCAAAAATGATAACAATCGCTAACAGCCAAAAATCTCTAAAATAGCTTCCTGAGTATTTTCATACCACACTTGGTGTGGTTTGTCGTCTGGAAAATGTAGTTTCTGACTTCTGAAAGTAAATTTTTGAGTTTTTTGGCTCTTGGGGGTGATTATCATTTTTGAGCTGTGTTCTAATACAGAGTCCAAAAATGCCAGGCTCTTCCTGATATCTTCATTGCCATACTCGAAGTGGTTTAACATATGGAAAATGTGGTTTCTTGGCTTTTTTACAAAAAACTCATTTTTGACGAGTAAAACTGCGTTTTTTTTAAATTGTTTGAATGTTTTTTAGAGGTCAAAAAGAGCGCAAAAATCTGGTTCTATTCTTTTTTCAACTATATTGTTTTTTATATTCTACAGTTTTTTATTTTTTTTTATTGTGGGAATTGTTTTCTTTAGTTTTTCAATTTCATTCAAGAGCTTTTTATCCTTATCCTTATCCTTTTTATTTCATTTTGATATCTCACTCTATTCTATTTTGTGGTGGTGCCAGCGTAAGTTAAGCTAACACCCCCACAGTTTCTCGAAAACTATAAGAACCAAAAAATCAAGACTTGCATCTTTGTAGAGCCCAAAAATGCTATGCAATTTTTTTTTGTGGTCTGTCGTTGTGGCGGTGCTAGCTTATAAAGGTGCGTATAAGCTTGTAACAAAATCCCGTAACATAACATCGTCGCGAACTTCTTAGCATAGCATCGTTGCGAACCTCGTAATACAGTAAAAAGCGGTATAGCCGAATTCTGTTACGAATCTTTAAATGTACTCGTTCGCAGACGGTACGTCAAACCTTGTCGCATAACATTAATGCGCGCCGTAAAAAATTCGCGACGATATTACGTTATGGTGTTTTGTTACAAGTATATACGCACCTTAAGACGTTTATAAATCAATGTTTTCAAAAAATGTAAAATAAACATAATTTCATACCATAATTTTTTTAATGTATTTATAAAAATATCAAGAGACACGGTAGTGTCTCGACGGCAAGTAATTTAAAAAAAAGCGCGAGACACTACTCTCTTTTACGCTAAGTTAGGGCTCTCTAGCCCCGTTATTTTTTTTCTGAAGGATTATCTGAAAAACATTCATTGAAATTGAAATTTAAATATAAATTTAATAATATAAAAAAAATATAAGCATGAGCTTCCTGATAAGACCAAGAGCAATCGAATTGATTAACGCTATCCTGAGATATCGGAGTTGCGATTTCAAGCCGATCGTTTCGGATTTGTTTCTATTAGGTTGGGGCTTGAATTTCGCGCCTTATAGCTGCTGTACGCACGCATGCGCTAAGTTTTCTGCCACCACCTATGTCGATCATCGATGCCGTGCTTCGACGCAGATCTTTGGCATATTCGATAGCATACAGACTTGTAGCTTATTACTTACTTACTAATAATAAAGTTTAATATTTAGAATAAAGTGCTCCTCAGTGTCAATTTATTTAACAGGTTATGGGCCCAGGAATATTCTGTGGTATCGTTTTTACTTAAAAAAAAAAAAAAAAAAAAAAATATATATTTTGAAGGATAAAGTGTGGTCTTAGTTCTCTCTTGTTCTTTCTTGTGGGCCATAAACGTGCTTTCATTTCTACATTGTGAAAATGTCGGAAATCAGAATCGACACAGCATCGATAAATAAGCTTGATGGCAGAAACTATCACCAATGGAAATTTCAATTGAGTTGTGCCTTGAAGGCAAAGGGCTTATACGGAATTACAATGGGTATACAAGTGAAGCCAACATTAACGACAACACCAACTACCGCTGAAACCCTAGCCTGCGAGAAGTGGGTGAAGGAAGATGCATATGCCATGTTTTTACTAACGTCTGCGATGGACCTGTCTCAAATAACGCTCATCGAGAACTGCGAGACATCGAAGGAGATTCTAGATAAGTTAGATGCAATTTATGAACAATAAACCGAAACAAATAAAATGTTAGCACATGAAAAGTTCTCGCAATATAAAATGGATTTGAATGATTCAATCGCACAACATATAGCAAAAGTAGAGAATCTCGCGAGAGAAATAAAAGATACGGGAGAAACAATTAGTGATACGGCAATTATGACGAAAATAATTGGTAGTTTGCCTCAGAAATATAGAAATTTTCGTCAAGCATGGTTATCTTTAGATGAAACCAAACAAACGGTAAAAAATCTCACAGCGCGCTTAACCGATGAAGAGAATAGTCTGACCGTGGCCGATGATTCCGAGAAGGCTTTTGCCACAACAATAGGTGAGAATGTAAATAAAGCAAACGATCGATGTAAAAACATACAAAAGTCGAAATTTGACAAGTCAAAAATTACTTGCTACAAGTGCCAAAAAAGGGGTCACTTTGCAAATGAGTGTCATGACAAAAGAAAATCCAAGAATTACAAAACACAAAGAAATGTGCATGAAGGAAATTTGTCGGAAACCTATTCAGCATTTGTTGCACACGAAAATAATGACTTATGTTTGAATTTGGATAATGAAGTCTGGATTTTTGATAGTGGTGCTTCGTCGCACATGACATATCGTCGAGATTTTTTAATTGATTTTACAGGAGTAAATGATGGCACTGTAGTAATTGTAGGAGGTGATAAAGAACTACCTGTTAAAGGCAAAGGCAATGTTAAAATTAAAAAGTTGTTGAATGGAAAATGGCATGATTCGATAATACATAATGTTTTATTCGTTCCCGCTTTATGTAAAAATCTGATGTCTGAAGGTATAATAAATACCTTCAGAACCTTCAAATAGAACGATTGTTGAAAGTGCACGTGCAATGTTATATGCGACAGACGTTCCTTTGAATCTTTGGGCTGAGGCTGTAAACACAGCCGTTTACATATTAAATAGAACGCCGACTAGTCAAACTCCGAAATCGACACCTTATGAACAGTGGACAGGTAAAATACCAATATTGAATCATACTAAAATATTTGGGTGTGAAGCTTTTATGCATATACCTAAAGAATTACGCAATAAATTAGCTCCGAAAAGTAAAAAATTGATGTTTGTAGGATATGAAGGTAATTCGACAAATTATCGATTGTATGATACAGAAAGTAAAAAAATTAAAGTTTCACGCAATGTTTTGTTTAATGAAAATCCAATACAATCTGATAAGAAAGAAAATATTACAAATATAGAAATTGTAACAGATTTTGAAAATTTAAACGATGATGTGAATACTAATAATAGAGAAAAAGATAATAAAAATTCTGATAAAAATAAATATAGTGTGGAAAAGCATATATCAAATGACAGAAGCGAATATGTTGATGATTTTGAAACTTCTGAAAGATACCTATTGAGACCTCGTGAATCGATTAAAAAGCCAGAACGCTATGAAGCAAATGTTGCCGATGTCTATATACCACAATCTTACGCTGATGCAATGCAAAGCGAAGAAAAAGACGAATGGCATAAAGCTATTTTAGAAGAAATCAAAGCTCTTGAAGTAAATAAAACATGGGAAACAGTTCCTTTTACTGAAGATAAAAATATTATCGATTCGAGATGGGTTTTTAGCATAAAGCCAAGTAATGATAAAGTATCATATAGACTAAAAGCCAGATTATGTGCGAAGGGTTACACACAGCAAAAAAATGTAGATTATACAGAAACATTTTCACCTACGGTACGATATGACTCAATAAGGATCTTATTAGCTTTAGCAGTACAACATGACCTAAAAATAAAACAATTTGACGTAAAAACTGCATTTCTCAATGGAGAACTCAAAGATAATGTGTATATGATGCCTCCAGAAGGTATACAAATACAACCAGGAATGATCTGCAAATTGAGAAAAGCATTATACGGTCTTAAACAGGCATCTCGTCGATGGAATGAGCGTTTCGATACATTTATAAAATCAATAGGTTTTATTCAAAGCAATGCAGATAAATGTGTTTATCAAAAATTCTCTGAAAACTCAATAATTCTATTGGCATTGTATGTAGATGATGGCCTGCTTTTTAGCAATAATGAAATCAACTTGGAATCAATTATCCTACAACTTCAAGCTAATTTTGAGATTACAGTTTGTGATACTGTTCAACGTTTTGTAGGGATGGAAATCGAATGCAATCAGAAAGACAAATCAATTTTTATACACCAAAAAGGTTATATTCAACATATCATTAAAAAATTTTAAATGGAGGATGCTCATGGAATTACGACGCCCGCTGATAATCACGTACATTTAACCTTATCAAGTGTCGATTCTCAGGACATAAAAGTGCCTTATACAGGGTGTTTCAGTGAGGTACGGCCAAACTTTAAGGGGTTGTAAAGGGGATGATTCTAAGACATATTTTCCTTAGCCATTTTTTGATTTAGGGCTTAAATTTTAAATTATTAATGTTTTTCTGTACGCGCTCTGATTGGGTTTCGCAAGTGAGCTGTGACGTCAGCCGGCGGCGGCCGGCGGCAGCGTCACTGGCGCAACACCGTAGCTAGCGCAAGAAAGTAGTGGGTCGCCCCGAGACTCGAAAATTAAGTAAAAACATTAATAATTTATTTTCATATGAGTCTTTAATTAATACCCTCCTGAGATAGGCATTAATTAAATAATTATATGAGCCCATGATTTTTTTATCTATTAATAATTGTAAATTTCGTCATATCATGGCTAATATGACAAAGTTTACAATTCTTTATTCAATAACAAATCATTTCTTTTATTATTTAACTCACTGCAAACTACTGCAAAGCAGGAAGCAAGTGAGATTTCCAAATAGTTAACAAAATTATTAATTTAACTTACCATTTGCTTAATATCCTTTAGGCATCCTTCTGATACGGCTGATTCTTTTCTTCGACGTAGAACTCCTTAATTTAAGGAAGAAGCACACTCACAAACACCGAAACAATAAACCTAACCACAAAAATTATTGCACACACTTATCACAAGATATTAAAGTAATGAATAAAAACATATTAATAATCACTTTGTCCTTGCACTGTTTGTCAGTTTATGCACTATCCTTGAAACACTGCCACACCGAAATAATTAATTATTTAATATAAAATAATGAAGGAAATACTACATCGACGTTGTTCACGCGATCTCACGCGTGCTGTGTTAACAGGACACTCACACCGCCTGCCGGGTCCTGTTCTAATTATAGCCCACTGACCTACTTCTGCCTATTGGGTCAGTGGCCTGATCAGCTGATCGGCTGATCAGCCGAGAAACTGAAGGTTCCTTAATCAACTATGATATGCAATGACTATGATATGCTATAATATGATTATGACAGATAATTATGAAATAATTAATAGAAAAATATCTTACCTTAGGTTAGCTTTTTTTTTTTTTTTTTTTTAGAAGGAAGAGGAAAACCCTCATGGGCACCTCGTCACACACAGTTCAAATAGTGACGAGGTAGTGTGAGACTCTTACTCACTAAAAACCTCTCAGGAAAATGGGCCTCCTTCCTGTCCTTCCTTCCTGTCCTTCCTTCCCGTCCTTCCTTCCTGTCATAAGGTTTGACTGGAAGTGTCTTGAAATCCTCTTGCTATGTATTGCACAACACTAAAGTATTCACTGCACTTCACTATTTAACACTTTTCACTATTCACTGCACTTCACTATTGTATCACAAAATCCCGCGTGCTTGACTGTTTATAATAAATGTTCGAAATTTCTTCCGCGAACAGTCAAGCACTGTTGCGCTCTTCGAACGACAGAGTCCCGGACTCTGTCAAATATTCCGTCCGTTTCTTGGATCTCATTGCACGCGGCGATTATTCTAGCAATGAGATCTTCTGCGCTGTCGACTGGTGTCTCGTACACCAGTGACCTTACATGTCCCCATAAAAAGAAGTCCAGGGGTGTAAGGTCAGGCGAACGCGGAGGCCAAGGTGTCGCGCTGCCTCTTCCGATCCAACGATTGTTAAATTTCCGGATAACATAATCGTTGGATTGACGCGTGAAATGGGCTGGTGCGCCGTCACTTTGCAGCCACATTTCTTCCCGAACCGCCAACGGCACATTCTCCAATAAAATGGGCAATGTGTTTCTTAAAAAGTTCGCGTACACTTGCCCATTTAAACGCGGCGGAAGGAGATATGGCCCGACAATCTGGTTATCGACGATCCCGGCCCAGATGTTGACGGAAAATCTATTTTGATTTGATGCAACAACCATTGCATGGGGATTTTCGACGTCCCATACATGGCTGTTGCGACTATTAAAATATCCATTTCGTGTGAATGTTGCTTCGTCCGTGAACAAAACGCGACGCAAGAAGTTATTGTCCTCACGGCACTTATTCAGCAACCACTCACAATAATTCACTCGCGGCGCATAGTCTTCAGGTTTTAATCCTTGCACTTTTTGATAATGGTATGGGTGCAAGCCATCCTCACTTAATGTTCGCCACACACTCGCGTGATTAGTACGTAGCTCGCGCGCGATAGCTCTTGTACTTGAGGATGGATTTTCTCTAAAACGTTCCAGTACTTCTTCTTCGAAATTCACCGTTCTCGTTGTCCTGTCCGCACCAGGAGCAACACCGGGATTTAACGAACCCGTGTCCCTTAGTCTTTGCGCGAGCACTGTAAACGATTTGCGATCCGGCGCAATTCTTTGAGGAAATCGTTCCGCGTAAATCCGGGCTGCTTCTGTCGCGTTACCGTCCGCAGCACCGTACACGAAGCACATGTCTGCCATCTCGGCGTAGGAGTAATTGTGTCTTTGATGTGCCATGGTATGGCAATTGGCGTTGAATTATCAAAAAACACTTCACAAGACTTCGATTTGTTAAATCGCAGTGATCACTTGTACGCCAAGTCCTCTTCGATGTCAGAAGAGGACTAAATAATTTTGTTTTGTTTCACCCATTGTTTGTTTTCTAGGTATTAAGACCGAGTATTAAATATCATAATATCAAAAAAAGTTCCGTCAGTAACAAGTAAAAAAAATTACAGCGTTGAGCTAACCGTCGAAAATAAAAAAAACATCTTAGATTAAACAATGGGTGAAACAAAACAAAATTATTTAGTCCTCTTCTGACATCGAAGAGGACTTGGCGTACAAGTGATCACTGCGATTTAACAAATCGAAGTCTTGTGAAGTGTTTTTTGATAATTCAACGCCAATTGCCATACCATGGCACATCAAAGACACAATTACTCCTACGCCGAGATGGCAGACATGTGCTTCGTGTACGGTGCTGCGGACGGTAACGCGACAGAAGCAGCCCGGATTTACGCGGAACGATTTCCTCAAAGAATTGCGCCGGATCGCAAATCGTTTACAGTGCTCGCGCAAAGACTAAGGGACACGGGTTCGTTAAATCCCGGTGTTGCTCCTGGTGCGGACAGGACAACGAGAACGGTGAATTTCGAAGAAGAAGTACTGGAACGTTTTAGAGAAAATCCATCCTCAAGTACAAGAGCTATCGCGCGCGAGCTACGTACTAATCACGCGAGTGTGTGGCGAACATTAAGTGAGGATGGCTTGCACCCATACCATTATCAAAAAGTGCAAGGATTAAAACCTGAAGACTATGCGCCGCGAGTGAATTATTGTGAGTGGTTGCTGAATAAGTGCCGTGAGGACAATAACTTCTTGCGTCGCGTTTTGTTCACGGACGAAGCAACATTCACACGAAATGGATATTTTAATAGTCGCAACAGCCATGTATGGGACGTCGAAAATCCCCATGCAATGGTTGTTGCATCAAATCAAAATAGATTTTCCGTCAACATCTGGGCCGGGATCGTCGATAACCAGATTGTCGGGCCATATCTCCTTCCGCCGCGTTTAAATGGGCAAGTGTACGCGAACTTTTTAAGAAACACATTGCCCATTTTATTGGAGAATGTGCCGTTGGCGGTTCGGGAAGAAATGTGGCTGCAAAGTGACGGCGCACCAGCCCATTTCACGCGTCAATCCAACGATTATGTTATCCGGAAATTTAACAATCGTTGGATCGGAAGAGGCAGCGCGACACCTTGGCCTCCGCGTTCGCCTGACCTTACACCCCTGGACTTCTTTTTATGGGGACATGTAAGGTCACTGGTGTACGAGACACCAGTCGACAGCGCAGAAGATCTCATTGCTAGAATAATCGCCGCGTGCAATGAGATCCAAGAAACGGACGGAATATTTGACAGAGTCCGGGACTCTGTCGTTCGAAGAGCGCAACAGTGCTTGACTGTTCGCGGAAGAAATTTCGAACATTTATTATAAACAGTCAAGCACGCGGGATTTTGTGATACAATAGTGAAGTGCAGTGAATAGTGAAAAGTGTTAAATAGTGAAGTGCAGTGAATACTTTAGTGTTGTGCAATACATAGCAAGAGGATTTCAAGACACTTCCAGTCAAACCTTATGACAGGAAGGAAGGACGGGAAGGAAGGACAGGAAGGAAGGACAGGAAGGAGGCCCATTTTCCTGAGAGGTTTTTAGTGAGTAAGAGTCTCACACTACCTCGTCACTATTTGAACTGTGTGTGACGAGGTGCCCATGAGGGTTTTCCTCTTCCTTCTAAAAAAAAAAAAAAAAAAAAAGCTAACCTAAGGTAAGATATTTTTCTATTAATTATTTCATAATTATCTGTCATAATCATATTATAGCATATCATAGTCATTGCATATCATAGTTGATTAAGGAACCTTCAGTTTCTCGGCTGATCAGCCGATCAGCTGATCAGGCCACTGACCCAATAGGCAGAAGTAGGTCAGTGGGCTATAATTAGAACAGGACCCGGCAGGCGGTGTGAGTGTCCTGTTAACACAGCACGCGTGAGATCGCGTGAACAACGTCGATGTAGTATTTCCTTCATTATTTTATATTAAATAATTAATTATTTCGGTGTGGCAGTGTTTCAAGGATAGTGCATAAACTGACAAACAGTGCAAGGACAAAGTGATTATTAATATGTTTTTATTCATTACTTTAATATCTTGTGATAAGTGTGTGCAATAATTTTTGTGGTTAGGTTTATTGTTTCGGTGTTTGTGAGTGTGCTTCTTCCTTAAATTAAGGAGTTCTACGTCGAAGAAAAGAATCAGCCGTATCAGAAGGATGCCTAAAGGATATTAAGCAAATGGTAAGTTAAATTAATAATTTTGTTAACTATTTGGAAATCTCACTTGTTTCCTGCTTTGCAGTAGTTTGCAGTGAGTTAAATAATAAAAGAAATGATTTGTTATTGAATAAAGAATTGTAAACTTTGTCATATTAGCCATGATATGACGAAATTTACAATTATTAATAGATAAAAAAATCATGGGCTCATATAATTATTTAATTAATGCCTATCTCAGGAGGGTATTAATTAAAGACTCATATGAAAATAAATTATTAATGTTTTTACTTAATTTTCGAGTCTCGGGGCGACCCACTACTTTCTTGCGCTAGCTACGGTGTTGCGCCAGTGACGCTGCCGCCGGCCGCCGCCGGCTGACGTCACAGCTCACTTGCGAAACCCAATCAGAGCGCGTACAGAAAAACATTAATAATTTAAAATTTAAGCCCTAAATCAAAAAATGGCTAAGGAAAATATGTCTTAGAATCATCCCCTTTACAACCCCTTAAAGTTTGGCCGTACCTCACTGAAACACCCTGTAGAGAAGCAGTCGGCAGTTTAATATTTGCTGCGATAGTCACAAGGCCGGATATATCATTTGCAGTGGGAGTCGTTAGCAGATTTTATGATAAGCATGGACCACCACAATGGAATGCTGTAAAGAGAATCATTAAGTATTTAAAAAATACATTAGACTACGGTATTTTATACACAAAAACTAAAAATTTGAAGATTATACAAGGATTCTCAGATTCAGATTTTGCCAATGATATTAACACAAGAAGATCCACTACAGGTTATGTCTTTAAAATGAGTAATGGACCAGTAACTTGGAATAGTCAGCGTCAGTCAACAGTCTCCTTATCAACTACAGAGGCAGAGTATATAGCTGCCTCGTGTGCAACCAAGGAAGCAATGTGGATACGTCAACTGCTACGTGATCTAAACGAACCTGTAGAAGAACCAACGACTATCTTTATGGATAACCAAAGTGCGATTAAATTAATTCATAATGCAGAATTTCATAAGAGAACTAAACATGTTGATGTTCGCTACCATCATATACGTGAGAAATATACCAGAGGTGATATAAATGTTACTTACATTGCGAGTAAGCACCAGCTTGCAAATATTTTCACTAAAAGCATCCCACGCAATCAGTTTGAAAGCTTAAGAGATATGTTAGGTATAACAAAATATGTATAATGTAAATTTTGATTAAGCGTAACTTTAAGTTTTTTTTTTTGTTGTTCTCTTAACACTGTAATAAATCGCTCAATTAGTGGGAGTATTAGGTTGGGGCTTGAATTTCGCGCCTTATAGCTGCTGTACGCACGCATGCGCTAAGTTTTCTGCCACCACCTATGTCGATCATCGATGCCGTGCTTCGACGCAGATCTTTGGCATATTCGATAGCATACAGACTTGTAGCTTATTACTTACTTACTAATAATAAAGTTTAATATTTAGAATAAAGTGCTCCTCAGTGTCAATTTATTTAACAGTTTCTTTAGTCCAAAATTTTCATTACCCGTTATTTTTCATGTCTTTTGTTACACATTTCACCGTTTAATTATAAGATATATATATGTATATACTTGAAGTATGAGTATGAATATGAATACAGCTTGATATTGCATTTTTAAAGAATTATAATCGGTTTACATTATACTACACGCATCTAATAATAATAATAACACTAGAACTACCAAGGGGGGTCAAAATGACTTGTTTGACATTTCTTATAATTATAACTCATTTCAGGTACATTTTGTTTCTGAAAATTTTGTACGACTTTTTCTAAAACATACAAATAATTAATTCTGTAAAACAGTTTTCTTTTTTTTTATTATTTTGCTGTAAAATTGTATGCAGTATACCTACATATACCGAGATGAGTCATTTTGACCCCCCACGGAACAAGGTTTTCAGTGCTGTTCTGTTGTATCGTGGAAACTATTTGTGGCACGTAGCCTGAAAGATACACAGAGAAACCGTTATTTTGTCATAATACCTCTAGAAAATCGAAAGTTTATAATTTTATTGCGTTACGCACCCAATAAACCTGGGCACTCATTAGCGTAGCAATTTATCATCTAGTCGTAAAATAAAATATTTTCAAACTCAAAGATTTGTCAACAACCAAGAAAATGTTGTTCCCACAGCCTGCACTGTTAATTCTGTTTTGCAATTGACTACAAAGAACTAACCGGTTGATCTACAGATCAAGTAGAAGGAATATCATCATCTATATCGTCACAAAACCAGACACATATTTCGATGAAACGTAAACGGTGTCAAATAGCACAGTGTACTAATAATAAAACGAACAACATTTGTGGTACATGCCATAAACGAGTCTGTGGTAAATGTTCTGCTAAAATATCTGTAACTTGCAAAAAATGTTTTTGACTTTTATGCATAATTATTTAAAAAATTACTGCTATTATATTACTATTATTATTCAGATTATATTCAAGTTTTGTTCATAAAATTACAAAATATATAAAAACGTAAAAATTGCTGTCTTTTCTGATATGTCTCTTAGTAATTTAAGAAACAAGTCATTTTGACCCCTCCGGTAGAAGTAGGTATACGTCAATCGTCGGTAGTTCTAGTGATAATCATCATCATCATCATAAGAATCATGACAATCATAAATTAATAAAAAAACTAATATTATAATTATTATTATTATTTTATATACATATATATATTTATATATATATATATATACAGGGTGTCCGGAAAAAAAGGAGACTTATTTTGAGGGGTGGTTCCTGACGCAATTCTAAGAACTTTTCACCCCTTGAAAATTTTTAATTTAGGGCCTCCTTTTTAAATTATTAATGTTTTTCTGTGCGAAATGTGATTGGCCCTGGTTCGCGGGCTAGCGTCAGCTGGCGCGGTCGCGCGCGGAGACGTAAGCAGCACAGCGCCGTAGCCAGCGTAAAAAGTCCTACGTCGTCCCGAGGCACGTAAATACTTAAAAAATGCTTATAATCACATTCGCACATTTATTAATAATTTATTGTTGTCCAATTATTCAATTAAAAATATGCCTAATAGATGTTAATTGAATAATTGGCATGGACCCATGATACTTGTTATTTATCTCATTAAAACAACTGTTAATTCACTTATTTCATGAAAAACATAGCTGACTAACAGTCATCTAATGAATAATAACAGGTATCATTAATTACAGATTGTTAAAATTAATATTTTAACAATCTAGACAAGGGCAACATACAACACATTTTAATTCTTTAATTTAATACTGTTAAACACTTACCATTTACTGCACACTTTCCTAATATCCTCATCCTGTCGTGGAATGGCTTCCCTTTGGGTGGAAAATTATTAATTATTCTAATTTTCCAAACAATTGTTGAAAAATTAGCACAGCATAACCACAATCACTGCACGAACACTTTTTACATATTTTTAAATACTACAATGAACACTTTGATTATTCACAATGTTTCACAATATTTGTAACTTTTTAATAATCACTTTAAACACTAATCGCGGAAATAACTAATTAATTTATGCAATAAATTGTGAGATTATTGGACCGGCGTTGTCCACGGAATCTTACACACGTGTAGCACTCACTTGTAGTAAGTAAAAATAGAACATGGGGTAGGTCAAGATCAAGAATTACTTCAATTGTGTACGTGCTACACGTGTGTGAGATTCCGTGGAAAACGCCGGTCCAATAATCTCACAATTTATTGCATAAATTAATTAGTTATTTCCGCGATTAGTGTTTAAAGTGATTATTAATAAAGTTACAAATATTGTGAAACATTGTGAATAATCACAGTGTTCATTGTAGTGTTTAAAAATATGTAAAATGTGTTCGTGCAGTGATTGTGGTTATGCTGTGCTAATTTTTCAACAATTGTTTGGAAAATTAGAATAATTAATAATTTTCCACCCAAAGGGAAGCCATTCCACGACAGGATGAGGATATTAGGAAAGTGTGCAGTAAATGGGTCCATGCCAATTATTCAATTAACATCTATTAGGCATATTTTTAATTGAATAATTGGACAACAATAAATTATTAATAAATGTGCGAATGTGATTATAAGCATTTTTTAAGTATTTACGTGCCTCGGGGCGACGTAGGACTTTTTACGCTGGCTACGGCGCTGTGCTGCTTACGTCTCCGCGCGCGACCGCGCCAGCTGACGCTAGCCCGCGAACCAGGGCCAATCACATTTCGCACAGAAAAACATTAATAATTTAAAAAGGAGGCCCTAAATTAAAAATTTCCAAGGGGTGAAAAGTTCTTAGAATTGCGTCAGGAACCACCCCTCAAAATGTTTCCTTTTTTTCCGGACACCCTGTATATTATGTACATATTCTAGAATTTTATATAAATATATATAGAATAGGATAATCTAAGAAAGAATGCTGCTAAGTTGATACATTTTGCTTGTTTTTTCTTATATGATTTTAATTCTTTTTGTTAAGATATTTTTTTTAAGAAATTGTTTTTTTGAGAGTATTTTGGTAAGGATATAATATTAATTTTTTTGGAAGGGGTAGTATTAAATTACTTCCGTATATTTTTTACATAAAAATGTTTTTTATGGGGATACCAAAATATTTTCAGCAGAATTTTATTCAATTGAATTATTTACTTTTTAATGTGAAATCATGTCTTCTGCTTTCTGTAATTTTATCTTTAATCTAAAAATGTTTATTTTATTAAGTTTCAAATATTTACTCTGTTTATTAAAATTATTTTCTAATATCTTCTAAGTTCTATTTCTGTTTTTTAAAGATGAAATATCTTCTGATTAGATTTCATTCATATATCTTGGTTCATGAAAAGGACTTTTTGATTTTCTGATGATTCAAATAAAGTTTCATCTTAAAATATATAGCATTTATTATATCAATTTTATTATTAATATAATATAAAAAAAATCTTAATTTATTATATTTTTAACCTTATGTTCTATTAAAATAATTATAATACTTACTTTCATTTTATCATTATAAAACTACTCGAATTTCTTTATTTTATCATTATTAATATGCGCTTATCCTGTTCAATTATATCTTTATTTTTAACATTTCAAAACTAAAAATATTAGGTTGTTCAATAAATAATATCATTTTTCATATGCTTGCGGTTTGTTTATTATTGGCAAAAATTCTAGCATATATTTCTTTATATTATTATCATTATATTTCTTTCGAGTACAGAAGCTTTGGTATTTAAAAGTGTATGTATACAAACACTTTGAAAATAGTAATTCAACACATTAAAATGAATAAGAATAAAGAGTATTTACGTCACTTTTTACTTTACGAATATCAAAAGTGCAATAATATAATTTAGTGATGTAAAGTATTGGGCGATGATATAATAAATGTAAGAAAGGCTTATAATATAGTTTTCAAGGTTCTATGCTGCTAGTTTTATCTTTGAGAATGAGGAATGATCTCTGACTGTTCTGTTGTCACCGATGCTGACAGAATTAAAATATTAATTGAAGTCAATCCAAGATTAACGTATCGGAAAATTGTAGAATTAACTAATAGAGCTCATCCGATTGTATTTAAACATTTGCAAAAAATGAGCAAGATCATTTATGAGGGATCGTGGCTACCGTACCAATTTATCAATACACAAATATAATACCAGATAATCATTTTGTCGACTTTGTTGAATAGAAATAATTACATGTCACTCTTGAACAGATTAATTACTAGAGATGAAAACAAAGCCTACATACAAAGATGGCACTGCTTTTAGTAAAATATTCATTCACTAATACTCCTATTTGACTTTCCTATATCAATTGTAGGTATACAAATTTTTTTTTTTTTAATTTTAACCCTGATGATTACCATCTGTTTTGATAACTCCAACCCTTTTTGGAAAGTAAATAGTATCCCTCTTTTCAAAAAGTAGAAAGTGACATAGAAGTGTCTATAGACTCGAAACATGGAGTTCTTTTTCATAACGGAACTGAAAATTAACAATTAAGATAATAAAATGTTATAGATTGCGATGGTAATTATATTTCGTAAAAAATTTAATCTATATAAATATAAGTTTTATAATAAAGCAAATGTTCAAATATACGACATTACTTATCGAACAACCTAATAAATTTATGCAGCTTGTTTTTAGGGATGATATTTTTGACTGGGTGGTCTTTTGCCAATTTTTGATTTAAACCATCATTTTTGAAAGATTCAGTAATGGAGATATTATTGATTCAGTGGAAGCTGACGACTGATTAGAACGAGATATATGACGAGGAATTTTGTACAATCGGCACAGGGTGATTCGCTAGCGGCCAGCCGCGTAATAAATAATCTCCGGGAAGGAGAGGGGGTGAAACCTGAGGGAAAGGTCCCACAGGAGTTGAAGAAATTCTGATCGTTTAATCAGTTCCTGAATAAAAACGCATAAATTAGACAATAAAAGAATATAATCCCATAATAATAAAAGTTTAATAAAATTCTCCACAATTAATAGAGCAAAATAATTCACTGAAATTCCATTCCTAGATATGCATGTGAGCCCGCTTATTTACATGTTCGCACACACGTGGTCTATTATCCGAGCACTGTACAACCAATCACCACCGGAGGATCAACCTGCCAATATCGATGGAATGGACGTCGATACAGATTGTCGCGACAGAACACCAACCTGCAGATATCGCTCAGAACTACAAACTCATAAGTTGTAATCACAACATAAAGGAAACTCGATTAGTTTATATAAGGAGAGCGGCCAGTCAGAAAGGCAGCGTTCTCGGGAAAGAGTTAAGCACGCAAAATTACAGACCATGCAAATTAAAGAACACAAAATATATTAACGAAGGTCAATTATCACTTACGCTCAGATTCGTTTGAAATGTTTAAAAATCAATTCTAGTCCGGTCTAGTAGTTGATAGAGATAATTATACAGGGTGTCTGGAAAAAAAGGAGACATTTTTTGAGGGGTGGTTCCTGAGGCTATTCTAAAAACTTTTTTCTCTTGGCATTTTTTGATTTAAAGCTTTATTTCTAAGATATTCAATGATAAATTTGCCATTAGTTAAACAGAGACTCTTCGATAGTTAAAATGAAATGGCGCCACTCTGTCTCGCTTCAGCTACCGGAGTATCTCTGTCTAACTTATGGCATCTTTATCGTTGAATATCTCAAAAATAAAGCTTTAAATCAAAAAATACCAAGATAAAAAAAGTTTTTAAAATTGCGTCAGGAACCACCCCTCAAAATGCGTCTCCTTTTTTTCTGGACACCCTGTATCACAATTGGAAGATTCCACCAGTTTTCTACGTTCCAAGAGAATTGCTCTGTTCTACATAAGACTTAGACTTCGGAAAAAAGGCTCCTTGAAAATGTTCCAAAGTTTGATGATTATGAGGTCAAAACATTCTTCGTCCTAAATCAATTAACTAGGCTATTTCGATGAATTGTGCTCTTCAATTTCGATGCATTAATCCCAGGTGAGAGTTAATCGACTGATATCATTCTTAGTGTATTTAGATCTGCATATAATAAAATTTAATGTATTGAGCCTTATCAAATATAACTTAAAAAATTTCTCCTTTCTATTCCGATTTAGAAAACCTGGATGTCCATATTACGTATAATCTACTGGGTGTTTCAAAACGATCGCAATTCTAAGAATTTTTTCCTCTTGGCATTTTTGATTTAAAGCTTTATTTTTGAGTTATTCAATGAAAAAGGTGCCATTAGTTACACAGAGACACTTCGATAGTTGAATCAAAACAGAGTGATACCACCTCACTCCACCTATCAGAGTATCTCTATCCAACTAGTGGCATCTTTATCATTGAATAACTTAAAAGCTTGAAATCACAAAATGTCAAGAGGAAAAAATTCTTAGAGTTGAGTCAGGAATCACCCCTGAAAAAAGTGCCCATCATTTTCCGGACATTCTGTATACAGGGTGGAGCAATAGCTTGTTCCATAATTTTAAGGAATTGCAGAGAAAATGATTTTAAAACGATATTTTCATTACTATTTTTCAAATCGAGGTCATCTAATAAATCATAAGAAGTACCTTTAACCACAAAATTCCAAAATACTAATTTTTACAATCTATAGAACGACATACTAAACATTTTTATTTTATAATTTAATCACTTTAAGGAAATTCTCTTTCTTTTGGCAAACGCTCAATTGTTTAGTCTTTATCAACAAATGTACACAAAAATAGCATCACATAAATACAATACAAAATTATACTAAATACTTTCTAATAAACTGCTATTAACTATACTTAACGTAAAATATGGATAAAATTGACCAGTAATTTTTTTATATTTATTATAGTTAATAACATTTAATTAGAATGATTCGATAAGTGTATGAGATCGCATTCTTACGTGTAAATCGTTTATACTAATTGTTCAATGAAAACCTATTTAAGGTGATTTTAATTGAATTATTAAGTAACAATGAATTGTCAATGATTGTGGCAATGTGTTCTTAATAATTTGAAATAAAGAATAAAGTATCTGAGTCTCTCGGCGTGATACAGCACTTTTTATGCTTAATTTGGTGCTGTACCATTGATTCCATCACAACCGCCTAACTTGTGTACAGAATAACATCAATAAATTGAAATTAAAACCGTAATTTTTGTAAAATGCCAAGAGGGAAAGTTCTTTTAATGTCGTCAGAAATCGCTTCTCAAATAAGGTATGCTGTTTCTTCAGACACTCTGTAGGCGCTCCTTTGAAGTACTTATAAATCATACCAATCAAATTGAATATTCCGTTACTGCCTTTTGATCAAGAGCTTACTTTTTCAGATAATCAACAATATGGATTCTATTAGTTAAACAGAGGCAGATAGATAGTTGAAGCAAGATAGCACTATTTTGTCTTTTATCTATCTCACTCAACTAATTATCTATCTGTCTTTATCATCTATCTAATCGCATTTTTATTATTGAATATCTCGAAAACTTAACTTTGAATTAAAAAATGGTAAAAGACTTTTCGATTCGATTTGCCTTTAGAAAGTCCCCCTTAAAGGAAGTGCGCGAGTTTTAGAACATCCTATACAAGATGTTATAAAACAACCGCACTTCCTTAAAGAAGGTGATTCCTGAAGCTTTCTAAGAACGTTTTCCTTTCATTATTTTTCAATATAAAATTTAATTTTCGATATATTCAATAATAAAGGTACCATTAGTTAAACAAAAGAAATGTTATCTGACTTCAATTATTGGAGTGTCTTTGTGTAACTAATGGCATCATTATCATTGAATATCTTAAAAATAAAACTTTAAATAAAAAAATACCAAAAGGAAAAAGTTCTTAGAATAGCATCAGGAATCACTTTAAAGAAGTGCGGCTGTTTCGTAATACCTTCTATAAATAATTTATATTCTATATCACCTGCTATGTAACAATACCATAATAATAAACATCAATATTTGTCATTAATAACTGATTTTAATCGTTTCTTTAGCAAAATTGTAATGATACTTTTGTAGAATGCATGTAGTGTTTGAAAATATAAATACTGAATTGAAAATTCTAATTATCACATATCATATGTAAATCCATTCGATGTAAACAGAATTCTGCAGCTTTGGGTTATAAAGAATTATAGCGCTATATGTACATCGGCGTTAGCTCATATACATATTAAATAAATAAATCAATAATTTTTAAGTAAGTATTATGCTATTTAAATTTATAAGATATAATTTTATGAAATTAATATTATTTCTATTTAAATGATTAAATCTGCTTTGTTTAAAATTTTTCTTTAAATAAGGATTTGAAGAAGTAAATTCAGAGAATATTTTCTTAAACAGAAACATGTTAAATACAATTTTAATGTGTGAGAAACTAAATTGACACATTTGTAATCGAAGTCCGTGGCAATCTAGATACCTTCTTGTAATTAGTTAATTAATAGCTACTACAGAAGACGATGGAAGCACGCATAATTATGATGGTGGCATTCCAAATCAGAGTACTAGCGTACAAGAGGTGAAATGGCGAAGGTAGGCGGATGTAGAACAGGAGGATAAAAGAAAAATTGCAATTTATTGCGGTACGTGGAAAGAATAATTTGCAATGATAGCATGTACCTGACTTCAACTTGAAATCTCGTCCCCACACTTTTGTGTTTATTGTAGTACCACAGTTTTCTGACTGATTAATAAACGTTAATTACTAAGCACTAATATAGTTTTATTACAATCTCTTCCTTTAACAAATGTTCTTTCTCCTATACAATAGTTCTTTCTATTTTCACGTAACAATATTTATCGCTCAAGTATTACAGTTTCTCTCACGTTCTAATCGTTATCTATTGTTCAATCGTTCTCTCTACTGGATCCGATCACTCTGTGTCCCTGCTTCTTATTTTTCTCTGCTCGTTATCCCCTCCTTCTTCCATCCTTTTTCGGGAGTAGGGATAAGAATTACTCTGTTCCTTGTATCGATGAAATTTAGTGACATCTATTCCTTCATTATTGGTTTTTCTTTTTTTTCTAATTACTCTGTTCTTTTTTTTCTTCTAACATTATCTGATTAATGCTTGTTATTGTCTGAAAATTTGACAAGCAGTTATATATCATATTTTACAAAAATATAAAAATTATAATAGAATATATTTAGCACATTATTAATCGGGAAATTAACTAAGAAAGAGAGAGAATCTATGTATAATTAAATACAAAATACTTTCTTATCACATAATATTTATGATGTTATACAGGGTGTCCGGAAAAAAAGGAGACATATTTTGAGGGGTGGTTCCTGACGCAATTCTAAGAACTTTTTTTGTATTGGTATTTTTTGATTTAAAGCTTTATTTTTGAGATATTCAACGATAAAGATGCCATTAGTTAGACAGAGACACTCCGGTAGCTGAAGCGAGACAGAGTGGCGCCATCTCACTTTAACTATCGAAGCATCTCTGTCTAACTAATAGCATCTTTATCGTTGAATATCTCAGAAATAAAGCTTAAAATCCAAAAATACCAAGACAAAAAAAAATCTTAGAATTGCGTCAGGAACCACCCCTCAAAAAATGTCTCCTTTTTTTCCGGACACCCTGTATAATAATGTGTGATCATCAGAAGACGTCATATGATATTCCAGTCAACAATATATAACACAAACATATATTTCATAATGATTATTAAAATAATTGAATATTATTGAAAGTTTACCTACTTAAACTCTATATTATCGGCGTTCAACTCTGGTAAAAGCAATGTACTAATTGAAGATATGATTACCTGATGATATTGCTTGAATCTATTAAATTGCATAGAATTCTATATGGAAATTACCAAATTTGCGTTAATTCGGTAATTTCAAAGAAGCGTTTAAAGAAGCAGATTTGGAAAGGTAAACGTCCTCATCTCGGTTTAGAAAGGCGGAATAAAGATTGTTATGTTTAACACTTTGAAAATTCGAGCATTTATTTTGGGACACTGTATAATGAAACAAGTCTATCATGTCTTTATATTTTGCTGTAGTAGCAGGACGAGTACCAGCTTAAAAAGGATTCATTTCTATTTATGAATAGCTTCTTGGTCTTCCTCTTTTTGATAACAAATCCAAAGTTAGAAATTCCCGTTTTTCATCTCTAAAGTTAGTATATAAAACATTTTATAGGGAGTATCATCTTATATATCTATTAAATTTTTATTTTGATCTGTATTTATAATTTTTTTTAACAGATTTTTCCAAGGATTATTTTAAAATAAAGTTTCTTTATCCTATATTATACACTGTAGAAAATTAGCTATAGTAATAATTTGCAGTATATAAAACATTTTTTTTCTCAAGACCATTTCTATTATACCAAAGTCACAATTATTGGGTAAGTATCAATGGTCTGAAGTAACAAATTTGTGATTAAAAAACTTAATATCGTTTTCTGAAGATTGAATAATTTTCATTCAAATTAATATCAGTTTTATGTTACATTTATGTCTAATAAATGTGTCAATGTAATGTGCTTTTGAATTGTGACATTCTGCAGATGTTTTATACTACATGGAGTAACTTCCTGCAAACTTCTTAACTCAATTGTTATATCTAAAAATACATATTAATGTTATTGTCATGAAGATTATGAAACCTCAAATTTAGCACATACAGTGAGCCCAAAAAGTATTCATACACGTATCTTAAAAGTGACATAACTTTTTAAACAATTGTTCAAATTAATAAATAAAAAAGTGATTTTAGACCAGATTATTTACTAGTTGAAAAAAATGCATTTTTTATAAATTATTAACATTTAAAGAAAATGCATTTTTAAACATTTTTATACATGGATAAATTAAAATATCAAAATATACGTTCGATAGAGAAGGTGGAAATTAGTATACCCTCAAAATTTCATGCAAATCGGTCTATAAATGAAATAGTTACAGCGTACTGAAGATGCAAAAATAGCTAAGTTTTTCCAGATTTTATGTGAAATTTAATATTTTTTGTGTCTTTAATAAACTATAACGTTTTCATTTATGGACCAATTTACATGAAATTTTGAGGGTATACTAACTTCCACCTTCTCTATCAAACGTATATTTTGATATTTTAATTTATCAATGCATAAAAATATTTAAAAATGCGTTTTCCTTAAATGTTAATAATTTATAAAAACTGAATTTTTTTACAAATTCCAAAAACATGTCAACTAGTAAATAATCAAGACTAAAATAACTTTTTTATCCATTAATTTTAACAATTGTTTAAAAGTTTATGTTACTTTTAAGAGTGAACATATACTTTTTGGACTCACTGTGCATATTCCTCTTGGAATATAGTATGACAGTCATAAGTTTGCGAAAAGGAAATGCTTTTTAAAAGTTAAATAAAAAGGCAAAATATTCATCAGGATTTTCTGCTGCCTTCTATCTTTTCCTAAACATTTTCGAACCATTTCTGCTGACCTCAAATATAAGTCATGTTCAAGTTTTAATTGCCTTTTTTGATATTTATCTTCTATGCTTTCATTCAAATAATTGTATTTTTGACACATATCTTTTCTAGGTTGATGAAAGTGCAAATTAAAGACATTGTTTAAGAATTTCTTGAAAATCTATTTCTTAACTTGTTGTCGTTTAATACTTTCATACTTTTCAAAATAAAAATTATACATTTTCCTAATATTTAGATCTGGACTTCAATATTTTCTATGAAGATTATGACATCTTGTATAATGACTAATAAAAGTAGACAAGCTTTGAACACCCTCTTTGACAGCAATTATAAGAATTCTTCCGTTTATTTTCTTTAATTTTCATATATTTCAGATACTCAAATTCTGAAATATGGAAAATATCTAGAAAGAAACTTTTACAAATCTTATTACAATTTTATGTATAACTTTTCATTTCACGTCTTCTTTTTCGTAAATGATAAGTTTCCGTTACACAAGTTATCCTGTTTTCTTTTTCTATAGACTCCAGAAAGGTTCCTTCTTCATCGGATGAAATTAATATAATATGTATATTCTGAGGTTAACACTTTTTCGCATTAAAAGGAATATTTCTATAAAATAAAAGTTTGCATTAAAATAATACGAAATAGCACTTTATATTTATTTTACTTTGACTAAAAAATTAATTCAATTACTTTTTAAGTAAGCCCCGCAATTAATTTCCCGAGTACAGCGACTTATGCCACTTTTAAAATAAACACGTTTATTATACCGTCTTAAACTTCTGTCGAACAAAATCTCAGTAGTTCTCAATATATTGATTGCAATTTTTTTTAAACGAAGAATCACTGTTAAGTAATAATTAATGCTACCATTAACTTATTTTTTTTTGAAAAGTGACTTATGCTACTTCCAAAATAAACGATTCATATAGTTTAAATTACCTATCATATATGCATACATTTTTAAAATTAAGTAATATATCATATATTTGAAGACAAAAATTATTTTTAATAGTATAATATGTATCTGGTTTAGAAAAAACTAAATGTAAAAAAGGTATGCTTAAATAGTATTTTTTTAAGTTATAAAAAATTTAAAGTTTCTAATTTTGATCAATTACTGTGTCTAAAAATATAAGTATTTTATATTGTCTCCTGCATTATCTTATGCAATTATTTAATAATATACAATATTACCCCCCCCCCCTCTTTCTCTCTCTCTCTCTCTCTCTATTACTCTATGAAACATTTACTGTATTGGTTTATTAGAAAAGATTTTATTAATTTTTTTTTTAATTGACCGAGATAATTCACGAATAGAAAATCTGAAATTTTATTTAAGAGGCTATGAAAACTATCTTCATTGCTCAGATAACATAGTAAATGTATATTACATACATAATAATCTACGCTATAAAGATATTTGCAATGTTTTACGAAAACATTTAACAATTATTTTTTTTATAATCATTATACAAGAATCATTATTTCACTGTGTAATAATAAAAAGTATTCGTAAACTGTAATACTTAATACGTGCGAAAGAATAGTTCTAAATTCGGATGCTTTTCATCAAGGAAGATCAGAAAGTACTTTAGAGTTTTTGTTTATCTTCGATGTTACATAATGTTTAAGAGAAAGTAAATTATCCGAAATTTGCTGAATATTTTATTTCTTAATCTATCTAGAAAATTACCACTTAATCAAGAATTAGAAAATGTTCTTTGTTAATCCTAAACAAATAGACAAAGTGTTACAAAACGATCTGACTTCTTTAAAGGGGATGATACTTGACGTTATTATAAGACCTTTTTCCATTTGACATTTGCTTATTTAAACCTTCATCTTTAAGATATTCTATAGTGAAGATGTCATTGGTTAAACCGAGACAATCTAATCTGGCTATACAATATCTTAAAATAAAAATTTAAATTTACACATTTTGTGCGTACCAGAAACTAACACGTTCAGTGCGTACTGTAAATTAAAGGAATGACGAACGGTCGGATATATTTTTTGTTGCCACGACTTAAAATTCGTTACAGATATTTTGTTTTTATGAGTACCTTGCCAGAAGTACACAGCAAGTCCTAACGTATGACGCACTTGTGTGACGCGCACATTGAACATGTTAAGAAATGCCAAGCAGGAAAAAGCTTTAGAATAACATTAAGAATTACCTCCTTTAAAGAGGTTGAAAAATAAAAAAATAATCATTATTAAAATTTACCCAAGTTGGTTTTAATTGAATAATTAGGTAAAACCAAATTATTAATAATTATTAAATAAAGTATAGTGTTTGAATCTCTCAAATCCCGCACGGTCCCTGTAGCTGATAACAACTTATAAACGGGAATCAATCACATAGAAAAAAAAAAAATAATAATTTAAAATTGAATTCTTAACATACAAGGTCTCAAAAGGACAATTTTTTTAGAATAGTGTCAGCCATATGCAATTGTTCTTTTTATAAATATTTCCTAGAATAAAATTAAGTTGAAAAGTCCTTTGCCATTTTTTGTAACGTCACATTTTACGCGACTTTCCACATTAGATCAATTCCTAATTCTGTCATAAGAATGGAAATAGGTTGAACATACTCATTATCGGAGTGCTTGAGTTGTATTGTGTGGATCAACTGATCAGAACAGTGACTTGGTACAGTGGCAAAAGCAGTCAGTGTTAAGTCTCTCCCAAATAGTAAAGTAAAAGTTTGCGTATCCTCCACTTTCTAAACGTTGCAGAACTGTAACTCAAAAAAGTTTTACGAAATTCCAAGTACACTGTATGTCAAAGGTTGTGTATGTCTGTGAAGTTAGCCCCACCATTTTTTATTTTTCTATTTTTCTTAATTGATTATTGATTGATAATTGATTACTGGATTATACTCGATTTATACCGAATTGTACCGTTCGAAAAATCAAAATTGACCCAATAGTTTTTGAAAAAATCGCAAAAATAATTTTTTCGTCAGTCCCGCCATTTTGGATTTTTTCATTTTTTTTGACTGAATTAGATTGTATTCAGCTTTTAGATCATTGTACCGTTTAAAAAATCTAAATATTTTGTATAGTTTTCGAGAAAATTAGCAAAGAAAATAAAAATAAATAAATATATTTTTGCAATAAATCCTGAAAAAAATAAGCAATCAGGTTGAAATTTCATATATAAGCCTTATTCGAAGAGTACAACGAAGTAGCATAATATCACTGCTCATAATAATCGGAAAAGGGTGGTTTACCTGAGAAGGTGGTGAAAAAAGGAAGGTTTTTTTTATTAAAAACCAAACTAATTTTGTACTAGAGCTGAGACTTTAAATCTAAGCTTCTATTATCGGATACAAAAAAGTACTCGAAGGTGGTGCTGGTACAACTCGCAAAGGGGTGGTTTACTCTTGCGTTCAGACAAAAAAAAATCGATTTTTCGCATATTTATTTACTTTTATATACTTTAATACGCGTTTTTAAAATAGTAAGAATTCTGAAACTGTAAAGTGAAATGTTGAAATGTTTTAAGTGTTTAAATTGTGATGCAGTGAAATTTATGTGGCTGTATAAATACATAAGTTCGGATGTAATAATTTGTTTTTTCAAACTACAGGGCTTCTTTTTAAAGTCATCGATTTCTAAATATTCATTATTTTTTTAAATAAGTGCTGTGTAATGACCAAGTGATATAGTTCTTGCACCTCTGTAAAAATTTATAAAACCAAGTAGCCTATAGGTTTTATTATTTAAATAAAGATTTGCTGTGTGTGGCATCTCATCTAAAGCAACTGTATATCGTATACCAAAATCCGTGCAATCAATGAATAAAATATTGTGATATTCACTGGAAATTTCAGCTGGAATTTCACAAAATCTCATTGCTGACCTACCTTCTTCTATGACGGTTTTTAAATTGGATAAATCACTTGATTTTAATATGATTAAATCTACTAGAAGAATAATCCTGGATCTGGTTGTGACTTTATAGCATTTGTTACACTTCTTAGTCTCAATGCAACTAGGATTTTGAGGAAAGAGATATGTACACAAATTTAATATGTTTGACGCGCAGTTTATGGTGGCAATATCTTTTCTTATTATTTATAATTGTTCTATTTTTTGTAAAATTTGTGCTCGTTGCTTGTATAATTTATTATTAGGCCCTGATGTAATAAAATCTTTTATAAATATTAATTGTCGGATGTAGATATCTGTATAAAAGTTTTAAAATTGTCGTAGATGCAGCCTGAAGCGAAAATACTCGTAAGACTATCAAATCCGCAAGTATTTTTAACAAATAATTTTTAAAGAATAGGACATATATTACCATTCAAAATTATTCCCAAAAATAGTTTCTGTTGTTCCTTTTGTTCTAAGTCCCATCCTAGATAACATCTGAGATATGTTCGCTTTTTTACAACATCATTTTTTTGTCTCCAATTGTGTTCTAAGTTTAGTACGCTTACTTCTGGATCGTCAAGTGTCATTGTCATTTTCACTTTCTACATTTAATTGTGGATCAAGCAGTTTATCAAAAGTTTCACCGGATTCATTATTTATTGTTGATGATAATTTTGGGATTATTTGGTCAATAGGAGCTTCGACAATTTCATTATGTTGAGGAAGAGGTGGTTGAACGTTAGCTAATGCTAATTTTAAACGACCTGAAAATGACTGAATGTGAGCCAATAAAAATTTATCAATTCTTAATGGTTTAGCAACGTTTTTTAAAAATCTATTTTTTAAGTCGTTAAATTTTCCCTCTACTGGTGCAGACGAAGCACGTAACGTACCATATTTAAATTCATTGATCATAACGCCAGTTGTTCGTGTGCGGGTTCTTAAGCACACCAAATGCGTGAGTTCGTTTTACAGGATGGGAAGGAAAGGATTGAGCCAACAATGATTAGAAAATAAAATGATATTTATTCTATCCAGGAAAAGTTTAATGTAGAAGGCCTAGCCTCGGAAACCCCCACCAGAAGGGTGTAAGGAAAACCCGGGCTTATGGAATAAGCTAAAAGCAAAGAGGAGGGCAGGGCATAAAAACCCCCACCGTGGTGGTGGAGGAAAAGCCAGAAGCTATCTCTACTCGAAATGCAATGCAAGCAATAATGAGTCTAATTGCATGGATCTAAAACAGGATTTAGGCAGGAGAGGAAGCTAAGGCCTAAAAAACCTCCGTCGGCAAGTGACGGAGGAAAAAGTCACAAAGTCTCAAAGGAAAACAAGATAAAAACACAGAAAGGGTACAGAAGAAGACGCTGTGGGAAAGAAATACAGAAGGTTAAATATGACGCTTACAAGGAATCCGCTGAGGTCCACAACTTAAACGCAGGTATGTAGGAGCGCTCCCCGCGAGTGCCGCGCGGTCCTGGGCAAACGGTATCAAGCCGTAAGCAATTGATCCGTCCAGATCTCAAAGAGATATTGACGCCACTCGTCAGAATTGCCCAGCGGCAGCCGCACTCCACCTCAGGGCTGGCCACTTCCAAAGCTCGTAAAGCCACTTTCAGGGCCCACACAGGTATAAATTCACCAATGATCACAAGGATCCTGAAGGACAACAATCGCTTATCGCAGCGCAATACAAAAAGAGATATTCGACGTAAGGAACAAAGAATATTGTTAAGCCTAACGCTATCAACCGCACGCTGTCGTTAACTAAGGTGTAATGAGAGGCGGCTAGTGTTAGCCCTAGCGACCAATCTCTCCCTAATTACTCCAAGTTCAATTATTTTCGGAGGCGCCGCGCCGTCGGTGACGACCGCGTCGCTGAGCCGAATCTGCGCCCATTTTCACGCAATGCCCGAGGTCACGGACCTCGAACACCAGTATACAATGAAAAATATATTAAAATATTTTTTAATTGTTTGCCGATATCAGTAGAATAATATGGATTAATATTTTCTCTACTTACAGCACTACATGCTTCGTTTATACACTCTTGATAAAATTTGTCCGACCAAAATGTTATTTCAGCGCTCTTTATATCTTCGGAAGATTACAATTCGAAGACATGATCATCTTCTTCAACTTCTTCAAAAAAACTGCTTATGTTTTTTCAAACCTTTTATTTTATTTTTTAATATTGTGTACGAGTCTTCTGCAAGAGATGTACACCCGCGTACTGTGCTCCCATAAAACTCGCTATTACATAAAATTATAATTGATTGCACAATTTTTTTAAAATAAACATAATGAGTTTCATTGGAAAGTTGACTCATTATAATAATGAAAAATTTGCGAACGTGTGGATTTTATACATTTTTTATAGCTTTCCAGCGACAAATATTATTAACGAAATGGCAAATATCTAGACGCAAAAATGAAGAAGGCAAAAACGTAGATTTCGCAATTAAAAATTTGTAGCAACAATCGAAATAATGTTTTAAATCTCTGCACTGTGCAAACACTCTTGCTATTACTCCTAATAATGCTTTATCAAAGTCACAAACGATTTCTCGCGGAATAGGAAAAGTTGCTGAATGAAGCCTACTAATACGTAAAATTTCTAGTAACCAGTATCCTATAGCATTACTATTTTGTGCAGCACTAATCATTTGAAATACCGGCGTTATAACATTTTTAGTAACACAGACAATTTGATATAAGTATAAATGCGGTGATAGTTCTTCGTTTGGTTTTTTAATTTTTTTAACGATGGATCCAGTGGCATCAATACAAACAAAGTCGAGCCATTGCACATAAAATGCGAATTGCTCCGTAGTCCAATAATGGACAAAAAAAAGGATCTAATCCAATAGAATGGATAGTTCCTTGATATGTATTATATTTTAAATTTAAAACGCTTAAGAAAGGATTTTTTTCGGTTATGCCTAATAAGTTATTAGATCTTTTTTCTTTGACTTTTCTCAGTACTGCCATGCTTGGCAAATGAGCAGGCTCGTTATCTCCAAACTGCATTAGTTTGTCTGCTTCTTCGCGTCTATAAATGCATGCCAATTTATTGCCTTCTACTAATTGTTTTGCTACGTCTACGCGTCGTTGCCCCTTTAACTGTCGTTTCTTTTCATGTTTCTTTCCATGATCAAAATTTTGCAATTCGCACTCCATAAGAATATCATTCTCATTTGCAGGTTTATTAATTATTTTGCCAATAAAGCAATATTGACATTCAGTACAATTAGTTTCTACTAATGTATATACGCCAACATTAGAAAATTTGCATCTTTTAAGATAAAGTGGATAGGAAATTGTTATTTGTTGATATAATAAATCATACAAAATATCTGTCCATTTGTAACGAGCAAGCATCCCATAATTATGAAATCAAACGAAGTGTCTCGTTCTCAATGATTATATTGTAGTTTTTCAGAGCGATAAGTGATAATTCCCTTTGTTGAACTTAATTTGCGCAATTTATTGTGCTTTTGTTATGGTAGTACATTTAAATTCAAAATTAACTTAGGATTGCTTTGGCGAATTGATCGCTGGGTGTTTGGATGGGCATATTATAGAAGTTTAAAAAAGTTTGGGAGTTCGGAGCCCAGCCTGCGGTACGTCTTATGGTGGTGATATCTATCCCCTTTCTATGGGCTGTAGACACTGCCGCATGACGTGTGCTGTAGGCCGAAAATTGAGTGGTGTCAATTCCTGCTTTACCAAGCAAACTTTTAACCCAGTGACCGATGGTTTGGGAAGAGACCCTCCTGTGAGATTTAGTGTTTGCTATGAATAGGCTCTTTGTTTCATCTCTAATGTTTTTTATACGTTCAATATAATCTAAAATGGCGGAAGCCACACATAGCCTCGGTTTCTCTTTGAAAAAGGGTAATATCAGTTCAGACTGGAAGGCCTTAAAAGGACTTGAGGTCTTGACAAGGTCCGTAATTTTATTGTGAGCTGTGTGGTGTGCGTTTTAATGTTGTCTATATTGATCAGAGCTAACGTCTGAAGTCTTTGTCCTGTAGTCAGTAGTAGTAATGTTGCGACTTTTTTTGCAACAATCTTCAGGTTCAAATCTTCCGTTGGGAGCAGCTTCTCAATGAAGTCCAGAACTAGAGCGATGTTCCACGTTGATGCACCCTCGTTGAAGCGGTCATTCAAAAAATCTATTATGCTGTGTGTCTCGTTCTCGATGATTGTACAATGTAGTAATGCTTTGCCATGCCTAACTTCACAACGTTTAACTCTAGTGATTCTCCCTCCCTTTTTTAAAAAGTCCGGTAATCTCTGTTATCCCCACTCTTCTACTGGTCCTTCTGGTCTCATATTGTTTCGTTGTGCCGAAGCTTCAAGACGTTTTTCTCTCAGAGTAATTTACAGTGAAATATCCCTTATCTAACGAAATACCGGAACACAAGAAAAGGAAGCATTTAAGATCTAGATCGCAGGAGGATCATCATTCAAAACGCATCAATGATAAAAAACTTGATCAATTACAAAAGCAGATTGATAACCTAACAAAAGTTATTGAAAATTTAACAGACGATAGGACAAAACATAGTCAAACATCAATTCAGAAAGAAGGAACCCCTTTTCCTAATGAAGCAACCGGTAAGTTCAAACAAACAAAAAAAACAGTCTTTTTTGCATAAGAAAATTGAGAGACATAGCCCACACGACTGCGTCGGCCTATACGGCGTAAAAAGAATACACACATTTCAGCGAAAGCCCATACGGCATCGCTTAGTTTTTTAGTCCATACGACTACAAAAAATGGTTCTCACATGATAGATTCAATAAGAACAAGTCATCACAGCTTAAACAATAAGTTTTAAAAAATATTTGGTTTTTTCCCTCTTTTCTCTATATAGAAGACGAAAATTCAGAAATTCCTCCGGAAATGAATTATATACAAAAAGACTTAAATAAATCAAAGGAAACAATCAACGAAATTGATCAAAGCACTTCGGAAAATACAGTACTCTAGAAAATTTTACTCTAGATTCCCAGATCCAGAAGCAACAGCCGTAGACGCATTTACAATGTCTTGGAATAACGAATACTTTTACGCGTTTCCTCCCTTCACACTTATTCTGCGCACTTTAAGAAAAATTATTAATGATAAAGCATTAGGTATTGTTGTAGTACCAAGGTGGCCCACGCAACCATGGTATCCCTTGTATGAATCATTACTTGTGGAACCACCTATAATATTAGAAGCTAGGTGTGACTTATTAATATATCCTTATAGAGACAGAAACCATCCACTAGCATCCCACCTTTCACTAGTGTGGCAGGGAAATTATTAGGTCAGGATTCCTAAAACAAGGTTTATCAGATGAAGCGGCAGAGGTTATGGTTAATTCCATTAGTATTTCAACATTAAAACAATACGAATGTTGCCTACGGAATTGGTGGAAATTCATTCATTCAAAAAACCTTGACCTCTATAACACCAAAACAACAGAGATAATTAGTTTTTTGAACGAACGCTACAAAGAAGGTGCGAATTATAGCATACTAAATGCTACTCGTTCTACAATATCATTAATTTCAGTTTATGATATAAATAAAGATAAATTAATATCTCGCTTCTTAAAAGGAGTATTTAAACAAAGACCAACAAAACCAAAATACTTAACAATTTGGGATATCTCTCCAGTATTGGATTACATCGAAAAATTACATCCAATAAAAGAATTAAAATTGAAGGATACTGCAGAAAAAGTGGCAACTTTATTAGCTATAACAACAACTCAAAGGCTGCAAACCTTGTCACTAATAAACATAGATAATATATTTAAATCAGATAAAGGAATAAATATAAAAATTACAGATCATATAAAGACTTCAAAACCAGGAGCTTTCCAACCGGAACTGGTATTACCTTTCTTTAAAACGAAACCAAAACTATGTGTAGCCACTGCAATCTTAGAGTATCTGTACTAAGGAATTAAGGAATCCAGAAAACAAGAGACTATTCATTGCCACAGTTAAGCCTTTTGGTGCAGTATCACCACAGACCATTGGTCATTGGATTAGAACTTTATTAGAAAAAGTGGGCATAAATACAAAAGACTTCACAGCATATAGCACGCGACATGCAGCAGTTTCTAAGGCCCACAAACAGGGTCTAGACATCTCGATTATAAGACGCACTGCAGGATGGACTCCTAGCTCACAAACATTTTTTAAGTTTTACAATAAACCCATTGAAATTCCTAGTGACCAGTTTATTCAGACGATACTAAAATAAAAATTTAAAAAAAAAAAAAAGGAGAATAAACATCACTCACTCTCTAAAAATCTACATTGTACAATCATCGCCGAAGGCGGGCTCGTTTGATCGTGCAATTATGCTGTGTGTCTCGTTCGAAGATGATAATTTCCCTCCCTTAATCCAACCCTCAGAAATCAGTCCCATTATCATCTTCAGAAAAGTTCGTAATAAATTAGGTCAAGACACAAAACAATATGAGACCAGAAGGACCAGTGGAAGAGTGGGGATAACAGAGATTACCGGACTTTTTAAAAAAGGGAGGGAGAATCACTAGAGTTAAACGTTGTGAAGTTAGGCATGGCAAAGCATTACTACATTGTACAATCATCTTCGAACGAGACACCTCGCATAATCCAATTATGTCATAATTAATAATAATAATAAATAATCGCAATTATGTCAGGTGTTTTCGAGTTAAAAACGTCTATTTTTCTTGCGTGCGCGAATTGCCATCACTTTTTTAGATTGAATTCGTATTGTTTGAGAGTAGATTTTGCGATTGAGTTAATCATTACTTCTGCGGCTGCGTCCGATATTCTTTTTTTCAGGAACGCTGTTCGGATAATTTTGCTGCCACTAACGTAAGGTGGGACACTAGTGGGTGCGTTCTGTCTCGAAGGGGGGATATTAAAAGGTGTTTGTCAGGCTTCAGTATGACTGGATGTTCCGTGATCAATGATGTGAATAGCGGATACCATGGTTGAGTGGGCCATAGTGGTACCACCAAGACACCCGCTGCTCCCTCGTTAATTATTTTTCTTAGAGTACATAGGTTGAGTGCGAAAGGAGGAAACGCATAAAATTCTTCTTCCTTCCACGATATCATAAAGGCATCGACAGCGGCGCTTTCAGGGTCTGGGAATCTAAAGTAGAATCTTTTGCATTTTACGTTGATTCTCGTGACGAATAGATCCACAGAGAGCAGGCCGAGTTTCCTCTGGACTGTGTTGAACTCTCTAGATGAGAGTTGCCATTCCGAGTCGATGTTAATTCTGCGAGATGCTCTATATGCATTTGTATTTTCCGATGAGGGGATGCATGACGCGTGTAGCAAGGATTTCCTTCTTTCGCACCAGGTCCATATGCTTCGGGATAGTTCAGCAAGGTGTAAGTATTTAATCCCACCTGCTTTATTGATGTATGCGATCGCCGTCATGTTGTCCAGTCGGAGCAGAATTTCGCAATCATGGCTGATGCCAAACACTTTAGAGCAAAGAAGGCAGCTAACAGCTTCAAATAATTTATGTGTTTTCTGCTCTCTTCCTCACCCCAAAATCCGAAGATTGTAGCGGACTTACAGTGGCAACCCCAGTCTGATAGAGACGCGTCGGAAAATATTTCAAGCTTGTATGTATGCGTCTTTATGGGGTTAGACCCAATGCTCGCATTCAATTTCCACCATCTCAAGTCTTCTAGCATGTAATCTACGACCCATATATTCCCTTCATAGTTGTTTCTATTCAGTTTCAGGGCTAAAAATTTTTGCCTTTCCAGCTTCTTACAGTGTATGAAGCCATACTGTACTGCTTGGCAAGCAGAAGTCAGGGTACCCAGGAATTCAGCAAACTTCCTAATTTTGTACGCTTTCCCGACTTTGAACTCCTCGACAAGGGCTAATATGGATCTTTTCTTTTTGCCCGTTAGGTTTAGTGAGAAGTCAACTGTGTTTATGATAAAGCCAAGGTATTTACATATTCAGCTGGGGATCAGGGAGCTTTTCTTGTAGTTTATTATAAAGCCCAGAGTCTCTAGTATTTTGATTGCCTTTTTTGTATTATTATCGCACGTGGATCTAGATTTATGGATGAAGAGAAAAGTCATCCAGGTATAGTATCAGGAGCATCCCATGGTTTCTAAGTATGTTAATCACTGGTTTCATTAGTTTAGTGAATACATACGGGGCAGTGCATAGGCCAAAGGGTAGGCACGTGAACTCGAAAATCTTATCCTCAAACTCAAATCTGAGGTACTTCCTATGCTTTTCAAAGATAGGCACTAGGAAGTACGCATCTTTAAGGTCCACGGTGGTCATGAAGTCGCCCGGACTTAACAAGTTCATTACACATTTGATGTCTTCTAGCTTAAATTGAGGGGCCTTGATAAACTTGTTCAGATTTTTCAGATTAAGGTTGAATCTGATAGAGCCGTCCGATTTAGGGCGAAGGAAGAAAGAAGAGAGGAATTGGTTTGTGCAATTTGAACATTCCATGATTGCGTCTTTATGTAAGAGGGTTTTGATTTCTCCTCTGATTTTTTGTGAGTCCTGGGGGCTCCAGTCTCTCTGAATGGGAGGTAACAGCTGTGCTGGTTTTTGGAAGAAAGGGATTTTGTACCCTGCAATATACTCCATGACAATTCTATCATTGGAGATATTCTCCCAGCTTTTGAAGAAACGACTTAATCGTCCCGCTAGATTATTTACCTGGTTTATTTCTTCGAGGATGGTTGAGTTGTTGTTTATGTTGACATCTTGGATGAATCTTGTTGATTCTTGAATGTCCTTCTGAATTTGATTTAGCGACGTTTCTAGTGATAGTTTCCTGAATCTCGTGTTTTTAGGGGGAATCTTTGGGTTGGTTTTTCCTTGATTTCAGCGCAGGCCTTTTCGATCTCCTTGACGTCTTTGACTTTTTATTTCAGGTTGTCTCCGTAGAGCCATTCATTTGAGATCATTGTTTTTATCACTGGTTTGACATTTTTGTTCATGTGTGGGGTGATGAACGACTTCCTTGCAACTGATTGTTGATGGAATACGTCAACTAGAATCTGACCTGCGTGACTTATATGGTCTACAAAGATTTCCTCATCTAACCCGTTCTCTGGAGGGTCTAGTATCCTAGACACTGCCGCACCTAGTGCGGTTATTGCGGTGCCTACGCAGTTTTGCGTGTCGACAAAGTGCTGGTCCCTTTTCTTAACAATGTCAGTGAGCAGGGGAACTATTTCTAGATTCAGTTTGGGGGCTTCCATGAAAAGCTCATCCTCTCTATTATAGAGCTAAAGGATTTCTTTTTTATTTTTTGGTGGAAGGCCTGTTTTTCTACTTAAGCCATGTGTTCTTTAGTTCTGGATGAAACTTTAGTTTCTTGAAAGTGCAGTTGTCAGAGTCCATGCCTAGCGCCTTTAGAACACTATTGTTTTCATGGTTCTCCTGTGTTAAAGCGCAGGTTTGGTTGGGGTTGGCGTTCTCTTCTAATAATTAAATTGAGAAACTGAATGAGTGAAAAAGGAAGAATTTATGTACTTGTAAGAAGGGGCAGTCCGTGTAGGATAGTTGTATGAAAGCGTTCTTATTGAAATGCTCTGTACAACTCTGTCTGTTTTTGTCTTGTTGACTAGACAAGACCGTGTGGGTCTTGTCTCCTATTTTTCGTGTGGGAAAATGAGGATTTTTTTTTATATAGTCACGCCATCTTACCATTTCCAGGGGATCCTTGTCCATAAGAAACCTCTGATGTCTCTGAGTCGTATTGACTGTCTAGCGGTCTTCATTCGTTTGGAACGTTGATTTTTCTTTTGGACAATCTGTGTTCCTGCGACACTGATCTGGACCTTTTTCTTTTCTTTTCCGACATGTTGATTGTATTAGAGTTGAACATTGATTTTGTTTGTAAGAAGTTTTACGTTGTTCTTGCTTCGGCACAACGAAACAATATGAAGGAGTTAGGGTGGCACCACCAATAAGCGCCAAGTTCAAAAACTATAAAGCTTTAAACGTTGTGAGTTAGGCATGACAAGACATGACTACAATATAATCATCGAGAACGAGACACGTAGTATAATGCCGGTTAGAAGTTAATCTATCTTTTGCTGAGTACAACAAAACTTGAGATTTGATTTTAAGCCATGTTTCAAAAGGAATTGTTAAAACAAAAGATATTGAATTTGTATTGCTTTTATCAAGTGAGCTATTAAGAGAGGAATCTTGAAATGATACCTCATTTTTAATGTTAAAAAATTCTCGAATTTTAGTTGTTATATTATAACGATCCTGTTTTAAAATAACATAAACAAATTTTGGTTTTTTCAAAAATCCATATTTTTCAAGCTCTTGACTTAATTAAATATATACATTTGAGCTTGGAGGAACAGGACATCCTTTACTGTCCAAAACATTTTTGAAAGCATCATTTTTAAAAATAGAAACCAAATTTTCCGCAAAATTCATTTTGTTATATAAATGAAGGAAAGCTATAATAATAAAATTGTGTTATGTTAGTATTAGTTTATAAGATACGTAAGATATACAGTGTATTTAATATAATCCCTAATAGAACGTTAAAAATAAAAGTTATTAAGAAATACAAATGTTTTAAATCTTCTTATATCGTAAAAAGAAACGCAAAAATGATACGATTTATTAAAATATCTATGAAGAATGCGACGAAGACAAAAGTTCCAAATAGAAAATCACGATTCTGATGTATTAAGGAATCTTCAAATGGATCTAGGAAAAGATCTATATAAAACCTGAAAACTATAAAAAAAACACCTATAATATAAAAGAAATCCGCAACGAAAAACCAAACTTCCAAATGGAAAAATACAATTCTGATGTGTTAAGGAATCTTCAAATGGATCTAGGAAAAGATCTATAAAACCTGAAAAATATAGAAAATACTTAGAAATATCAGAGGAATTCAGAAGGAGCTCTGAGACGTGTATTCGACGAAATTTGGCGAGCCAATGGATTTTCAAACCGACCACTCTGTAGCAGCTAGTCTCGATCATCGAAAAAATTTTACACGACGGCTTCTGTAATAAGTGCAGAAAAGAGAAGCCGCTCAAAATCAGCAGATATCAAATAGATTAAACGCCACCGAATCTGTTTGTTGGTAGCCTTTACGCGTAATATTGCTTTCTGCTTTGAGTTAAAAATCCTGTGATTCAAGTTAACCTCGCCATTTCTGATTATTCCATTTTTTTGGCTAATTTAAACTGTACTCAGTTTCTAGATCATTGAATCGTATGAAAAACTCTAAATATCTTGTATAGTTTTCCAGAAAATCAGGAAATAAAAAAAAATAATTTTTGCAATTAAAAACAGTTTTTTTTTTATTAAAATCCAAACTAATTTTGCTTCAGGGCTAAGACTTTAAATTTGAGATACTATTATCAAGTACAAAAAAATACTCCAAAATGACCACTGGTACAACTCTTAAAAGGGTAGTTTACTCTTACGATCAGACTGAAAAAACCGATTTTTTCGCTAGAATAAACTACCCCTTTCCGAGTTGTAGCAGCCACCACTTTCGAGTCTTTTTTTGTACCCGATAATAGAAGCTTAGATTTAAAGTCTCAGCTCTGGTACAAAATTAGTTTGGATTTTAATAAAAAAAAAAACCTTATTTTTTTCACCACCTTCTCAGGTAAACCACCCTTTTCGGATTATTATGAGCAGTGATATTATGCTACTTCGTTGTACTCTTCGAATAAGGCTTATATATGAAATTTCAACCTGATTGCTTATTTTTTTCAGGATTTATTGCAAAAATATATTTATTTATTTTTATTTTCTTTGCTAATTTTCTCGAAAACTATACAAAATATTTAGATTTTTTAAACGGTACAATGATCTAAAAGCTGAGTACAATCTAATTCAGTCAAAAAAAATGAAAAAATCCAAAATGGCGGGACTGACGAAAAAATTATTTTTGCGATTTTTTCAAAAACTATTGGGTCAATTTTGATTTTTCGAACGGTACAATTCGGTACAAATCGAGTACAATCCAGTACAATTAAGAAAAATAGTAAAATCAAAAATGGCGGGGCTAACTTCACAGACATAGGTTGTATACGGCTGTGTGCGATCGGCCCATAAGCTCGAACTGTTGCTATGTCAATTCACATTTATTTGCAGAGAGTTACATTACAGTTGAGCTCGAAGATCAACTCAGTATTGTCCAAAATTAGACGACTGAGTGATTAAATTCGTGGCGTGACTTGTGATCTCTGGAGAAACTGTGAGTGTAGAGTACGTTTTGAGCCTTTTTTCCTCGGATTGAGGCTGTGTGGTACCGGATTCATTGCCGACGTCCAAGGATATTACGACCTTGGAGAGGATATCACCGCAGAAGATTCTCTACGAGGAGAGTCATCCGAGGAGTCTGTGAAGCGTATTTGTGAGTGGGTCGCCGTCACTACTAACTCCATGGTCCTTGTGTTTTAGTCTTATTTGTGATTGTCCATTCACGGAAGTTAACCACTTCGTAAGGTAGGCGATCGCTACACGAGCACCGGAGTCGATAGCTCGATGAAACTGCCGCAATTGCAACTCGTGAGATTCCTATGGGTTAACCTGGATCGAAGGGTGCGACAATTCTGTTAGCGCTAATCGCGAGTGCCACGTGACGTGTCAAACTTTCGCAGAGTGTGCGGACCCTCTCGAGTTAATCACTGAAAATTTTAACTATTGCTCGGGACATTGGAAGAATCATGAAGCTGTAAGATTTACTTGGTAATCGTATTCTCACAATTAAAAATTGCGATTATAAATTATTTAAAATAAAAACAGATTTTAACAAAATCATTCATTTCTTCTATAAATTCTACATGAGGTCCATAAAAAAAGGAGACATTTTGTGGGAGGCAGTTCCTGACGCAATTTTAAGAATTTTTTTCTCTTGGCATTTTTTGATTTAAAGCTTTATTTTTAAAATATTCAACGATAAAGAAACCATTAGTTAGACAGAGATACTCCGGCAGTTGAAGTGAGGTGGGGCGCCATTCTGCGTCGCTTCAAATCAAAGCGATTGAATTTAAAGCTTTAAATCAAAAAATGTCAAGAGAAAAAATTTCTTAGAAATGTGTCAGGAATTACCCCTCAAAAAATATCTACTTTTTTTCGGTACCCTGCATAACTGATTTTTATTTATATTTTATTTACAGAAATTTTTTATAGAAATATTTGTTTATTGTTTCGTGAAAATCAAAAGATGTAGAAATATAGAACGAAAAAATTATTTTTAGTAATAATTTCAGAGTTTTATTATAACTCCTCCAGTGTGAAAGTAGTTAATATTTATCAATGTACATTATACTGATTATATAATTAAGTGTATTTAAAACAGGCACGCCTGCATAAATAAAGTAAATATTACATCAGAAGTCGTTATTTAAAATAAAATATCGTAAGAGTGATTTAAATAATATTATTAAATTCGGATCCCAAATACAAGGTATCCAGAAGTAAACGCACCCTCAGTTAAGGGTTGGTCCCTAACAATAAACTAAATTGAAAAATCCTTAGCCACCTGTCCCATTGTTTGAACATTTAAATTTAGATGTGAATAAAGCAGTGAAATAGCATGGTAGTATAAATATGGTAGTATGCCGAAATTAGACTTTTATTGGCTGTTTCCGAGCTGCCAATCAATGCAGTAAGATTGGCTGAAGTATAAGAAGTATACGTGAAAGTTTCAACCGCTATTGTTGTATCTATAAATAAAAAAAAAATAAAGTAATTCTGTCTTTGTTAATAAATCATGTTTGGTTAGAAATTCTGAGATCAAGGCTTATATTCTCCTCATAATAATTTAATTAGTTAATTAATTATAAAAGATTTTATTTTTCAAAATTATATTATAATCATTTATGTCTTAATAGTTCATTTTGGGTCTATCATAATAAATCAATAGAGATTATGGATTTTTATGAATTAAATTTTTTTCATTTACAGTTAATATTTCTAAATTATTTTAATATTTAAAAATTACCTGAGTTATACCATATTTGAATTCATTTCCCTTGCAAAAATAGAAATAATGCGTATAACAATAATTGTAAAATTATTTAATTAAAATTGTAAAAATTTGAATTTGAGTATTAATTTTTTAATTAAATGAAATGAGAAATAATTGTATACATTCTATAATTAGATTTTTTTTGCCATTTTTTTATAAAAAAATATTTCAATAAATAATATAAAGGTAGTTTTGTAAAATTAATGGACATCCTTTGAAAAAATATACTTCTAGAACAAAATGGAATATAAAATCTATTTTTTAATCTATTATTTAAGGTATCATTTTCAAATTATAAATTACAATATTTTTCTAGCTAATATTCTATTAGTATTTTTTTAATAGTTCAAATCTCCTCTTTGACGAAAAAATAAGTAACAAGTATCCTAATAAAATAACAGTTAATATTTTCTATATAAACATAAAATTATTTAAACTATGTTTCATTGTGCTTAAATATTCTTTATTAAATTACTATATAAAGCACATGTTTATTTTTATTAATAATATTAAAATGTTTTATAAAAGTTATAATTAGAAAAATATAAACATGTTTGATGAAAAATAATGACATCACTACTTGTTTGTTTTGCAACCATACAGGGTGTCCGAAGAAAAAGCGTATATTTTGTAACGATGTAAAAATCGTTGCAGCATCTCTCGACCGATTCCCGATGTTATGGGAATATCGGGAATAGGCTGAGCACGCTCGGCACCATGGCGCCTAGGCTGAGATCTGGATCAGCTGGCGACACGGTGAGTTGGAGAGAGACCGATGCGGTCGCGTCGTGTCTCTGTCTGACGGCCGGGTGTAGCAGAGTCTATCTTTGTCTCGCTCACCGCGTATAGTCTAACATCGGGTTGGACTGATTCTTTCGACTTCCAAAACAAAACGTCTGGCTATGCGTTTATCTGTATGAAAATGGTTATGTGTGTGGGGGAAGAATCTTGAACTGTCAGTTTTACAGTTCAACGATTTTCCTTCAGTTCTTTGTGATCGGTTGCTTGGGTCGGTTGACTAACTGAACGTGACGATAAATAAGGTGATCCGAGTCTTTGGTGTGGTTTTTTGGTGCGATTGGGTTTCGCAGAGAGGAGGGACTGGAAGTATTCGAGGATTTGTCGTCCGGGAGATAGATCTTCTGTGCCACGAACCATACGGGATACTTTGGGTTCCACGTATTTGGAAAATCGACCTGCAGCATAAAACGTAAGTGGGACGCCACTTGTACGTTTCCTTGTTAGTCCTGTGAGTTGTGTATTAGTTTTCCCGCGGAGGCTAGCCACCTCATCGCGCCGGAAAGTTCAAGGTACTTTCCTGGCCGCACCGTAGCACATCGCGAAGCCCTTGCCCTCGAGTTGGACAATCTCCTCTCGCAGGGTCGATTGACTTTTGTACGGACAAAAGGTCTTCGCGAGAACGCGGATAGCGAGTGCCGCGGATCATCGGACGTGTCGCGTACGAAGCGCGTGCGGGCACTCCCGATTTGTTTAGGCAGGGTTAATTTATTTGTATGATATTTTGCGGTTTTATGAATTGTAATTGCTTAGATTGCGAACGAAATCGGTCGTTCGCGTCAATAAATTATTTTGGTTTAATTGAATAGTTTATTGTTTTGACAGGTCCTATCCTTCCGTAATTTTACAGGGTCACCCGCGGCTTCAAAGAACCTCACCCTTCGGTCTCTTTCCTCCCGAACGGTCGGGAAAAATATATTTGTGCTACGATATTTCCTGGGGTTTCACCCAACTTCAGGAAACGTTAGTATTCTTGTATCACAATTTTTTTACGGGGTGGTTTTTGGCGCTGTTCTAAGAATTTTTTCTTGTTAGCATTTTTTTATTTGAAGCTTCACTTTTAAGGTATTCAACGATAAAAATGCCATTAGGTAGATAGAGATTCCAATAGTTGAGGCAAAATAGTGACAGTCTGTCTCGCTTCAACTATCCGAGTGTCTCTGTCTATAATTAATGGCATTTTTTATCATTAAATGTCTTATAAATAAAATTTCAAATCAAAAAATGCCAAGAAGCGAAAGTTCTTAGAATAGTGTCAGGAAACTCGTTAAGAAAATTCTTTAAGAAAATGCGGTGGTTTTATAACACCTAGTATAATTGTTTCTGGTTCTTTTCAGTTACAATTTTTTCTCATTTGACGAGATTTGTTTTATTTCATGCAATTGCTAAAGATTTATTAGTTGTAAATAAAGATTTTAAGAGATAGAGTGGCGTTGTCTCACTTCAATTAATTGACTGCCTCTGTCCAACTAATAGTACCTTTATCATATAGTATTTTGAAAACTAAGCTTCAATTCAAAATATAGTAAATGAGAAATCGTCTTAGAATCACCCTCCTTACAAACCTTTAAAATTTGGCCGTACCTCACTGAAACAACCTGTATAAAGAATTTATAATTATCAAATACAATAGCAGATGAATGGTTATTTGATGAGAACTTTCATGAAAAAACTAAATCGGCAAAAAATATCGAATATTCTTTAAAGGATTTAAACTCTGTGATGATGAATCTTTTCTATAATAATACTCCATGAATAATTTAAAAAACTTAAGAGACCCGCACGTCAGTCACGCAAGAATCATATGGAAACGCCTAGTAGGCGTAATCATCATAATTGGTACAGTCTTCCGCACACCAGGAAGCCATATTCTCACAGAGAAGTTCAGAGGAAGCATTAAAAGAATCAAAGCCTGTAGGTATTTTATCTGGGAGCTTATCTTCATTTGCGTCAGCTGGGTATAAAATTACTAAAGATAAGGTTATTCATGTAAAAGGTTAAGAGGATATAAAATTCCAATTTTAATAATTCTGAATTTTAAAGAACCTTATCCGATTTAGAACTGATCTTTGGAAGAAAAAATAGGGTGTGTGAAGCTGGCACTACAAGTTAAATAAAATGGAATTTTTTCAACAGTTCCCGTAGCACGCCCTAGAGTACCAGAGTACTTGCATATTATTAACAATAGTTCTGTTAATTTAAAAAAAAAACCGATTTTTAAAATATGTAGTGCTAGATTCACATTTTCAAAACTTTCACCACGTATAGGTAAAAAACTATAAGAGATATCACAGAAATTCCTTAACATTATTTGCAGTACTCTAAGGCGTGCTAACGGAACTCTTATCAGAACTGACGATTTTCAATTTTTTTTAAACAATCCCTATAAGCATTAATAAACAATCACCCAGAACTTTTTAATAATAGGTCCCATTGCAAAACTTCCTGAACATTATTTGCAGTACTCTAAGGCGTGCTAACGGAACTCTTATCAGAACTGACGATTTTCAATTTTTTTTAAACAATCCCTATAAGCATTAATAAACAATCACCCAGAACTTTTTAATAATAGGTCCCATTGCAAAACTTCCTGAACATTATTTGCAGTACTCTAAGACGTGCTAACGGAACTCTTATCAGAACTGACGATTTTTAATTTTTTTTAAACAATCTGTATTAATGTTTACAGGAATTGTTTAAAAAAATCGAAAATCATCAGTTCTGATTAGAGTTCCGTTAGCACGCCTAAGAGTACTGCAAATAATGTTCAGGAAGTTTTGCAATGGGACCTATTATTAAAAAGTTCTGGGTGATTGTTTATTAATGCTTATAGGGATTGTTTAAAAAAAATTGAAAATCGTCAGTTCTGATAAGAGTTCCGTTAGCACGCCTTAGAGTACTGCAAATAATGTTCAGGAAGTTTTGCAATGGGACCTATTATTAAAAAGTTCTGGGTGATTGTTTATTAATGCTTATAGGGATTGTTTAAAAAAAATTGAAAATCGTCAGTTCTGATAAGAGTTCCGTTAGCACGCCTTAGAGTACTGCAAATAATGTTCAGGAAGTTTTGCAATGGGACCTATTATTAAAAAGTTCTGGGTGATTGTTTATTAATGCTTATAGGGATTGTTTAAAAAAAATTGAAAATCGTCAGTTCTGATAAGAGTTCCGTTAGCACGCCTTAGAGTACTGCAAATAATGTTAAGGAATTTCTGTGATATCTCTTATAGTTTTTTACCTATACGTGGTGAAAGTTTTGAAAATGTGAATCTAGCACTACATATTTTAAAAATCGGTTTTTTTTTTTAAATTAACAGAACTATTGTTAATAATATGCAAGTACTCTGGTACTCTAGGGCGTGCTACGGGAACTGTTGAAAAAATTCCATTTTTTTTAACTTGTAGTGTCAGCTTCACACACCCGAAAAAATACTTATTAAACGCCAGATTAATAAAGTACTTGTTAAAAGTACAATTAGAAAGTAGTAATTTTCTGAAGGACAGTGGTTTCTAATATATTTTTAGTTCCAAAACCTGACAGTTTTTACAGATTAATTATAAACTTAAAACGATAAAATAAGTATATTTTAACAAAACATTTTAAACTTGAAGATTTGAAAGTGGTTCAGAGTTAAATGTGTTATAAAGATTATTTAATTACGATAGATTTAAAAGACGCTTATTATTTTATTCCGTTTAATATAAATAGCAGAAAATTATTACACTTTTGTTTTGATAGTAATTTGTTTCAATTTACTTATTTGGTGTTTGGCTTAAATGTAGCTTCTTTTGTTTTTACAAAATTTTTAAAACTAGTTTCAGTCTTTTTAAAAGCATGATTATCCGACCAAAATTACAGATTTATAAATTATGCAGTTATATCAAAACAGATTTAGAGACTATTTAAAGTGGATACTCTAGGAAAAATGAGGAATATATGTATAAAATAAATTTTTTTAAATTCGTAAAAAATTTTTAAATAAAAAATTAGTCTTTTTTTTATAAAGAGAACAGAAATTTTTTCGAAAAAAGAAATATATATATATTGAGATTTATGTCAAGAAATCATTTCTGCATAGTTTAATTTAAAATTCAAAAGAATATGAACATATTTTGCTAAATAAGAATGTTATGAAATTTGTTAAAATCTATGCCATTTTTTATCTGATATTAGAAAATACAGAGTAAAAATTAGTTCATATAGATGGCGTAATAAAAAATTTTCATAAGTGAGACAAAGATAAGAAATCTTTCGTTTTTCTATATTTAATTAAAATACGAACTATTTTAGGTCTGGAAAGGATCCTCTTAAGAAAAGAAAGTTTAATTTTAATTTTTTGCTTTGATGATATTTTTGTTAAAAATAGTTTATATGTGTGAAAATTGTTTAATTAATATTAAAAGAATAATGAATTTATTAAAAAAAATTAGATTTGATTATAAATGATTAAAAAAAGTAGTTTAATTCTTAGACAAAAATGTAAATATTTAAGTTTAATTTTTGATTCTTTATATATGACTATAAAATTATTTGAAGTTAAAATACTTATTTTAAGTATTTTAGTCTAGTTTGTAATGTATTTTCTTGTTATACGGTTGTATAAGTGTTAAATATAAATTGATTCATTGAAGGGAATTTAAATTAAAAATACTTCATAACTTAAACTTAAATCAAGAAAATTTTTATGCAAAAGTATCTTGTCAAAAATATTTATTAGTGCAAAAATTAAGTGCTAAAATTTTATTTCATAGTAAAAAGATCAAGATGCTTTAGCTATTAATCCTTTTATTTTAAATTGGAATAATTGATTTTTCTATCCCTTTCCTCTTTTCTCTTCTGTTATTTTAAAAGTATTAAAGAAAATTAAAATTGAAAGGTCTAGTGGAATAATAGTAGTTCCATTCTAGGAATCTCAAGCATGGTTTTCTCTACTTTTATCCTTATTAGACTCAAAACCGATTATTTTTAAGCCTAATATTAATTTGATTCATTAATTTGATAGGAAATGCATTCTCTATGGAAACATCTTCCCCTGGTTGTAAGCAAATTATACAGAAAACATTCTTATGAAGAAAACTTCCATTGGAATCAATGGATAATTTGATTACGTTATTATCAAATTGGTCATTAAGACAATATGAATCTGGTCTTAAAAAATGGTGGAATATCTTTTTAGAAGCTAATTTAAGTTAAAATTAATCATTAAAATAGTTCAAAATTATTATCGTTTTTTATTATCTTTTTTCGTGCAAGAATGTAATAATAATGCTTCTTATATAGTTCTTTAAATTGCTTCAGATCTGCAATTATTTAAATTATAGGTTCGCATTTAGAAAAAAATGAAATGTTTAAACACACACACAAATATTAAGAAAAATAATTTTTATGAAAAGTTACAGTGATGCCTAATTTCGCATGAAGATATACGATAGTCAGGCTGCTAATTTCTGACATTATCCATTCATGGATATTGCGTCGAAATATTACCGCATCACAAGATTAAATAATCGAAAATTCAAATTATCATAGGAAAATATTAGGTCATTTAAATCAACTTATGTGAATGAACATCGTCATTGATATGATTATTTTAACTAGTTAATTGTCCGATGCGTGTGTGTCTCGCTAATAGTACCTTTATTGAATATTGTTGAAAATCTTAAAACTAAGCCTTGTGGAGAAGTAAGAAAAATAGTAATTAAAAAATCATCTTAGAACCGTCATTTATGTAACACCTTAAATTGATGTTTATTTATATCATTATTATATCCTACGTATAATTTACCATGGCATCTCTCCTCCCGCCCCACCAACAAATATTTTAGCGTCACTTATGAGTGAGAGCGAATAATATTCTAGACTTGTCTCCGGTATACTCTATATAAGATAGGGACACATCCATACCGGTTAGTATACGTAATCTTAACGTGAGCAACTAAACGTGCGCAATGTCGACGTGCGCAATCGTAAGGTGCGCAATCGATGGACTCTGTATATACAGGGTGTTTCTAACTTAATAGTTATAACATATCTCTTAAAGATAAGAATAATTTGAATTGAAAAGTCTTTAACGACTTTTTCCGAAAATGCATAACTACAGAGTTATTATAAATTAAAAATTAAAATATATATATAGGACAAATCTTTTGAGACTATTTTGACTACAAAGGTCAGTTCTTTAAATATGAGCAGTAAGCAAGCATGATTTTCTACTTCCACCTTTTTCTCCTCAATATCTGTTAGCCTATTGAGAGTTTGGTGTTCCTCGTTATTCTTCGGCACTCTTTTTCTATAGCAGTAACTCAAGTTTTGACGACTGAATAAATTTTAATTTCATCTAATTACTTTTTCTCATCATATTATCGTAGGAGTATTATTGAGATTCTTCTGATGAAAATGAGTACAAACATGACTATGATAGAATAGTTTTTGATCATTCTCTCGAGTAATAAGGTTTTTGCTTTTATACTTAACTTTAAATGATATATGGCCAATAATTATTCTGTTATATTCGTGTTTAGCTTAAATTTTATCAGAAGAATCTTAACAGCTCGTGTAATTTAATAAGATTAAAATTTATGGTTGAATCGTCAAAGCTTGAGTTACTGCCGTAGAAAGTATGTCAAAAAGCGCTGAAGAATAACGCGAAAACTGATACTTTCGATAGGCTTACTGGGACGGGGAAGAGATAGATGGAAAGCCACGCCTGTTCACAGCTGAAGTGAGCTCTGAGATTAGCTTATACCCTATAATTTCAAATTTGCACAAACTTTCGTAATTATGCATTTTTGAAAAAAAGTATAAAAACATTTCGATTCTAATTATTAAATTCTTATTTTTTAGGAATATAATTTATGGCTAATATGTTAGAAACATCCTGTATAGATAGGGTAAGATTCCTAACTATTTCATCTTTAATTTCTTATTAATAATTACCTATATACAATTTATCTTTTTATAATTGGCTTTTAGTCTGTAGAAAATAAAATGATTAACTTAAGTTTAATTTAAGTTTAATACGGAGGCACCAAAGTGATTTAAAAAGCAACTGTATTTTTTAAATGGGACACATAACTTTTCAATATAAAGTTTAATAGAGTATCAAAAAAGTCACTCAAGTCTTACAGCAAGTACATTTGAATGCAGAAATGCGACATTAGTTTCTATATGCTAAAGATTGCAAAAAAATGGGCCAGTTTGGAAAATATAATTTGCTCTAATTTGATGTATAAACAGTAATATCAATACGCACAATACATTAGAAAAATTTAAAAAATTAACTCCTTTTAAGACTTGTTACAAATTGGCCAAAATATAGGTAAAGATATTGAATTGAATAATAATAAACATTAATTTACACAACATCACTTCAGTGATTTTAATTGGATAACTTCTTATCAATATAACACTTTAATATAACTTATCATAATGTCAATGAAATCATGTCAAAAGTTTCTTTGGTGTAAACAAATTTAAACAGGATTTTATATTCCTAAAAAGCATTATATATATTCATAAAAACATAAAAAGTGCTTAATAGGGAAAAAATTACAATAAGATTAATAATTTCTTCGAGAAAATTTAAATTGACATGAGTAACCATTACTGTATACTAAAGTTCACTCATTTTATACGAAGGTTCTTGCTGGATTGAAGTATTCTTTCAACCCTCTTAGCCAACTACACATAATCAACCAGGCTTGAGACAAAAGAACTAAAAACGAACAACTTACTGTAAGTGCTTTCGGAGTGTCAGCATTTTTTGGCGTCCAGTCAGCTGACCTAAATTGCAGAATTCTCAGCTACCGTCAAGTGCATGTGATCATATAAGAACTTGATCTATACGAATAAGATATTTAACACAATTTTCATTGAAAACTGTATTACTTTCAAAATTTAAAGAAATTCTATTCAAAGTAGCTAACAATATTACTAATAGTAATAATATAACACTTAATACTTAAATTAAAAAATTTATTTACATGATGCTGCAGCGCTCAGGCCCATCCTTTGGAATCACTTATAGATCAGACTGAATCGGAAAATCCTTCATCATTTCTCGATCTACAGTTTAATTTTCGAATTATTCAATAATCAAGTTAGTATTAATTAAATAGCGATAGTTAAATAATTAAAATAAGACAGAATGGTGTTTTTTCATTCCAACCAATGGCTCCCTCTGTCTAACTGGAAATAAACTCATTATTAAATATCTCGAAAATTAAGTTCCGGATCAAAAAGTGGTAAAGGACTTTTTGATTTAGTCTGATCTAATATATAGTATCCCGAAAATGGCACACTTCCTTTGAAAGGTAATTTTCTGAGGATAAATCGAGACGAAAGGTCTGCTACTGATTTCGGTCAAGAGCTTCATTTTTTAATTATAAGGGTTTTTCTGTACGTAATTTATTGACTTTCGTTCACGGGATAGCATTCACATATTACTTCAGATCACTATGACGTCAACGGTACAACACTGTAACACATTTAAAAGAATATGAATTAGTCAATCAAAACTTACAAAAAATTTTAATATATTTTAATATTATTTACTCATTGACTTCAAAGACTTAAAAATCATAAACACCCTCAAACTAATACTCAACTTAATTACAATTATTAATACGCACACTTGTTCTAGTTACTAGAAACTTAATTCTTGAGATATTCAACGATAAAGGTACTATTAGTTAGATAGAGACGGTCAATTAATTAAAATGAGGCAACGCCACTCTATCTCACTTCAACTATCTATCTGTCTTTGTCTAACTAATAGTGAATTTATCATTAAATATTTCGAAACTAAACTTCAGATCAAAATATGGTAAATAAAAAATCGTCTTAAAATAACTCCCTCTACAAATCCTTTAAAATTTTATCGTGCCTCATTGAAATATCCTGTATATAAGTAACAAAGATATTCACAAAATTGGTTTCTATTATGTATTTTATACAATATTCAGGTTATAAAATTAATATAGAATAACACTTTAAAGGGCTTTAGAAGGATTAATTCTGAAATTATTTTTCATTCGCCATTTTTCTATCTAAAGCATTGTTTTCAAGATATTTAATGATAAAGATTCTATTAATTCGATAAAGACAGTAAGTAGTGTGTTTGAAGTTGACGCAGCAAAATTAAAAAAATTGATTTTTTCTAAATGTTCTAGTAGAACATAACATAGTTCTACAGTTTCTGTCAATTTTCAACAAAATTTTCACAAAATGTAGACGAAAAGTCGTTATTTTTCAAAATACAGTGCTTAAACTTAAACTTAAACTTAAACTTCCAAAATTAAAAATTAAAAATTACTATTTTTCCTTAATTATAAGATACAGGGTGTCCGGGAAAAAAGGAGACACTTTTTGAGAGGTAGTTCCTGACGCAATTCTAAGAACTTTTTTCTCTTGGCATTTTTTAATTTAAAGCTTCATTTTTCAGATATTCAACGATAAAGATACCATTAGTTAGAAAGAGACAGATAGATAGTTGAAGCGAGACAGAGTGGCGCCACCTCACTTCAACTATAGGAGTGTCTCTGTCTAACTAGTGGAATCTTTATTATTGAATATCTTAGAAATAAAACTTTAAATCAAAAAATGCCAAAAAAACAAAGTTCTTAGAATTGCGTCAGGAACCAACTCTCAAAAAATGTCTCCTTTTTTTCCGGACACCCTGTATATCAGAAAATATAACTAGCTTTATAGTTAAATCTCTTAAGTATGCTACTCGAACTGTAAGATTTTGGAAAAATCAAAATTTTCAACTCCCGCACTTACATCCCAACATGAAATTACTCAGAACTTTGGCAATTTTCGTCCGACCGAAAAACACTCTATTAAGCTTTAGAATAGAACTCTTCAGTGTGTTACTGTAACCCTAAGGAGATTTTGACAAAATTAAAATCCCCCCCCCCCCTTGTTACACTTACTGCAATAGAATTACTTTTGAAAGTAAACCAAATCAAAAAATTTTTTACCATTCTTCAATCCAAAACTTTATTTCTGAATTACAAAGGTTTTCATTTACAGAAGTGGCACTGGTAATTGTTTTCAGGGTGACATCAATTTTGACGTCGTACTGTCGCGATGTCAGAAGTACGACACCACATCATGATTAAGAAAAGTGTGAATAAATCGAGACTCCAATATTAAATTATTTCTTAATAACTTTTTACTATAAACGTGCGCAAATCCATACAATCCTTTCAAATAATTCAGTATATTATTAATCAGAGATTATCTATTTTTAATAAGTTTTGATTGAATAATTATACTAAAACCTTTATTTATCTACTTATTTAACGAAGAAAATAATCACAATTGTAATTAAAAATTAAACAATAAAAAATGTCATTTTAACATTAACCAATATTTATTTTTATAATGAATCACTTAAAAGCAACATAAATATTCAATTTATTATTATATTATATTTATTATATATTAATATTATAATTTAAATATTCAATATATTAATAAAATTCCTTTTATTAGATTCATCATTTACTTCTGATGTTCAGGAAATTCTTATTTTACCTTATTAGAATCTTCTTTCTGTATCAATATAATTATTTGTTTTCTGAATTTATTAATTATTGCATTCATAAATAATAGCACAGTCAAATTACATATGTACATGTACATACAGAGTATCCGGAAAGAAAGGAGACATTTGTTGAGTGATTCTTGACGCTATTGTAAGAATTATTTCTTTTTGGCATTTTTTGATTTGAAGCTTCATTTTCAAAAGATTCAACGATAAGGATGCATTAATTAGACAGAAATACTCCGATAGATGAAGTGAGGTGGCGCCATTATGTCTCGCTTAAACAACGGGAGTGTCTCTGTCCAATTAATGGCATCTTTATCATTGAATATCTTGAAAAGTGGCTAAGGACTTTTCAATTTAGTTTAGATTCAGGAATCACCCTTTAACAGAAAGTACGGTTGTTTTGGAACACCCTGTACGTGTCAAAAATGTTTTCTTCAACTACTTGTATACCAAATTTCATAAAAATTGGATATTTTATGCAGTTTCACTATTAATCCTTATTATTATTTTGACATTAATCTTTCAGAAGTTATGTATACTTTAAAAAGATGTGTATATTTTGGGGCTTCTTGCAGTAAATTAACGTACTCAAAAAAAATTTGAAAATTTCAACATACAATATGTTTGATATGAATATTCTAAAATAGGGTTTCTTCAGATACAAACAGACAGGTCGTATTAATTAAAATGAAAGTCGAACGTGACCTCGGGGGAAAATCTCTAAAAAGAACTTCAGTGAAAATCCCACATAAATGATCTTACACATGAATTCAGTTTGTCTTACTGATCAATAATTCCAAAATGTAACTTTCGCGAAAGTTAATGTAATAATAATAATAAAAAAAACTTTCCAAAAAATTCGATAAATTTATAAAATGATAAGTGCACAAAAATTATAAATATAATATATTGCAATTTATAATCGAAAAATAACTTGAATTTTAGATTTATTTATGGTCTAAAATTAAAAATTAATCGTTATTTCCTTGTGTTTTTTAATCATAAGAATAATCTTAATGATATTCTTTAATAGTTCGAAAAATAAGTATTCTAAAATACCAGTTATAGAAAGAAATATCTCTAGAAAACTTATTCTAAAACAAATATTAAAATCAATGTAATGAATAAGTTTACTTACAATAATTATTTTGTTTTAAATAGGTACAAAATTATTAACACGAACATTAACAAATATAAGAAAATATAAAAATGTAGGAGTATTTTATTTCATTATATTCATAAAACATTATAAAATAATAAAAAATATAGAAAATATTTATTATATTCTCATAGTTTTCAGAGGATTATATGCTTTTTTGAAGATTATTAATAATAATCTTTGATAAGTTTAAGTTTGATAGGTTTATTACATAAAACTGAAATGATGCTGATAGTTCATTCTTAATAAATTCACAAAACAATTTCGTTATTTCTACTTTATAACAAACAGCTCCTATGGCATCTGATTGTATTAGCTTAAAATTTTTTTCTGCATATCATGCATGTTTAACAAAGCTTTCTAAAAAGCTGAATACAACTCGTATGGAAAAAATGTAATTTGTATTATTTTAATGTGGAAGCAATAAAATCGATCCACAATGTATCAGGTCGTCAAGTATGAAATTTGTGAAAAAAAAAATTTTTTTTTTCCCGATTTGATTCAAATGAGTTAATATTGTTTGTGTGCTAACACCAAACATTATTGACAATTCATAAGCACTTTGAGATGGGTCAGACTCCACTGTGACCTTTAGTACGTCATTCCTGACCATTGATTCTGGATGACCACGTGGATCATTTGTGAGGTCAAAATTACCAGCGCGAAATTTGGCATACCAATTTGAAACTGTCTGCTGCGTAGTTACACTAGAGCCAAATATATTGTTTATGTTTCGCGCGGTCTGCGATGCCGTAGTCCCACGTAGGAACTCATACTTCATGACAGTACGAATTTCCGACCGATCAATTATCACAACAAAATAATTTTTTAAAAAAGTTAATAATTTTTTTATAACTTAGAATAATTTACTTCTACGGGTAACATGTGTAACTTCTTAACAAAAAAATCAGAATGGTAAAATATGGAGTTATTGTCAAAAAACAAGCTGTCAAACTTAACAAAATTGTGTTCTACAAGTTTCATACTTGACGACCTAATACTAGAAAAATTATAAATAAATAACACGTTTTTTAAAACTTCTTGCAAATGAATGAATTCAGTATTTAGAAAGACATTGATTTTTATATGAATTAAAGGTCTATATAAATTGACGGCTAATTCACAAGCTAATTCATTAATACATGTTTCAATCAATTATCTCTTCGGTTACTACGCAAGCTATTCGAATAATTCGCACATTCCACTTTAATTCCTGTTTAAGAACGATGCACGCATATATATAATGTACCCGATGTAAAAAAATACGCCAAGTAGTTATCCCCTTCTAAAAACCCCCTTATTCAAAAAATATATATTATTTATACACTTATTTAATGAATTCTCTTAATAAAGGTATAACAATAAAAAGAATATATTAATTTGAAATATATAGTCACTACAAAAAATACATTATTTTTCTTATCTTGTTAAAAAGTATTGAAATCATATATAGAATAAAGCCAAGTATGTAATCTTTATTTATTCTCAGCATATAGTTTATAAAAAATATGTATAAAAAAGAGAAACTGCATTTGAAATGCAGATAGTTTATAAACAAATTGCATAGAAGCTTTTTATATATAGTTTATAAACAATATGTTTATAATTTTTTTATACAGAACTTGGCAAGCCTCCATGCTTTTTTAAATGACACACAATAATCAGGTTAATTAAAAATATCTCACTTCTTATAATATATAGGAATATGTTATAATTTCATAACTGCTATACGAAAACATTTGAAAATTCGGCGAGCGACATGCATTCGTTCTTATTACATGAAAAGAAGAGAAAATTCGTTAGCAGGATTTAAAGTAAAAGCAAATGTCATTTAAAAAAGCATGGAGGCCCGCCAAGTTCTGTATAAAAAAATTATAAACATATTGTTTATAAACTATATATAAAAAGCTTTTATGTAATTTGTTTATAAACTATCTTCATTTCAAATGCAGTTTCTCTTTTTTATACATATTGTTTATAAACTATATGCTGAGAATAAATAAAGATTACATACTTGGCTTTATTCTATATATGATTTCAATACTTTTTAACAAGATAAGAAAAATAATGTATTTTTTGTAGTGACTATATATTTCAAATAAATATATTCTTTTTATTGTTATACCTTTATTAAGAGAATTCATTAAATAAGTGTATAAATAATATATATTGTTTGAATAAGGGGGTTTTTAGAAGGGGATAACTACTTGGCGTATTTTTTTACATCGGGATGTTTTTTAGGGTGGATTTCACTCATTTTTGTAAGTTTAGTTTTAATGTTTTCATTCAAAATGCAAATGGTCGGTGGGGATATGCAAAGAGAATGGGGAAAAGGGGTGGTGAATAATGGATTGGTGGGTGGTTATTATTAATTTTTATATAAAAATTTAATTAACTAATTTTAATTATTAGAAATAAATAATAATCATTTAATAAGAAAGTGAGCGGAGGGGGTGGTGTAAAGGGGGTGGGACGAAGGGGTGTCGACAAAAGAGTAGGTGGGTGCTTATTATTAATAATTATATAAAAATTTAATTTAATTAACTAATTTTAATTAATAGAAATAAATAATAATCATTTAATCAGTAAATGAGCGGAGGGGGTGGTGTAAAGGGGGTGGGACGCAGGGGTGTCGACAAAAGAGTAGGTGGGTGCTTATTATTAATAATTATATAAAAATTTAATTAAATTAACTAATTTTAATTATTAGAAATAAATAATAATCATTTAATAAGTAAGTGAGCGGAGGGGGTGGTGTAAAGGGGGTGGGACGAAGGGGTGTCGACAAAATAGTAGGTGGGTGCTTATTATTAATAATTATATAAAAATTTAATTAAATTAACTAATTTTAATTATTAGAAATAAATAATAATCATTTAATAAGTAAGTGAGCGGAGGGGGTGGTGTAAAGGGGGTGGGGCGAAGGGTTGGGACTAAGGGGTGTGAAGAATAAAAAATAATAAAAATTTTTATAATATTTTGTTAACATTATTTCTAATAAAATTTTATTTAGGAACTCGGTATTTCGCGAGATAGAGCCATGTGACGTCACATTCTGACGTCACGATTGACACGATTTCTAGCGGTGCGAAAAAGATGGAGATGGAGACGACGACGACGACGACGACGGAACTGAACATACACTTTTCAAAAAATGAAAAATTAAAAAAATTATGCAGATGCACTTTCTATGCATTTTGGTGCATTTTAACAAATTTTTTTTTTTTTTTTTTTTTTCGTTTTTTAGATTCAGGATGTCTTAAAACATATTTTCGCGTTAAAATTTCCTAAAAAAATCGACATAAAATTTTTGATGTTTCGGGAAAAGGATACTCGGTGTCTCGCGTACAGTAGCACATGACGTCACTGTGAGGCTATACTACTTGGCGCGAGACTCTACCGAGTCTCCTGATAAGAAAGGTGTTATTAAATAAACATCTCATTCTTGAGGAGCTCACTTTCGATCCAGAACTTGGTGTTAGGGATATTCAATAATAAAGATATTCTTAATTAGATAAGAATAGACGAATAGTTGAAGGGAGATAATACTTCTTTGACCCTTTCAACTCTCTTACTTTATCAATTGTCTCACTTCAAATGTCTGTCTATCTTTATCCAACTAATAGTATCATATTATTAAATATCACGAGAGTAAACTCAAGATCGAATGGTGGTAAAGGGCTTTTCTATTTGGTTCACTCTTAGAAATAACTCCTTCAAAGAGAATGTGTGCTTATTTAATAATACTCTCTTCTATACATCAATGTCTATTCTCTTTGATCAGAAAAAACTTTTAGATCAGATATTGAAAATCGTGTAAAAATTTTATAAAAGGGCATACTATTTGAGTAGTGTGCAAAGTAAATCAATTGACTAAGTTTTGAAAGCATAATCTGTAATAACACATTAGTGGGTTCCTATCTAAGCTACGTAGAATATAACAATGACACATGTTCCATAAATTTAGAACATTCAGAACTTACTTATTAAAATTATAAGCATCTATGCGAGAGATAAGCACTAGAGCTATGAATTATATAAGGATTAAAAACAAAAGAAATTGAACATATAAGTCTGACAATACGCCAGCCGCTAGTTAATTTGTTACTTTACTAAACTCGCTACTTCGGAATTTGAGCCTTATGACAGGCATACAAAGAAATATAAACATTTTAACATCGATTTTCTTGAAAACTAGAATCGTATGCTAAAAAGTGAATACCCCCATACTCAGAATGGACAACGTGTGTGAAGTTAGCCCCGCACTTTTCGAAAAACACAAAAATTTTGATTGTGCTAGATTGTGCTAGGCTTGTGCTAAAGTGTGCCGTTAAACACTTTTGAAAAAAATCGACCGTTTTCGAAAAAATGATAAAAAACGATTTTTTTGCCAGCCCCGCACTTTTGAGATATCTTAATTTTTTTAATAGCATTTAATTGTGTTAGAGCCCTATAAAGGTGTGCCGTAAAAAGAAATTTGAAAAAATTAATTTTTCATTCAAAAAATAATCAAAATGAAAAAAATTCAGCCCCGCACTTTTCGCGTAAATCAATGAAATTTGGCACACAAGTAGTTGTCAAAGTGTGCTATTCTGTGCCGTTAAAAAAATGTTGATATCTGAAACCGTTTAAAAGTTACAGGGCCTGAAAAGTACTGCGCTGAATGCAAAAATTAGCCATTCATCAAGAATAAACTACCCTTTCCCTGCTGGATTTTGAAAAAAGAGTAATTGTGCTGTATTGTGCTATCGTAGCACAACTCAGATATAAAATATTAACAAAATCTAGCAACCGGAAGTGGTAGTTTTATCAGTTTTTGTCGTGCGTTTCAGGCTTCTTACAAGAGTAAAGTACCCTTCCCTTGTTAGATTTTGTTAATACTTTATATTTGAGTTGTGCTATGATAGCACAATACAGCACAATTGTTCATTTTCCAAAATCTAACAAGGGAAGGTTACTTTACTCTTGTCAGAAGCCTGAAACGCGCGACAAAAATTGATAAAACTACCACTTCTGGTTGCTAGATCTTGTTAATATTTTATATCTGAGTTGTGCTACGATAGCACAATACAGCACAATTGCTCTTTTTTCAAAATCCAGCAAAGGAAGGGTAGTTTATTCTTGATAAATGGCTAATTTTTGCATTCAGCGCAGTACTTTTCAGGCCCTGTAACTTTTAAACGGTTTCAGATATCAACATTTTTTTAACGGCACAGAATAGCACACTTTGACAACTACTTGTGTGCCAAATTTCATTGATTTACGCGAAAAGTGCGGGGCTGGATTTTTTTCATTTTGATTATTATTTGAATGAAAAATTAATTTTTTCAAATTTCTTTTTACGGCACACCTTTATAGGGCTCTAGCACAATTAAATGCTATTAAAAAAATTAAGATATCTCAAAAGTGCGGGGCTGGCAAAAAAATCGTTTTTTATCATTTTTTCGAAAACGGTCGATTTTTTTCAAAAGTGTTTAACGGCACACTTTAGCACAAGCCTAGCACAATCTAGCACAATCAAAATTTTTGTGTTTTTCGAAAAGTGCGGGGCTAACTTCACAGACATGAATGGACATCCTGAGTACCTTACAACTTATATAAGATTCATAAAAATTAATCTGTCACATTTGAGATTCTCTTCCTGTTAAACTAACCTAAGATAATTTTTTTCATTTTATTTTAAAGAGATATAATAACTTGTAAGATCACATCAGAAAACAAAATAATCGATTAACGGTTGAAAAGTATTGAAGAGTGAGCCTAGCAACAGCGCGCATTCATATAATGAAAGGGATAACTTGATGGTTAGCCATTCGGCAGTTATAAATTCCTTACGATGATTGCTGATTAATAAATCAGTGAGTTCTTTTTCCAATCAATTATCGTAATTATCATTTTTTGTATACTTATAGTATCAACTTACTTAACTAGTAGGCTGAATTATACATTATAAGCTGGTACTACATGTTTGTTTATTGGCTGAAGAATATCAGGACAATAACCATAATTACTTCGAGTTTCGAAATACACATTACACATTAACAAGTTTCTCCGTATAACTTTTTTTCCCATAAATATTTATAATTTATTAATAAAGAAAATTCGTATTTCTTTACATTTTTAATATAAAAAGTGATGAAGTACTTGATGTTTCATTCATTTTACATTTCTACTAAATATTTCAGTTTTAATTTTTAATTTTTTGTGTTAACGTTACTGTAACTCTATACTGCTTGACACGAGACTCTACCGAGTCTCCTAATATCAAGGAGCAAATCAATAGTAGCAATAGAAATATCGATGTGTTAAATAAAAGTTCTTAAAAAAAACAAACAAGCAATAAGTGTTAGAAAATATTTATTAACCTTTTTAGGATCGCGCTTTTTTGAAATGTTGACTTACATTCATATAATGATCAGGATATTAGTCCGGAAATTGGCGCCATTCCTCTGAGGGGTAGTTTCTGAGGGTAAATTGAGTCGAAAGGTCCTATATAATTTTTTAATCTAGAACTTAGTTTTTGAGATATTTAATAATACAAGGTACTATTAATTAGACAGAGACAGTCAATTGGTTGATATGAGATAGCATTTCTTTGTCTCACTTCAACTATCTGTTTATCTTGGTCTAGCTAATATATATATAGTATCTTTATTATTAAATATCTCAAAAACTAAGCTCCGGATTGAAAAGTGGCTAAGGACTTTTCAACTTATTTTAGTGTCAGGAATCACCTCTTAACAGGAAATGCGACTGTTTCCTGACACCTTGTATGTGTATAAGTTTTATGAAACTTATAACTCCAATATACTATTTTGCAGATTCAAATCTTAATTTTAAGTAAAATTTTTCCAAATTTGATTTCAGAATCGTATTCAGCGATATCCAAAACCTTTTATACTTAAAATTCAACTTTTTTAATTTTCAATATTTTGTCCCTACCTTTGCGGACCGCACTGGCTCACATATGAGCCAACAATGAACTCGAGTAATGCGTGGAACATATACGTTCTTTATGTACAACAATTTTCTACAAGCAAAAAGGTCGATTTCTGAGTAAAAATACCGATCCTCTAAATATTAATACTAACCAGAGAACAAAACACATATTGTGAGTAGTGTATTGTGAGTATTGTGAGCTATATAAGTGTAGTTCAATATGTGTAATCAAGAATTAAGTTGCAAAGAGTAATGCTAATTACGGAGAGTAAATCGAATCTATCGCAAAGTACCCGTTCTGATTTTATTAGGTAAAGTATGAAATTAACGAAGATCGAAATTGATGTCGTTAGTATTCGAAGTAGACAAGAGAGTAGTCGGAGTCTCTTCCTGAGTACCGAAAGAGGAACGACGAGATTCATTATGACTTCCATCAGCTGTCGTTCTCTTCGTCTCTCTAAACTTTAAGAAAATCCAATGGAACTTACACGGCTTCGCATCAAGCTATCGCGTACTTATTGCGACTATTCTCGTATGGATAATTGTTAGATTTACGCATGTGACATTCGTGTTGATTTACGTCATCTGCCCATCTACCTGGCCCAACAGACCTTTTCCATTATCTGAACATCTGTGGACGACACTCATTCCTATTCTCATTCGTAAGAATAATGTTTAATTGCAAAACCACCAATTGGAGTGACACTCACATGACACTATATGCAGACCTATACGTATTATACTTTATATAGCGCGTTCCACCTTACGGTAATTTTGATTTTACGACAGGTAGCTATTACCAATGACCAAATTGAAATAAAACTCACTTTTATGACTTTTTATGCTTTTACATACAACTTGCCCCTTCACAAAAAACCAAGAGGACTCCGTCAGAGGTCAATAAGTTTATATCCACTAACATAAGATCACTGGGTTGGTATTAGGCTATATTTTTTTCTAAGTGTTGAGGAAATGTTTAATCGGTTTAATTAGTTGGGAATATCGACGTTAAAGTATTTACTTCTTGACTATATTAGTTGTTATTATCACCTTATTACTTAGAATTTGTTGGTTATGAGAATTTTAATAATGTAAATGAAATAACAAATTCGAATATAAAATATTAGATTTATTTATATGCGGACAGATGAATAATTATGAATTTTGCAAAAACTTTTAATTTCTATATGAGTAAAACTGGATTTCCAATTTTTTCATCAAATTTTTAGATCTTATACAACTCTACATTAATATTTTTATTTTTAATACGTCCAGTATTATTATTACTGCACATTTAACTGCTTTTATTAAAACATATTTAACTGCATAAATATAATAATATTTATTATTACTGCATATATAAACGTTTGCTTATACTGTAGTCGCTAATGAACATCGAATCGCCCTTGAGGATGGGGAAAAGCAGACCCTACTCACGCTCACTCTTACTTAGTAATAAGGTGTCTACGGCTCTAATACTCATCGACTCATTGTTCATAATACCTCAAATCTTTAACTATTAACAATTCTGTTATTATTCACTTTTGGAAAATATTGTTCAAGACTTTTCGATTCAGAATGGTCTGATTTATAAAGGATTAAAATAACGATCCATGGTTACGAAACAGCCTATATACAGGATGTAACAATGACTCTGGGTCAAATTTTAGAGGGTTGAAGGTGAGAGTAAACGAAATATTTTTTATTAACATATTTGCGGTCCATGACCTTTCTATTCGGAGTTACAAGTCATCAAAATTCCACCTGTTTTTGGTGTGACTGTACAGACAGACTGTATATATAGAGGCGAGTGGGGCGCGCGTCAAGTGTGGACGGTCCTAGATCGGCTATACAGTCACACCAAAAACAGGTGGAATTTTGATGGCCTGTAACTCCGAATAGAAAAGTCACGGACCACAGGCATGTTAATAAAAAATGTTCCATTAACCCTCACCTACAACCCCCTAGAATTTAACCCAGGATCATTGTTATACTTTGTACAAGTTGTTCCATTTAAAACAGTACGGCTGAATATGTTTTGTTTGAAAGGGGTAATTGAAAAATATTTCAAACAAAAGTTGTAGGGTGTAGAGGGGGAAAACTCATGGAAAGTAAATTTCGAGCGTAATTGTGTATGGTGTTATGCTGCACGTTATGCTTCAATTTTTTTAAATGGCAACCAAAATTTTCACCCCCCTCCCCCCCAAAGTTGTTCGTCCTGATGAGACGAATTCAGTCGTATCGTATGTTACGCTATTTTCATGATTTTTATGCAAAATTTCGCATAAAAACTTAATTTATTGAAAATATCAATAATTCAAACTTTTCTTGCATGAAAATAGTACAGACAAAATGATTGACAGACCGACTTAGAGACAGATTAACTGACTGACCGACTGACTGAATATCTGAATGATTGATAGATTGACTGACTGATGGACAAACATGAGATGCGATACAGAATTTACCTCCACGTGGTGCATCCTGGGTTACGCAAGAAAAGTCTGAATTATCAATATTCTCAACAAATAAAGTTTTTATGCGAAATTTTGCATAAAAATCATGAAAATAGCATAACATACGATACGACTGAATTCGTCTCATCAAGACGAACAATTTGGGGGGGGGGGGGTGAAAATTTTGCTTGCCATTTAAAAAAATTAAAGCATAACGTGCAGCATAACACTATAAACAATTATGTTCGAAATTTACTTTTCATGAGTTTTCCCCCTCTGCATCCTACAACTTTTGTTTGAAATATTTTTCAATTACCCCTTTCAAACAAAACATATTTAGCTATACTGCTTTAAATGAAGCACTCTGTATACTTCTGAATTGTTAAAAATATAAGGTAGAAACTCGAATTAAAAAAAATCAATTTTTATTTTTAATTATCAAGTTTTGTATTGCCAAATATTACTGTTATTTATAAGCGTTCAAAGTAGACTAACTCTTTAAAAAATGTTTCTTTTTTCTCCGGACACCTTGTATATTCAATATAATACTTTTTTATTATATTTATCTGAAATATATATTATTTTCAGAGGATAAGACATACATGTATTTTTTGAATTTCTTTTAAAATATTTATTGTAAACAAAAAACGTATTATCTTTCTAAATAGATTAATATAATTTGGATCAAACGTTAAAAGTATATGTTTATGTAATTTCTTTAAACCCCTGTTTGAAGTATATTTTTTTCTTGATATTATCCCTAACCTACTCAAAAGTCCTACTATATAATAGAGAAATAAACAGAATATTACATCATTAGCATTATCAGAATAATATTCCATTAATTTTTGTTTTTAATTTTAAACCAATGTGAGGTACGATTTGTCTCATCAAAAATCTGAATAAAATAACATCAGTTCATAATATATTCTTAACATTATTCTATAGGATTCCGAGATAAATACAAGGTGTCCGGAAATAAACGCACATCCTATTAAAGGGTGATTCCTGACACTAAACTAAGTTGAAAAGTCCTTAGCCACTTTTCAATCCGGAGCTTTAATTTTCAAGATATTCAATGATATAGATGTCATTAGTTAAACGGAGATAATCTGATAGTTGAAGCGAGAGAGAGAGAGAGAGAGAGTGTGGCGCCACCTCACTTCAACTATCTATCTGTCACTGTCTTACTAATAATATCTTAATTATTGAATATCTTAAAAACTAAGGTCCGAATTGAAAAGTGGTTAAGAACTTTTCGACTTACAAGGAGACACTACTCTATGCGAATCGAGTTTTGAGCTCAGCTTTTTTGTGGTAGTAAAGAAGTCGAAAAAAGATGATACGTGTCTGAGGGTTTCTTCGAATAAGCCTTAGTTTATAAGAAAAATAAAAATAAAAATTCAGTGTCTAACTATTTAGCCATAAATATTGTTATGTTTAAAAAGAAATCAAGCGTCAGCGAGTAGCGGAGCGCGCTAGGCGCTATACTCTCAACCAGCAGTCTCGAGTTCGATCCCCGCACTCTAGTATATTTTTAAATTTTAATTTTTTTTTCTACAGTTTGATATTATTCGAAATTTGTAATAGATAACAGTTTATATGAAATAATCACAAGTAAATAAGAGCAAGGTGAATATGTATTTGAAATATATAGGAAATACGTATAAAAGTCTTTTTTTGTTATATTTTTCAATAACTATTAGAAGAAGGCCTTTAGCTGAAGAACTATTAGAACGTCTACCTCGCTTGAACGCAATAATTTATACTCGTGGTAATTATCAAATATATTTGATCGTTTGATACTTTTGTGCACTTTTAAAAAATGGATCCTATCCCTGGAACAAGTACTAGTGCTGGCAGTGAAGACAAAGATATACCTGTTTTTCTCTCTTCATATAAAAAACAGGATATTACAGATGGTTTTGCATTGTGCATGAAGAGCCTAATTGATATCGGCTTAATAGGAGACCAACCATCACAATTGTAAGATCATATTACTATATATAATAAACAAATTATATAATATATATAATTCAATAAATATCAATGATTATATATAAGGTTTATACAATGCTTTAGTTTAGCGTAGGTAGTTGTTAAAATCATGTTAATATTTGATTAATTTAATTAATAGTTCGGATCACACGGTAAAAGGCCAATTATTGGGAAAAGCCATGCGAGATGCTATCCTATCTGTGCTCGAAGACTTCGATTTTGAAGAAACGGAAGAGTGTTTTTTGAAGGACGAACTGGAGGTTGAAGAATTTGTTTCTTCTGAAAAAGATAAGGAGGAATTTAAAATAATTTCGGACTCATCCTCAGATATCTCGGATGATAAAACTCCTTCAAGTGGAGAGACATTCTCTCCATCGCCAGAAAAAAAGTTTCGGCATTTTGTTCCGATAGATACCAAAATTAAAATTATCAATTTAGTGCGTGAACATCCCAACTGGAGTTTGAAGACTATACATCAGCGTGGTGGATCTGCCCTACGAAGTAAGGCCGATCTAGCTCGTTGGAGAAAAGATATTGAAAATGGTGGCACGACACATGAGAAACACGAACTTATTAATAAGTGGACGTTCGATCGTTTTTTGGAGGCCAGAAAAGAATTTAAACCGGTAACATCTAGAATGTTACAGCAATGGGCATGCTCAGCGGCTCAACAATTCATGGCACAAAATCCTTCATTTTATTTTTCGGCATCACTTGCATGGCTACTAAAATTTAAGCAAATACATAATATCAGACAACGAAAAGTAACCACCTATATAAAATCGAAAAAGGCGCTTAATGTTGAAGAAATAATGTGTCATGCCAAAAAGTTCCAGAAAATGGTTGCTAATGAAATAAAAAAATATAACTTAAATTTTGTTATAAACACAGATCAAACTGGATGTGAATATCGCTCCGATGTAAAACGAACTCTAGCAACAAAAGGACAAGGTTCGATCCAAGTTTTCATAGGTGATATGAATAAAGTCACGCACTCCTATACGGCACAGTACAGCATCACGGCATCAGGAAAACTACTTCCCAAAGTTTTCTTATGTCTACAAGAACCAAAAGGAGAATTTGGACCACGAATTCGAGCTGAAGTTATCGAATTAGAAGAGAAATCCGGAAAATCCAAATCAGGAAAATTAACGAAGGAACACGTTAATAATTATATTGAAGGTGTTCTAGCTCCGTACGTGAACAAAAATAATTTTCTACTTCTAATCGATTCATGGGGTGGTCAAACCGATGTTGGCAATATTCATACACATTTTACAAATAGCGAGGGTGATAGAAATAGTAATATAGAAGTAATACCGCCTCATTGCACACCATACTGCCAACCATGTGACGTTTATTTTCATCGGCAGATCAAATTATTTATTAAAAGGATACAAAATAATGTGTATTTACTAAAAGAAAATAGGGAAATTAGTTCTCGAAATGATGCTATTAGAATTCACGCCTTAATACACAATCAGTTGTCTTCACCGTTATTTAAAGAAATGGTACAGTATTCATGGTTTGCATCTAACTTGATTACGGAATGTAAGGTGTTTGCAAATGTGAACGAAATTTGTTTTCCTGAACATATAAAAAAAATGAAATGTTTATGTGAAAAGCTATCTTTTATTCAATGTTCAAATTGTCGCAAATATTTATGTTTTGAACATTTCTATGATGAATATCATCCATCGATTTGTAGCATTAATCAATGTGAGGAAAAATAATAAATAATTTAAGTTCTTGTTTTGTTTTTTCCATAAAAAATCTTTTTCTACATTTTCTACCGACAGTGTCGGTGGGGTAAAAGGCCTTCTTCTAATAGTTACTGAAAAATATAACAAAAAAAGACTTTTATACGTATTTCCTATATATTTCAAATACATATTCACCTTGCTCTTATTTACTTGTGATTATTTCATATAAACTGTTATCTATTACAAATTTCGAATAATATCAAACTGTAGAAAAAAAAATTAAAATTTAAAAATATACTAGAGCGCGGGGATCGAACTCGGGACTGCTGGTTGAGAGTACAGCGCCTAGCGCGCTCCGCTACTCGCTGACCCTTGATTTCTTTTTAAACATAACAATATTTACGGCTAAATAGTTAGACACTGAATTTTTATTTTTATTTTTCTTATAAACTAAGGCCTATTCGAAGAAACCCTCAGACACGTATCATCTTTTTTCGACTTCTTTACTACCACAAAAAAGTTGAGCTCAAAACTCGATTCGCATAGAGTAGTGTCTCCTTGTTAGTTTAGTGTCAGGAATAACCTCTTAACAGGAAGTGCGTTTATTTCAGGACACCCTGTATATCATTTCTAAAGACATCATTTACAAAAGCAAATTAAGAGAATTTTTCCTTTGCCAGTTTTTAAATTTAGAAATTAATTTTCAATATATTTAAGAATAAATGTACTATTGGTTAGGCAAAGATTGTAAGCTAATTAAAGTATGATAACTCTATGCTGTCTTACTTCAAACAGCTGACTATCCGTCTGATAGTACCTCAACTATTAAATATCTTGGAAATGAAGCTTGAAATATCTAAAACTATGAGTAATAAAAAATTCTCTTAATTTGGTATTAGAAATCACTGTTTCGAAAATTTGGTGCTTTTATTTTGGAACACCCTATAGATTCTCTTTACCAATTTTAAAAATAGATTCTGTTTGTATATTCTAAGCAGTTAAAATACCAAAGAAAAATCTTAATATTTCATAGCATTTCACGTTTCTGTTAATTAATTTTTTTATGGGATATAATGATGAGAACTTATCAGAACTATTATTTTTAGGGCTAGAGAAGCACAGAACTCTTTGGAATTTTAAGGTAGTTTGCATAATTTTTGGAATGCCAAATTTTCAAGTGTGAAGTTAGCATTGCCTGTCTTGTAAATTAATTTTTCTACACAGAGAAATAGAACTTTTCTTTCAAATGGTACGGAAATATAGAATTATTACGGAATATAATAGTAGAACTGCTATCTTTTTTGTTAATGCTGATTAAGGCAATGGCAACTTTACACCGATTGATTGTACAATTCTTTTGTAATTAAAAATTAAACTGTCTCTAATAACTTAAAAGGATATTTCTTATAATATAGTATTTGCTAATATTTTTTAATTTTAATTATAAAGATTTTTTTCTATAATTTACATAGCTCAAAATTTTGATCTGATATTTTCTATACATGTCATGTTAATAACTAATAAAATTTGAATCCTCCGTAGTAAAGGTTATTTGTACTATTACAGACGTATTCGAATGATCGAAGTCTTGTAATACAGTGTTGCAAAATGATCACACTTCCTTAAACGGGTGGTTCCTGACGTAATTCTAAGAGCTTTTTACTCTTGGTATTTTTCAAGTTAGGAGCTCAATTTTTAATTATTAATGTCTTTCTGTACGCAATGTGATTGGCTCTTGTTCGCGGGCTTGCCTCAGACACGGCGGTTGAGCGCGGTAACGTAAGCGGCACAGCACCGTGACGAGCTAAGAAAGTACAATGTTGCTTCGACGAGGCATGCAAACATTTTATAATGGCAATTTAATACTGTTAAAGATTTAATTTTAAAGAGAAATTTTTGTCTTTTTCTTTTACACAAACATACCTGACTTATACCGGAAATAGATAGTTTTCCATAAATGATAATAATTTTGAGTTTTGCAGATATAACTTTTGTGCAGAAATATTAAGGTGGTTTTAATTGAATAATTAGGCAACAGTGAATTATTAGTGACTGTGCCAATATGATTATAAGAATTTTTACGACTTATAAAATTTGCGTGCCTTAGGGCGGCGCTGTACTTTCTTAGCTCGCTAGGGTGCTGTGCTACTTATGTCACTGCGTGCGACCTCTGAATCTAAAGCAAACCCGCGAACGAGAGCCAATCCTATTGCGTACAGAAAAAAATTAATAATTCCAAATTGAGCCTCTAGCTTGAAGAATGTTTTAGTGTAAAAAGATCTTGTGGAATTACGTAAGGAACCAGTAAAGAAGTGCGATTGTTTTGTAACAACCTGTATGTATAAAAAATGTTTTCAATTTTATCAAATCTCTGCAATAAACAGGGTGTTTCAGTGAGGTACAGTCAAATTTTGAGGAATTATAAAGGAGATGATTCTAAGACGATTTTTTCTTTACCACATTTTGATCTGCAGCTTAGTTTTCGAGATATTTAATTATAAAGGTACTGTGTTAGTCGAACAGAGACAGATAGATAGTTGAAGTGAGACAGAATGGCGTTATCTCACTTCAATCAAATGTAGTAAATGAAAATTCGTCTTAGAATCACACTCTTTACAACCCCTTAAATTTTGGCTGTGCCTCACTGAAACACCCTATAGTATCTGTTCAAATTTCTTGTGCATGTGTATGCGCATCCGTATACTTAATTGTAATTGCATATATCTCATATAAATTATTTATTTATTTTCTATTTCTTTCAGTACCTTTGAAATTTATATGAAAGAAAAAATTTATTTTCTTGCATCTTTATAAAACTATGTTTATAATAACTTTTTATGCTTGAGCATTTCTACTTCAATAACATTTTTTACTGTTATTAATATTTAATTTTAGCTACATCTTGAAATAAAAATGGAAATAAATTATAAATATTAATTTTTAAAACTTGTAAAAAATTCATTGAATATTTGAGTCTCAGAGTAATCCAATGCTTTATTACACTAACTAAGTTTGTTGCGCTGATGCCGATCAGTTGGCTAACATCATTTATAATATCAGCTTAATTTCGAAAGCTAATCATATGGTGTATAGAATATCATTAATAATTCAATAATTGAAAATCCTAATAAGAAAATAGTATGTAAAAAATCGTCTTAGTATCTCCATCTACAACCCTTTAAATTTACGGAAAATAACAATTTTAAACCCCATTTGCAACCAGGGGTTGCAAACTTTGCGCACTTCCTTTAAGGAAGATTATTCCTAAAAGTAAACATACCGAATCGAAACATGCCTCACCACTTTTCGATCCGGAGCTTAGTTTATAAGATATTCAAAAATAATAATATTATTAGTTAGACAAAAATAGACAAATAGTTGAAGTAAGATAGATAAAAAACAGAATGGTGCTGTTAAGGACTACGCAAATTATCGATTCTTTATTAAACGTCAATAATTAAAAAGTATTAATCAACGATACTATTTTGCAACTAGTATCATAGTATTGATACTTATACGATACCATAAATTAATATTTCTGTATCGATGATAACTCTTTAATATCTTTGATATTTATCTTAACAGTTATATTAGTAAAAAATACATATATTTTACACGTGGAATTGAATATCAATAACATATTATTTATATCGTTCAGTCCTAAAATTATCTCACTTTAATTATTAGTCTAACTCTCTGTCTAACTAATTGTATTCTTATAATTGAATATCTTAACAATTTAAGCTCCAAATCGAAAAGTGGTAAAGCACTTTTAAACTCGGTTTACCCTTAGGTGTAATCACTGTAAAGGAAGTGCGCGAGTTTTGGAACATTTTTTATAGAGTTATACAAAAATTTATACAAATTACACCCTTTATAAATCCTTAATATATTTTATTATAAGACAATGAAGTTAATAAAAATAAAAATGTTAATAATGTACTTTATAAATACTGTATTTCATAACGGAATATAAAAGACTATACATTAATCGTTTAAAAAAGTTAGTATTTTCCTGCTTCAGTTAGATATTATATAAATTGAATTTATTAATCCAAATTAAATATGTATATATACAAAAAAAAAATCTTGAATAAAATTTTTATAATAGTCAGAATTTATTAATTTTATGAGTTACTTCATGTATATACCTTGACTATAGCCAAATATTAAAACTTTCTTATTTGTAATTTTTGTAATAAAATTTTCAAAACAATCACATTAATACAAATTTCAAATGTACGCTTCTAAATATATTACAATAAAATTTAATTATTTTTATAACAGAATATATAATGAAAGAAATAGTGAAAGAGAGTTTCGAATAAAAGAATATGTACATAAAGACTTGATAATTTTACACTTAACTATCATAAGTGTCTAAATCATTTTATATTTACATGTAGATAAACTGGGATTTTAATATAATTAGATAAATATATTTAATTGTAGTTAAAATTTAAGAAAATAGTATATTATTCAGAATTAGATATTAGAAAGAGAAAGCATACATTAACAGATTATTTTAAATAATAATAAATGTAATAGAAAGGATATTAACACACATTATTTTTTTCAATATTAATATCAAATTCAAAATAAATATAATGTTGTGGTTCACTGAGACATCTATTCTCTGTCATTGCAGGAAAATTTAATGAAACTGTTCTAGACAAGCTTCTAGCTAGCTTCCAGGAAATCTACGAGAGGTAGTTTCGTTGTAAACTTCTCATGGATATTGCAAGCTACTTTTATGGTTTTGTAGAATTTTATAGCTTCAGTAATTCTTCGAATTATTGGAAATTCCAACGCATCAGCAAACATATCCTATTCCCACGTATTTTGTACTCGAATTACGCGTGCATTTTATGACCATATTTTACGACTCCAGAAACGAAACCAACCGAGATTTCCATATTCTCTTTTTTCTACTATTATTTTTAGCATGTTAAGTACTTTTAATAAATCTAGAATTATACTATAATTATGTAAGAGGTCGAAAATTATATTATTTTATCAGGGTCCCGTGTTACATTTTCTCATTAACGATATGTCAATTACTAAATATATATTATAATGTTATTGGTTGTTATTGGTTATTAAATATATGATACATAACAGCGATGTAAAACAGCAAAGATATAAAAAGTGTAGCTATATCTGTAAAATATGCTTCTCTTAAAGGCAATAAATTTCTCTATGAGACGTGAGAATTTATTGCAGAATATATTATTATTTAATAACAATATATTATAATAACATTTTCCATTATAAATCGAAGTATCATATTTTTTGAGCTATTATTCTTTACTTCAGAAGCATTATTCAAGTAGAAAGGGGTTCTCTATCGATTATAGACTAGGCAGGGATGAAAAATGAGTAGCCTTAGATGTCGAAAAGTAGAATTGGCAGAATTAAGCAGTTTGGGAAACTTTCGCTACGGGATTTTGAATGAAATTTGCCAATGATTTATGAAATATAACGTCTCTCAATTTTGAAGGAATGCACTATCGCAAAACAAAGCAATATTATAGTACTTGCGTGCATTTTACATTATTCATAATTGATCGCCCATTTGGATGGTGAGGGTAAAAGTGGAGGAGACACTCACTTTTCGTCTGTTGAAAGTGCATGTGCCGCATCTGCAAGTGTAAAAGGCATTAGCTCATTATGCATTAGCTGGAAGCTGTGAGTATTAGATGTGAGTTTTACGAACACCCTATCGCTACAAAATACGAACGTCATCCTCCGTCAGTTCTTAAGACCGCTCGACGTGTGTGCCCTACCAAATAAGATACATTCGTCCGATTTCTATCCAAGGATTGCATGTAAATTCCTCGCCACACATCTATCTGTAATATTCTATCCTATTTTCGCTGTGATACCTCCATCTCCTCCGTACTCCACTTAGATGTAACCAAGAAGGTTGGAATTTCGCAAGCCATTTGCATATGCCATGTTCAGCAAAGTGCTTTCACTACGAATTTATTGAAACTTATCAAGAACGAAATTCTCCTGATTTTTCTCCAATATACGTAATTTCCCATTAACCAAACTGAAATAATTTAAAATTCTCTAAACTCATCAAACTACTTGTTACAATTTTTAATTTTATTGATAAATAAATATGGTACGGCTAAATGCATGCATGCGGATCATTGAATATAGCACAATTGTATGCAAGGTGTCCCGAAATAAACACACGTTCAATTAAAAAGTCATTCCTGACACTAAACTGAGACTTAATCTAAGAACTTTTTCCTCTTTGTATTTTTCGATTTAAAGTTTGATTTTCAAGATATTCAATAATAAGGATACCATTAATTAGACAGAGATACTCCAATAGTTGAAGTGGTATGACGTCATTTTGTGTTACTTTAACTATCGGTGTATATCTGCCTAACTATTGACATCTTTATCATTTAGTATTTTAAAAATGAAGCTTTAAATCGGAAACTGGTAACATAGAAAAGTTCTTAGAATAACGTCAGAAATCACCCTCTTTGAAAAAGTGCGATCATTTTGTAACATGTTGCATGTTGGTGTTGTATGCTACTTATAAATAAATAACCAAAATATAGTTTCGTATATAAAAAGTGTTTAGAAAAAAAATCATCTCCAAATAAAGGGTAATGCCCTTGATATTAAAGTAAATTGAAAATCATTTACCTTTTTGTAATCCAAAATCTCTTTTTAGAGCTAAGATATTTAACACTTTTATTACTAATTACTGTTAGTACTATATTACTTAGAAATAGATAGTCAACTGACTTAAACGAAATAGCAATACTGTTCTACTTCAATAAGGTCACACTCTCTTTCTCACTAATGTCTTGAAAGTTAAGCAGATTATAAATTACATCTCTTATTGCACTAAAACTGTATAAGTGACAGGAAAACCAGTGATCACAAAGCAAAGTTAATTTTAATGAATTTAAATTAAAATAAAATTTTTTAAAGTTAAATTAACTATGTTTTTAATTATTATCGTCGTCATTATTATCATTATTGTGGTTAAATAAGAGAGAGCAAATAAAGTTACAAATCGAATAAAAAAGTAACGGAGAATAAGTAAGGGATGCTGAAGAGTACAACGATACACTGTAGTGAGATTTTGGTAAATTTTGAAGTGAAATTTGCACGATGAAATTGGCACCGTGTAAAATCGGTATCGTTTGTCGCAGTACCAACAATCAAAAGCTATAATGTTATTTGAGCCTGGAAAATTGGGTGAAAACCCGCAGGAAAATAATTCATGCAGCACTTTATCGTCTGGTCATTACTAGGGTGGGTCGAATGAATGAATTTAATTATTGCGAGGTCGCTGGAGATTATTGGTAGGGTGAAAGTGGAAGGGTGAAGGGGATGAAATGAGGGGAAGAGGAATGGAGCAAGTTATATGTATATAGGGATTATACCAACGGCTAATTAATTTTGGCATATGTGACATACGTTTGCGAACCATAGAATTATTAACGCGCAATATCGATTTCAGAGAGTATAAAATTTATTCTTGGAGAAACCTAGTGCTTCGGTCAATAATAACATACATTAATAATTAAGCAACTAATACCACTGTTATTTTCTTTTTATATGTATACATGTACAAGCATATAAAATCAAATTGAAAAATCGCAAAAAAGAAAAATTAACTTTAAATTAAATGAGTTGCTAAATTCTATACTATTAAATTTCTATTAAATATATAAATATATTTCCTTTAGAAAGAGAGAAAGAGAGTTAGACCTAGTGCACATAATTTATATTTTATATATATATATATATATATATATATATATTTTAGTTTCTTTCTTGAATATTTGAACTATAATTACAATTTGTTTATTTTTATTTTGACTCCAATCATAATTTAAGTTTTGTGCTCTCAGTATTATTTTTCTAGAAAATAGTAGTATAATATTCTATTTGTGGAATTTTATTCAAAATTAATGATGTCTCTTTTGGTGTGAATTATTGGTAATGGGGAAAAACTAAAGCCTGAAGAGATTAAATAAAGTGTCTTACGAGAAAACAATATTAATGGTCCTTCTCTATTTTTATGAAATTTAGTTTACAAATAGTTTAAGTAAAAATAACAGTCTCGTATATTTTTTTATCAATAATAATACAAATTGAAAGGGGAAACGCCTTTGACTATTGTAAACTTTTTCTGTTATTAGTTGTAATTACTGAAGCAGAATGGCCATGCAAATACAAAAAGAAAGAGAACATGCGTATTGCAGATTGTCCTTGATATTGGCATATTTTTTTAAAACTAATTTTGCTTTGCAATAACTTTTTCATTCAAAATATAGTTTTCTTTGAAACTGACGTGATTCGATAATTATATAAGCAAGCATGTTTCAAATTTTTTAAGTTTCACTTCGAACAAAAATTATAAATACTTTTTAAGAATCTGTCGTGCGCAGTTTTATCTCTTATTTTTCGAATAAAATTTTCCAAATTTAAATCATTTCGAATAAATATTAATTTTATTAGTAAAAAAAAATTATTCAAACCGCACGACTGCACTATAGAAATTATATAAATCTTTAACGTAAACATATTATCAAGAATTTTAGCTAAAGAAGATAAAGTTTAAATCTTGAATAATAAGTTTAAAAATAAAAAAAAAGGAGAATCAAATAATTTTTGAAAAGTAATTAGAAAAGTTAAAATTTCCACACAAATGTACTTTTCATTTAACCTAAGAGATTTAGTTACCAATAAATCGAAGTTAAAATAATTTATAAATGACATTATAATGGTTGATTTGAGGATGATTATAGATTAAGTATCGAAAATTAGCTTAACTGATAAATAATGAATATGAATTTATATAAAATGAATGTTGATGAAAGTGGGTAAGAAATCAAAAGAAAACAAGAGATAGAAGGACAATAATTTGAGAATGTACTACTAATTTTATCGATAAAAGTTGGTTCGGGTCGCCTATTGCAGTAATTTGAAGAAATAAATAAATATTTTATGAAAAGTTATTGGAAGAGTTATAAGAGAGAAGAAGGAGATAGGTAGAATGAAAATAACAACGTGACGAGAGGAAATTAACAGAGGATACCTCTGTGTCGAGTAAAATATACGTGATCAGAGCTAATAAAATTAAATCGCCTTTGAACATTTAACCATTTACAATTGTAATAATTTCTCTATCCTTTAAGAGAGAACACTTGAGTGCAGCAGGTTAATTTTTGCTCTGAACATAATTCTAATTGACATTTGTATGCTATTGATCTTATTTATGTTTCGATGGTTGGACTCTGATTTGAGGCCAATCTGCATGAACTGACATACGATGGGCGATAAGCTATAACTCGTAATCGAACCAATCGAGCGATTAGATGAAAGCATAAAAACAACCACGTAGTCGATTGTCTATGATGAATGTCCAATAATCTCAGAAAATGATCCCATTTTTGTTTCAGTTGTCAAAAATTCAAAAGTCATTTTTTCTAGAACTTGTTATCTATCAAAAACAAATTTCCCGTGTTCGATATTCTTTTCAGAGTAACAACTTCGTAGCTTTACTTTACTGTTTGAGAACTTTTTGAAAATTAATTCTAATTTTACATGAAGAATTATTTACGACAAAAATACCTTTGGTATAAAAAGTAACGTAACATATTAATCTTAGTTTTTTAGACAAGTACTTAAAAATACTCATCAGTTTTGAACCTATTATTTATATTCAACAGAATATCAATTTGCATTATTAAATAACCTTTGTTATTATCTTATTAAGAAACCTTAGCGTAATATTTAACTAATTGTATATAGAAGTTGTATTATAAATAAGTTTTCATGTGTTTGTGATAAATGAAATAATGTAAGAGCCATTTAGAAGAACATTGAAATTCCTTATAAATTATTTTAATGAGGATATTTTTTTACGCGAATAACAACGTTTATCTAACATATAAACAATTTATAGCTATATTAAAAGTGCATGAGTTAAATTCTATTAAATTCATTAATTGCTGATTGAGTCTCTCTCTCTCTCTCTCTCTCTCTCTCTCTCTTATACATATTTAAGCTGAATGAAACTATTTAGATCAAAAGAGGTTTATGCATTCAATCTATGTATAATTATTCGTTTCTTACTACTTTGCGTCGTTAGATATTGCTGTGAACAGTTACTACAGAGTTTCGCCTATCCTACGCAAGAAAATATCAAACTCGTTAAAACTTGACGCTGGATTCAAATTAGCAAGCCAGAAAGTGTAAAATACATACCAACTGCTTTTTACAAATTTATACTAGAAGAAATGATAAATTGCGCAATTTAGAATAAAAGATTTATAATATTTTTCTGTAGATACATCAATTAGTTATTTCCTCTCTTCTTTCATAATCTAATTGGTTACCTTTATATGACATTTATAACCCTCTCTAATAAACTTTCATTAATTTTAATAAATATACGATATTTTAATTTTTTTTATTGCTGGACAAAGTACCACAAAATAAACGAACAACTTTTGAAGAGATAATTCTTGATGCCAAGCTAAGATAACTTTTCCTTTGTATTTTTTTATTTAGAGCTTTCTATTTTCTACTTTTAAGATATTCAATAATAAATTATTGTTACAAATAAATAATTATTATTGAAAAAGAGAAAATCAATTAGTTGAAATAAAGAGGCGTAGTGTTATCTCACTTTACTAGTTTTATCTAACTTTCTTCAACTAATCCTTAACGAATTGTCTCCTTAATTTTAATAATCATCTTTTCAAAAATAAAGAGTTTATTTCGGAGCATTATAGTATTGTGTTCCCCCTGTAATTATATTCATGAAACATTAATCAAATTTGTCTATATGTAATAAATATTCTTGTATATTGCATGTATAGAGATCAAGAATGGCTTAGCTTAAATTATTTATTAATAAGGATCAAGCAGTTCCTGTTATATTTACAAACTGCCAAAGTACGCCCTCCATTCCATTTAATTTTAATATAATATATATTTAAATGGACACACACACACACCTTAATTTCCCTTTTATGAAAAATAATTTACTCTTGGGCAGAATAGGTATTCAATGTAAATATATGATTAAGCTAAAGCTACCTTTATACAGCAATTAAATATCCTCTTTTGATATATAGGTTTATATGTGTATGTATTCACGTATGCATAAATGTGTGTCAATATATCTTGATTATTTTGAATAATTTATAAAATATAGTTAATCTGATAAATCAGTTGCGGAATTTACAGTAATTCGATAAGTTCAATAGTATTGAAATTCAATAATATTAAATACAAATAAATACATTTTCACATCATTTATTTCTGTTGTTATTTATTGTATTAAATTAAAATACAATTTATTTATAATTTCAAAATACACTGTAATGAAACATTAAAGGAACACTTGATTTCAATTTAAAAATTATAAAATTTTAAAATGATTTAATTTTTTGAACTAATAATCATATAACAAAAGGCATTTTATAGATTATTTATAATTTTTATAGATATCTAATTTACGGTATTTTATTAACGGAAAGTAAGAAAGACGAAATTTTATAACTATTAATGTTCTTTTCGTTTTTTGAAAAACTGCATATTTTTCTAAATTGCGTAATGATATTTAAATTATCGTACAAAACTAGAGAATTGTTTCTAATTAATGAAATTTCTCACTTTTAATTTGCTCTTTTATAAATTTTTTTTACGATTTATGTAACAAAACTATTTTAATTTAAAATAAAAATTTATTTCTCAACTTTTACATTGCCTAAAAAACAAATCAATAAGGGAAAATGTAATTTTAAAAAGGCACTAGAAATGTAAGTGTATTCTTTTTCAGCCCCAAATCAAATTTTAAATTTAATTTATTTTTAATAATTAAAATTTTTTTATTATCTACAAATCTTTACTTATCTTAAATATAAAACTTAATTTCTAAACTAGTCTTCCATTATTTAATTTCAAAGTAGCCTGAAGTTCCCAAAATTAAAATTTTAAGATGTCGTTTAATTTTTTAATATACTACATTTTTGTTCCGAGATATTCATATTAAAAGATTCCTTGGCATATTTAGTGTTGCTTTTGAAAATATTTTTTTTTACTATATGATTCTTCTCTCTTACCATACAGGGTGTCCGGAAAAAAAGGAGACATTTTTTGAGGGGTGATTCCTGACTTAATTCTAAGAACTTTTTTCTCTTGGCAGTTTCTGATTTCAAGCTTCATTTTCAAGATATTCAACAATAAAGATGCCATTAGTTAGACAGAGACACTCTGGTAGCTGAAGCGAGACAGAGTTACGCCATTTCACTTTAACTACTGAAGTGTCTCTGTCTAACTAATGGCAAATTTATCGTTGAATATCTCAGAAATAAAGTTTTAAATCAAAAAATGCCAAGAGAAAAAAGTTCTTAGAATAGCCTCAGGAACCACCCCTCAAAAAATGTCTCCTTTTTTTCCGGACACCCTGTATATCATTGAATATCTTGAGAATGGAGCATCAACTTAAAAAATGTCAATAGAAAAAAGTTCTTATAATAGCGTTAAGAACCACCCCTTAAGAAATGACTTCTTTTTTCCGAACATTTTGTATACGTCATTAGCACTCAAAGAGTTAAAGTATTTCATTTTATAAAGTATATAAGATGCTAATAATTAATAATCAACGATTAATTAAAATTATAAATTTATTAATATATAATAAAATAAAAATTAATTTTAAATTTGAAAAGTAATTTTATATATTTTCTGTTACAGAATTTAAAAAATCAAATCATGACGACAAATCTTTGGGTTGAACAGGTAAGTCATTGTATAAATTTTTCTCTATTTGTTTTTTCTTACTTTATATTAAAAGGAAGGTCAATAAAAATTTAATTACTTCTTTTCATTTTTTCATAAAAAAAAATCTTTCTAAAAATTTTTTTGACCAATGTTAAGTTAGTATTTTTGTACCTGGTCTGGCTTTTTTTTGTCTAGATTAAAAACCTGTTATATTTTTGTGCTCTGTTTTCTCCAAGAATTATGTCCTTTCAATAAAGTGCGAGATTTTCAAAGCATCTAATGCGGTCTGTCGAAGCTCACGAACACTCTTTAAGCAGGTTACTCCTAAGAGTAAGCCAAAAAGGAAACCCTTTTATCATTTTGGATTTAGAAATTATAATTTTTAAGATATTCATTAAAAAAAATGCTATTAATTGCACAGAGTTAATTTATATTATATTATATCATAATTATAAATACAAGGTTTTAACAAAACAACTGCACATGCTTAAAGAGGATGATTCCTGATGCTATTCTAAGAACTTTTTCCTCTTAGCTTTTTCGATTTGAAGCTTTATTTTCAAGATATTCAATAATAAAGATGCCATTAGTTAAATACAGACACTTTACTAGTTGAAATGAGGTGACGTCAATCTGTCTCACTTTGACTATCGGAGTGTCTCTACCTAATTAATGGCATCTTTATCATTTAATATCTTGAAAATGAAGCTTCAAATTAAAAAATGCTAAGAGGAAAAAGTTCTTAATATAGCATCAGGAGTCACCCCCTTTAAGGAAGTGCGATCGTTTTGTAACACCCTGTATATCGTTCTCTCTGTAAAAATATACATTATCTCTATCTAAATAATAGTATCTTAATTATTAAATATCTTGAAAATTAAGATTCAAATCAAAACGTGGTAAAGAATTGTTTAACCTAGTTTAAAATTAGGGTTAACTTATTGATTGAAGTTTAGTGATACAATTTCTTGTATAGCGATTATAATTGAAAATTTTAATTAATGTTAGTTGTAATTTTAATTGTGTACAAGGTATAACAAAATAAAAAGTTCCATAAATTTACAATATTACTATTTAATAATTTTATAAATCGTAAGATTATTAAATAGTTTAAAGGTCAGCTTTAATTCCTATTTCAATTTTTCCTTTTTTCTTTTGCTGTGCCTGGAATTATGAATATAACTGGTAGATTTTGCTGTATTATTTAATCAATTATTTTTTTAAAAATGGTATAAATCCATTTAAAAAAAAATTAGTGAATATAATTTTGAATATAATACTGCTTTGTATTAGAAAAAAGCTATTACCTTTTTTTCCAAAAATAGACTGATACCTACTTATGGCACTTATAATATTTACACCCACAACAATATAAATTTAAGAATAATAATAATAACCTTTAAAAAATAATGATTTACAATTTTTATAGAAGAAGAACTATACTTAAAAAAGAAACAGCGAGGGCTGAACGAAATCTTGCAACGGTTTGCTAGCATTCGATATAGCCAAGGTGTAAGCGAGCGAATAAGCAAACCCTAGTGTTGGTCTTCAAGCACAGAATAATGACGGTCACAAGTAAAGCTCATAACGCTACCGTTTACCTGCAAGCCTGTTTTGCGGTTCTTTTTCGCCCTCTCATTCCGTTACATCCCTGAAACTCACGATTGAGTTTCCGCACGTTCCCTAAACTATTCTCACAAGAAGTAAAATTATGGATAATTTATTGTTCCACAAAATGTTCCTCTAAAATGTTAATTTGCTACCAACTGCAGGACCGAGTATTAAACCGCAATTAAACAGGCTTAATTACGTATTCCTGCAATAGCTCGTACCTTCGCTCTCAAACTACCCAGCTGTAACTGTAATATACACCGTATATACATATATTTGCAAAGTATTATACATTTCTATTATTTTCCAGGAATATTTTATTAAAGCCTTAGAAAAAATTATTTTTTGCTTTTCTAAGCAAATAACTTCAAATAAAATTTTCGTTATACAGAATTTTTTAGTTATTACAAATCTACATAACAAGGGTTTAAACTATACATGTATTTTAGAATTGAAAAAGAAAATTCATAATTACTTTTCTATAAAACAAATTCACACGCAATATGTAAAACAATAATAATTATTTTAATATATTATTTTAAAATGGGATTTTATCTCTTTTTTTTTTAACATAAACGTTTTTTCTCAATTAAATTAGATTTTTGTTATTAGACGCAAATGTGAAACATGAAATTTTTATAAATAAACAACGGACGAGTTTTATGGAGAGCCAGTACCTATTGCCAGATCTGTGTATAAGTAGGCTGCGATCTTTTCAGTAGGTGGGGCAGCAGTTGATTTATTGAATACGAATTGATAAGAACGGCACAACAACTCGCCCGGAGTCCTTTCTGCTCCTTCACTCACCTTTCTATTCTCTCGTCCAACCTTTCAATCGCTTTTTCGCCCTCCAGGTTACTATAGTCATTTTCCACTTTCGCTATGTATGTGAAAGAGGAGAGAGGAACGAATGGGCGGATGGATACTTCATTTTTACCTCATCGCGCACACCTTTCAATTCTCACGGCAAAAATTGAATGACTGAACCAAAATACCATGACCATTTTTACCCTTATTTATGATAAATTACATTTACATTAATTTTCAATTCTTATACAATAATTTCATTTACTATTTTTCCATAAAAACTTAATTCATTAGCATATTAAACTTTAAAGATTAATGCAATAAAATGCTCATTTTTTACGGATATAGGATTTTACAAAATAAATGCATATCCTTTGAGGTAGTTATTCTCAGGATAAACTAAGACAATTTTTCCTTCGCCCGAGGCTACGATTTTTAATTATTAATGTTTATCTCTGTGTAATTTTATTAACGCTCATTCGCGGACTTGTGCCACCTATAATGTCATAGTACGGTGATATAAGATGCGCAATATCGTTAGTAAACTTAACAAAAAATACAGATACTCTCGCGCTAAACATTTATGCATTTTATACAACATTTCTTCATTGTAACATTATTCAATTAATATTTAAAATAAAAGAAGAACTAGTTAAATAGTTATTATAAACATCTGCAAATTCTTATTTTTTTACATAAATAACTTTTAATATTAATTATTTTACACAAGAAAATAAATCAGATTACAATTATTTACTGAATAATTTTTATCTACCTAAAACTTTTTTTCAAATTACTGCTAAATAACACACACGAAAAATTTACATTAATTATTAGAGCGATTACTAGATTAGATTTCATTTAACAGTTTTATTACTTACTTATCTGCTTGGTGACTATAAATTATTTAAATTTAAATTCATCTTCTTAAATAAAGAAGATTTATTCAAAAACTATTGTATAAGGTAAATTTTTATTAGATTGCTAAATGCATCCATTTTATTGGTGAAAGTATCATCTTTAAGCAAAAAATGAAGTCATAAATTAAAAAATAGCAAAAGAAAACTTATCCCTTAGGCTTTAAAATTACCTGCCTAAAAAATTATATATATATTGTATTTCGTCTTGTACAATGATAATTTGCTTTTGTTTTAATCTAAATATATTTTAATATGACTAAAGATATAAAGATATGAGATGATGCTATTTCTATACGCCGAAAACTGTAAACTTCACCACTTTGAAAAATATAATTTACTCTAATTTAATGCAGAATCAGTAATTTCAGTACAAATTTTTTCCCTTTTTTCCTTTTGGAATGGGCGTGTACATTCGAGCGTTACGATAAGGGAACTCGTAATATTTTTACCCGCGTAATACAATAGGAAAATAGGTAGGTATGGGAATCTAGGGTTCTTAAGTTGCTGTTAGCGACTCCGACACTTCACTTATCTTTTTCAATTCGTATTATTATAATAATTGTTGAATAAGAGTATTCCAAAATAACAAAGAGAAAACTATAAGTCCAAATCGAATCTACGATATTAGAAAGGAAAGACAACCGATCACATGTTTAGAAAATCATTGGAAGATATTAAGAAAAAATTAAATAATTATTATAGCAACGATATATGGGGTGTCCGGGAAAAAGGAGATATATTTTGAGGGGTGGTTCTTGACGTTATTCTAAGAATTTTTGTTTTCTTGGCATTTTTTGATTTAAAACTTCATTTTCAAAATATTCAACGATAAAGATGACAGTAGTTAGAGAGAGGCTAACTACCGGAGTATCTCTGTCTAACTAATGACATCTCAATCATTGAATATTTTGAAAATATAGTTCCAAATCAAAAAATACCAAGAGAAGAAAGTTCTTAGAACTGAGTCAGGTTTCACCCCTGAAAAAAGTGTCCATCATTTTCCGGACACCCTATGTCGTCATCCGGCACTATAAGGGTTAATCGAAATTATAATATGTGTTTAATTCTTACATAGTTCAATAAGAACACGAACATTTCTATGTAAAATATGTGTATTCTTCCAAATAATTAATAAAACTTTACAAATATAAATAAACGCTCATTTTTATGCACAAGAAAGATAATTATTTATTTCTTACGATCTCTTATATCTTAATAGCAAAGATTCAACATTAACTATTAGAAAAATGTAAAGATCACAGACTAAAATTGATTATTCTTTAAATGATTTTCTATATAAAAATACATTTTTAGAAAAAATAAGAAAATCTAGAAATGTGATATGAAAAAAAAAAAAGAAAAGCGTGAAAACAAGGTTAGGAGACCTTTTCGGTTAATATACTAGGAAAACACGTAGTTGCGTGTGTAGAAACGTAATAGCAGAATAGAAGATTGTTTACGGCTGCCACAGTACACGAAGCATGGCTACTGCCATTTTTCTACCGTACGAAAAACGAAGTTTAGATTTATGTGTTTGTTGGCTAGGCGGAGTTGTGAGAGCTTCGACGAACCGTAGACGAAGCACACTGTTGTTTTCACGAAGTCGATAATATCTCTTGCACTATATTTAATCCTGCCTAAACTATCTCATCTCTCTATAGATGCACTTAAACGTAAAACCAATAACGTTCATCTTAAAACCTCCATCCTTCCCTTTCAACTGAATTCCCGGAATTTCAATTTCAATTTGATCGATCGCAAAAAAATCTTATTTTAACTTTTGCTACTCCATGTAACAACCGCTATTTTCTTCACGTTATCTTTTTAAGTCTACATAATTTTCTTCTTTTTCTTCAAATTCATCTATTCAAAAACGGTTAATAATTAATCAAACTTTCAGATATTTCTATTTTATAAATAATCAAATATATTTATTTTTATCACTCAAATTAAATAATTTTAAACAGGCAAGGTGAAACTGAAAAAGTACCATTGCGCTATGACCAGCACTAGAGAAAAAAATAACCTGTTAAGGGTACTAAATTTTCCAAAAAATCTCTAAGAGAATGTGCTCAGACATACTTCATTTAATTCTCCACTAAACGAAAGCAAGATTCAGTTGGAAGGATTTCTTCCTAGATTGGTTCCATTTCGTGCGTAGAGAACAGTCATGCGATAATTGGTTTCTAATTAACGACCTTGAGGCAATCGAATTTTTAGAGTTTCACTTATTATAAACCAGGAGCACAAAAATATCTTCTACGTATCGATCCACTTCATTTCCGCTTATTTCATCTCCGTCCGAGTCTTCAATTTATTTTTACTTTTTCTTAAGATTCTTTGGTACATTATGAAATTTTTCCATTCCTTACACCTTTCACCTATTCTTATACAGAGTATAACAATGACATGTTTCATAAATTTCAAGGGTTTTAAAGGGACCAATTTTAGGACAACTTTTTATTTTGGGTTTTTGTATTCAAGACTTTTTAAATTCTTCTATAGATCATCGTTGAGATTGAAATCTTCCCTTGGCTATAGTTCTAGTTCAAGGGATAATCAACTTAAGAAGGGTTTTTAGCCGATAAGAGCCCACACTACTACCTTGCACGATGTTAGCTGTCTCTTGCGGTCAATCTCGCCTCGAGTATGCATGGGAATTTTTTTCCTTGCAAATCAAAAAAAGAATAAATCATTGTGTTATATTCTGTATATAGGGTGTTACAAAATGATCTCATTTTTTTAAGGGGTGTGTTTTCTCACGTTATTTTAAGGAATTTTTTCTTTTAGCGTTTTTTAATTTGAAACTTAATTTTCAAAATTTCCAATGATAAAGGTGCCATTAGTTATACAGAGTGCTACAAAACGATCGCACTTGCTTAAAGTAGGTGGTTCTTGACGCTATTCTAAAAACTTTTCCTCTTGGTTTTTTTGATTTGAAGCTTTATTTTCAAGATATTCATAATAAAGGTGTCATTAGTTAGACAGAAATACTCCGATAGTTGAAGTAAGGTGACACCTTTCTGTCTTACTTCAACGATCGCAGGATCTCTGTCCATATAACTGATAGCATTGTTACCATTAACTTAAAATTTGGATTTAATATCTTAAACATGAAGCTTCAAATGAAGAAATGCCAAGGGGAAAAATTTGTTAAAATAACGTCAGGAATAACCCTTTTGACGAAATGCAATCGTTTTGTAACATTCTGTAGATACATACAAAAATATACACACATATATTTCTCCATAAAGCATTTAGAGCAGGGATATAGAGATATAAGGATGGAGCATGAGCCTTTATAGGGAAAGCCATTGAGGGAAGAGGGACGAGGTAAAATTGGAGCCCACTTTTTATTGGTTTTCATTTCGCGCATGCGTGTTGGATAATATTGAAGAGCACGCTTTATATTAATAAGGTTATTAAAACATTAATCTAATTTTAATAATTTTAATATTAATTACATTTCAAAAATTAATATATTTTTACATTATTTTTATATTTATTATTTAACCTTCCGAGTACGGACTCGGCGAATCCGGTACCGAAGTCATTTCTGACTCACATGGATACTTCACTAATCATTCTCTGTGTTAGGTAAGTGTCCGTTACTGCTAGTTCTATCAATGTATGCGTGATGCTAGCTAGCCACAGATATTGAGTGACTCCGGCATCGTTCGCGGAGGGTTAATAATAATTAAAAAAATTAATATATTTTTACCATATAATTTATAAAATATCTTCACGCATTATTAAATTAAATAAAATTCTTTTATTTACTCGTCAATAGAGGTTTAGTTTTACTGAATAAAAAGAATTGTGTTATTGTATAATAAAAATATTTATTACAATTGTAATTAACTGTTATATTATTTACTACTTATAAAATCCGTTAAATTATATTCATTTCTTGTTAAAAGTGTCTTGAGACTTAATTTCTTATAGAAGGAGGAGAACGTAGGAAAGGCATGGTATACTTGTCTACTAAATAAAACACATCAATTAGGGGGGGGGGGGTATATTAAAACCGTTAAACTGGATTTATTAAACAAGGGAGGGGAATCGGCACTACTAACTCCACCAAGATGAAGCCAGTAGCCCTTATGCTTCTATCCGAAGGCATAAAAAAACCTCTGTCAAAGAGAGGAAAAAAGCCGCAAACCAATTAATACTAAAATTCGTAGCACATTAGTTTCACACTCTCCATCACTCTTTACAATAACTTAATCGAATAATGGATTGACTTTCGGTGATACACGGTAAGGGATGAAGCTAAAGGTCGGTTTCTGAGACGGCTCGGCCAGGTCCGATCGGGACCACCCTTAACGATCTCAGTCACCAGGGGGAGATGCGCTGCCAACCATTCCCAAAGACCCCATGATCCTTGAGAACGTTTACTCATTAGCATGCTGACAGCCACAATCTCTGAAGAGGCCTTCCCAGGTGAAGAACCTTCAACAACGACCCGGCAAATGGCGTCGTCCCCAGCCCCCGCAGGGCACGGTCACCATCTCCTGATCCAGAGATGATCTTCAATACTCCATTGAGTACTGGTCCTGCCTCAAATCACCGCAGATCACGCACTCTCTCTTTCACACACACAGGCCCTCTAATTTTTCGTTATTCCCCCACGTCCAGACCCTCACACACTACTCTCCCGAACCCTCTCTTCCTCTCACCCATTCTTGTCTTCCCCCCACTTTGAACCCCAAAGTCGCCAATAGTGGGAAGCGACGCGGATCGCGAACAAAAAGTTAATTTGAAAAAACATTAAAAAATGACTTGAAAGATCTTTTTAAAAGTGTTACAAATATTTTTATTAGTTTTATTTAAATTTAGCGCTAAATATGGTTCGACCAAATGAAAAGTGGGCACCAATTTTACCTCGTCTCTATTCCCTGAATGACTTCACTCCCCTCATCTAAAGTGAGACTTTAAGTTTCGTCTACTTATTTCATATGTTTATAATTTAAAGGGATAACCAAATACGGAAATGTTATTATTATTAATAAGATTGAATAGATGTAGGGGAAAGTAGTCGAATTTGGATCACTTACGCATTTTGTAATATGAGCTTGTATAAACATTTTTAATAAAAATGTTTAGTTGAAAATGAATTATATTATTGTTATATTTAAGTAAACATAGCTATTTTATTTTTTGAACATATAATTGCCTACATTAGGGCATACAGGGCGTCCGGAAATTGGCGCACTTCCTCTGAGGGGTAGTTTTCTGAGGGTAAACCGTGTCGAAAAGTCCTTTACCATTTTTTGATCTAAAGCTTAGTTTTCGAGATATTCAATAATAAAGATATTATTAGTAACACAAAGACAGACAGATAGTTGAAGTAAGATAGCACCACTCTGTCTCACTTCAACTATCTATCTGTCTCTGTCTTACTAATAATATTTTTATTATTGAATATTTTGAAAACCAAATTCCGGATTGAAAAATGACTCAGGACTTCGACTCGGTTTACCCTCAGGAGTAACCCCCTTGAAGAAAGTGCGGCAATTTTGCAACACTCTGTATAATGGTGGTCCAATTTAGGCGGTGGTCCAAATTAGGTAGCTTTCCCCTATATGGTGTTCAGAAAAAAATGCACTATCAGTTAAGGGGTCATATTCCTAAATCCTGAACTGAATCAAATCAATTTTAAATGGGGATAGTCGGTTAATGGAAGTTATGTAACGACATCTTATATCTTGGATAACATCCCAATGCATTTCTATTATTCTTATCTCCAGAAACCTCATATTGTTAGACGCTCAATTGCTATCATGATATTGACCAAATAAAAATATTTGTAATTTTATGTATAGAGGAGAGTGGTGTAATTACGAACGCTAGGTAATGCCAAACGATAAAATTTTAGTATGCTAGAGTAGAAGAAATCTTTCTTTGTCTATATTTTGTAACGATGTAGCATAGGTATATTGCTGGACAACAGCACATAATCGAAGATTACGCTTTGTGTTAAAAATAAGTATCATTATAATCCAAAAAGGATTTTATTACTATCATAAATTTAAATTATAATTGTGAAGATATTCCAATAATGTTATATATTTTCAAATATTTAAAAAAGTATATACATATATAAATTAATAAATAAATATATAAATAAATAATATATATATGAATTAAAATAACATGATCTTCTTGTATTACAGTTTTTCTTGCATAATGGCGAACAGCTGTAATGAAGTAATTCCAAATATACGTATAATTATCATACACATACATTTGTTATTTCAAATCACCAGTATTTGTGTAAGCTCCATATTTTAACGCTTTATTCACTTCATAAACTAATAATTTTTATTCTTAGCGCGAATCAGTTAAAATGAGCACTGATCTGAATTAATATGTTTAATTAATTTAACCAACATTATTCATGCGATTGAATACTTAAGTAAACAACTATAATTCTTTATCTAATTATAGAAATATATTATAATGTATTAAATATGCATTCCCATAATTACCATAGGAAAAACCTTTTAGTGACCTGACAAATTTCATTAAAGTTAATTAGAATTAAATAAATTCATTTTGAATAAAAAAATTAAATTTATTCAAAGATTACCTTAAATATATAGAAAAAAATGTCATCTCTATTATTTATTTGTTGAAAGCAATAGTTGGCCAAAGAATTCAAAATAATTATTCATCCTGAATTACTCTTAATAACACATCAACGCAATAAATTATTTTCTACTTTTTTCGTAGTAATGTCTTTACATCTTTTCGTGAGCTACTTGGTACTCTTTTCATTGGTCCTAGGCACAGTTTCACCGTACATAAAATCTCGTAGTGTCACTGCACAATTTTCTACTTCAGTATTTTCCAGTATACAGAGCACGTATGTTTTCTCCGTTTCTGGAATGGCACCTGCACCAGATATATGAAGTTTGTCCCGGCACACAAATGTACAAAGCGTTAAACCTAGATACCGTACCGGGGATCAAATTTCTTCGTATGTCTTAGAAAATAGAGCGCTTGATGCTTGTTGTCATTTCTTATATATTTGCATTGTCATTATTCTTGTTTTATTTTTTATCCGTTTAACTGCAATACATAAAATATATAACTGAGTTAAAACGCAAAATTTATATAAAAAATACAATTAGACAAAAATAGAGGAAATATTGAAGTTATAATTTTATCGATGTTTATTAACACTAGATTTACGGATGTCGATTATATACCTATTTTTACTGAAGTGAGCCAATTTGACTCATACATGAAAATTGAAGTTTTTTGCAAAGAAAACAGTTCCAAATCAAATTAAATGTAATGTTTATTATCAAAAAATTCATGGAAAACATTTTTTACATATAAACTCTGTTTTTGAAACACATTTTCCGCAAACATTTCTATTACATTTAGCACAATAGTTTGAACATCTGTTTCTTTTGCATGATTGTTGAACTTGACAATTCTTCCGTCCGTCAGCAGCATGAATTTCTGTCATTGGAATGGAAGTGTTCTCGACTTCTTCTCTATATTTACTTTTTAGCTCTTCAGCCAATTGGAAAATAAAATCTTTTCGTGAAATATTTACTTGAGTCGTCTTTTTATACAAAATCCAAGCATTGATAGCTGCTAAATCTAAAATGTTGTAGAAAACTTGTAGAGGCCATCTGCGTGAACTTGCTTTTACGCTATATTTTCGGGCCATTTGGTCAAGTACATCAACGCCATACTTGGTGCTATTATAATGGGTTATTGTTTCTGGGACAAGTTTTTTATTTTTTGCAATTGTTATATTTTTATGTTTTGTACTTAGTAGTAAAACTTTTTTATTGGGCTTGCTTTTATAAACGGTCAGGGTACAATTCTCAGATCTATACAGTTTTGTAGAAAACTGTGTCATTTTATCTTTCTTGGCTTTCGCAATTTTAGGTAATTCTTTTCGGTTTGCACGTATAGTTCCAACCAAAGTAGTTTTCTTTACAAGTAACTTTTTTGCAAGTGAAATGCTAGTAAAAAAATTATCTGTGGTAATATTTCGTCCACAGCCTAAATATGGCTCTGCAAGCTTAGTTACTACAAATTCGCCCAAGGGAATGTTTGATCCTCGGGTTTCATCCTTGCCCAAGTACGGAAAACCGTTTACAAGATATTTGCTTCTAACATCGGATGCCAGCCAAAATTTGATGCTGAATTTATCCGGCTTATTCGGCATGTACTGCGTAAATCGGCATCTAGCTTTAGTAGGGAATAATTGCTCATCGATCGTTATGTTTGCGTCAGGTTTGTAACAAGCCTGACTATTCTCTATAAATTTTTCCCATATTTTTGAAACCAAGGCAAATCTGTCTGTCTTCAGTCTTTCACTGCGTTCATTTTTTTTATCAAAACGTATGAACCGAAGTAATTCTATAAATTTATCTCTACACATTATCTGGGCGAAAAAAGCCGGACCCCACTTCGCAGACCACAAATATGAACACTTCATATTTTTTGCCTCATATGCTCCTCTAGCAAATAAAATTGCTACAAAGGCCCACAATTGTGATTTTGTAACCGTCCATTCCTTATTATTCAAAACTTGACGAGCTTCGAGTTCGGTACATGATTTTATATACGCCATCATACCTTCGTCAATTATCAAATTGAATGCGCTACTTGCCGAACAAAGCATAATGTGCCTTTTAGCATAGGCAGTTGGACCAGAAACATCTTTGAATATGGTATAAATCGGTGATCTACCTACGTTTCTGCCTTCGTTCAATGTTTCCCATAAAGTCCCATCAGCAGCTTTTTCGGCTGAAATTTCTTTATCACAAGATGTATCGATTGTAACGTGGTATTTTTATTATTATAAAAATCCGTTACAGGCTCAGCTGATTGGGAATATATTAATATTCCCAATGATAGCATTAGCTGAGCTCGGTCCGGGACGTCAACGGTGATCGCTGTTGTTGTCGTTCGACACAGCTGATTGCCGTTTCTCATTACGCTAGAGTTAGCTAATGAGGCGTCCTTGAAGGGAATTTATAGATTTAAATTCCCTTACTGGGGCTAGCTGATATCGCGCGATCAGCTGGCTATTCACTTCAAGTATTATCGTCTAAGCGAGCGGACGTGAGTCGCTAGACATAATATTTGCGAATCGCTACTTCGAGGCAGGGCAGAAAAGTGTGTGTGTGTCGTGGTGTGACCGTGCATAGGTGATCCAGGATCTAACCCTACGGGACCCGCTACAGGATACCAGGCGATTCCTCCGACCACCCCTGCCCGGATTGGATAACATACCCCGAAGTAGTAAGTGGAGCGCCACGCGCTCACTGTTTTATTGTGTAGAGCGTAAGTGCCGGTCAAGGGACACGGACTTGACCGTGCCCGGTTGCGTTTGTGCGGGATCGTGTGCTCCGACTGTCGCAGCAGTCGTCGAGCTCGGGACCTAGTCCTCATCCCCGGGGAGCGTCCGCCCAGGTTGCCTGAAAAGCTCCTGGGTGTTTCAGACGACCCATTCCCTGTAACGTGGGGGCCGTTGTTGCAGGAAGCTCAGCGGTCTCTGCGTTGCCGACGCCGACGGACTGCCGAGAAGTCCGTCCTCCACTAGGTAGGACTACAGAGGGTGTACGGGCACCCCGCGCGGGTTATTATCATAATTGTATCTGTATATTGCGGCCCTACGGGGAATTTATTTATTTATTAACTTGTGCTGTATCGAATCGGATAATAAACCCGCGAGAATAATACAGTCCAGTCGTGTCCTTATTTCAGACACCGCCTAGTCCTCTCCAACGGGAGAACCTCCTCTGGGCCCCTTTCACCGGAGTCGGTTTCCTCAGGGGTGAGGAACTCCGGTGAATATTATAAATTTCTGTGACCGCGTTGTAACATCGGGAGATTCACCTCCTCCCGGGGTTACGCCGAAACGCGCGTTACACGATAGCGTCTAAATCATTTTCGGTTTCAGAATCAGAAATAACTCTAGCTCTTTTTTTACTAGGAGCTGCGTAACAAAAAAACTTGACTGTTTCCCAGGCCTGATAGCACCAATAAATTTCATGTTATGCGATTAACTGTTAAACCATTCTATGAGTCAAATTGGCTCACAACCGTAAAAATGAAGGGGTCTGTGGGGAAGAGGAATGTACGTTTACATATATTTCATTACTTAACTAAAAACCAACGTATGTTCTTAAAAAGTAATATTAAAGTTTTATATATATATATAGTGATCAAATTCTTAATGAGTCAAATTGGCTCGGTCCGTAAATCTAGTGTTAATGCCGAGTCGAAAAGTTTTTTACTTCTTTCTGATAATGATACTATTAGTTTATTATATATATTTATATTATTATTAAAATACTATTTACACACGCGACTACCCCGATTACCCGCATTTTCCAATTTAATTCATTTATTTTATTTTTCTCCTAACATGATCCATCGAATCTATTAAGCGATTCTATCCTTTTTAATTATAAACGCATTCATGTGATTCAACAAACAAAAGTCATGTACATACACACATACATATAAATATATATACGCATATTGTGTCCATATTTAAAAAATCACTTGCGAGCGTTGCAAATCGCGAACAGATATTATTTATTTAACATTGTGTTAATTTTACATTAATTATTTTACACGAGCTTTGTTGTTTTTTATAAATCGACAGATAAACCACAAAAACACGTATTTTTACATTATGGAAATTATTTAATGATAAAAAAAATTGCTTTTAAAGTGTTATTAAATATCACTATAATTAAATATTAACATAAAAATGAACATGATACAATTTAAGAGATTGAAACTTTGTTCTAACAGAAAATTATAATCACTTTAAGTAGCATGCCTTAATATGTTTTAAGTTTAAAGCTAACCATTCTATGATTTTTACGAAAATTAAAATAAAAAACTAATCAAAATTACACCTTATGCCAGATTACCTTTAAATGTATACAGATTGCATAAAACTCACACTTTTCTCATGAAACATATAATTGAAGATAAAATGAACACGAGATTTCATTTTTCAATTATAAGAGAATTTTATTGATAAGTACTCTGTTAGTATTGTTACACTCAATGTCCTCTCTCTAGCAAAGAAATAAGTGAAAGATATCAATAATCAATGAAACATGTAACGATATACAAAGAATAGCATTGACATATTCAACAAATTTAAGATTTTGTAAGAGGGGTGATTCTAAAACAATTTTTCATTTACCATTTGTTAACCCGAGGCTTAATTTTCAAGATATTTAATAATTGCCTTCGGCGGGCTCATTTGATCGGGATTATGCGAGGTGTCTCGTTCGAAGATGATTGTATAATGTAGTAATGCTTTGCCATGACTAACTTCACAACGTTTAACTCCAGTGATTCCCCCTTCCTTTTAAAAAAAGTCCGGTAATCTCTGTTATCCCCACTCTTCTACTGGTCCTTCTGGTCTCATATTGTTTTGTGTCTTGAACTAATTTATCACGAACTTTATTGAACATGATAATGGGACTGATTTCTGAGGGTTGGTTAAGGGAAGAAGATTATCATCTTCGGCGGGCTCGTTTGATCGTGCAATTATGCTGTGTGTCTCGTTCTCGATTGTTCGTGGATAATAGGATTTTACAAAGGATGGAGGACGTAATCAAGGAATCGGATGATCGGTTAAATAAAACACTTATGTTTTGGGTGGGTAAATTAAAATAAAAGCATGTTAATTTATTAATGGGGAAGAAGTTAAGGGCATAAAAAAACCTCCGCCGAAGCGGAGGAAAAAAGCCTCAATTTTCATATATCCATATATATATATATATATCCAATATATATATGCACATATCTACACCTACACATACGCCTATAAATATTCCTATACAGGTCATACTCACATACTAACATTCAACAATTATGAGAGCTCTCGTTACCTATCCTGAGTGTGCCAGATTCTAGTCCGTAAACGCTAACTGGGTTCGAGCCGGCTCCTTCGGTGATAAACACCTGGATACCTCGTACCGATACCCGATGGGAAGATGCGCCCTTCGCAACCTGGATGGCCCTGACGTCTCAGGCTCCGGTAATAACCACCATCCAGGCCCGTGTCCTTTCCCTACCGAAGGGCTCCTAGACATAGGACGCATCCCAGGAGGTGGAATCCGTCGCTGCCTCCTACGGGTCCAAATGACACCGTCCCCTCCCACAGGAGTCTAATTGGCGGTACATCCTTGGATCCCCTCGCCCTTCGATACCACCCACGTGTGGTACCGGTGTCCTTCGTGAGCTGGCACACTCTCCCATCGCATTTCACCCTCTTCTCGCTTACACACCTTTCGCGCTCGCTCCTCACTTCAACTCCGACTCCCAGTCCCAACTCGTACCCTCACTCTCTCATCCCCCCTACATTTCTCTCAATTCCCCTTCCTATTCTGTACGCGTTACAGCCGCGAACATTCCGCCCGCCTTCGTCCTCTGGACGAACCTTGCCAAGGACAAGCAACTTTATTTTTCCTCTAAATATAGAGGACTCAAACGTGCAATATGACGTTTGAACACGCCGCTGGCCATTTTTACTAAAACAACGCGTACATGTCCATCATGACCCGGGTAAACCTCCAACACTCGGCCCATCGGCCACTTGGACGGTGGGTAACGGTCATCCGACACTAACACTAGAGCTCCAGTCTTGAAGTTTTCTTCAACCTTGCGCCATTTCCCACGTTCCTGCAAATGGTGTAGATAGTCGGTACTTCACCTCTTCCAGAACTGGTCCCGAACCCACTGCATTCTCTGGAAACGGTCGAGCCTATTCTCGCGAATTCCCTCTAGGTTCAAATCCGGCAGCAACGCAGAAGTTTCACCAGTGAGCAGATGAGACGGCGTCAGCGCGTCTAAGTCCTCTACATCACCAGTCAGCGGGCATAGTGGACGCGAATTAAGACACACCTCGATCTCTGCCAGGACGGTAGAAAATTCCTCAAACGTCAGTGCGTAGTCGCCAATTGCCCTCCGCAGATGGTGTTTCACGGATTTCACCCCGGCCTCCCAGAGTCCGCCATAATGTGGTGTGGTTGGAGGGATGAATTTCCATTCGATGCCATCATTTGCCAAAGTTGCTGCCACCTCAGCATAGAAGTTGGACGCCTCTGTGAACATCCTTGAAAGCTCCGCAGCCGCTCCCTTGAAGGTAGACGCATTGTCGCTGAACAGGTACTTACATTTTCCTCGTCGACTCACGAAACGACGCAATGCCGCTAGAAACGCTGCCGAGGTTAAATCACGCACTACTTCTAAATGGATCGCCCACGTAGTGAAGCATATAAAAAGTGCTACCCAGCATTTGTACCTTCGCTGACCCCTTCCCTCCCTGGCAAGGGTCATAAAGGGTCCTGCATAGTCTAATCCTGTCCGCGTAAACGGTCTAGCCGGGGTGACCCGCGACGCTGGCAAGTCTCCCATGATTTGCTGCGCTAATCGCGGCCTACATTTTTGGCACACAACACACTTTTTTATCGCTGTCTTGACTAGCTGACGCTGTCCTATTATCCATACGTGCTGCATGAGTATGCTGCTGGTTAGCATAGGTCCCCCATGCATACTTTCCCAAACGACCACCTACAAGCAAAATGTTCCCTTTGTTGTCCAAAATGGGATTCAACGCTCGCAATGGACTGCTGATCGCTACTGCTCGTCCTTTACGCAATGCTTCGATTTCGGCTCGAAATTCATCGCGTTGAGAAATTCGAATGAGCGCCATTTTAGCCTCTTCCAATTCCTCGGTGGTTAGAAAACTCGTCTTACAATCTAATCCTTCTTTACGCCTCCGCAAGTTTCACAATAGCCTCCGAAGATAGGCAAACACCCGACACAGCTTACGCAATGAGCTAAATTTCCGCATAAACTGGGGTTCATCCACATCGACTGATGCCTTAACCGGCAAAATTTGTTTCCGATTCTCTATGCTCTCCCATTTCTCCGTATCCAGGCACAGCCATTGTGGACCGCTCCACCATAACACCTCCTCTTTCAACTGGTTCGGTAACATTCCCCGAGTAGCCACATCCGCGGGGTTTGTCTTTGTCGACACATGCCGCCAAGTCGCTTCCAGTAACTCTGTTTGTATCAACGATACCCGATTTGCCACGAACGTCTTCCACTGTGTCGGATGTTTGGTTAACCATGCCAAGACAATTTGGCTATCGGTCCATAAATATACGTCTACATTCTTAAAAAAATCGAGCTTCCTTAAGTGAACCATTAACTTCACTAACAATACCGCACCGCACAGCTCCAAGTTCGGTATTGTAACCGTTTTCACCGGTGCAACCTTTGATTTAGAGGCTATGAGTACTACTTGTACCTTTCCGTGTGGATCCTCTACTCTGAGGTATACGACGGCCGCGAATGCCCTTACCGACGCATCGGAAAATCCATGTAACTGGTATTTAGCTCCCGGAGCCGTTCCCAACCACCTATCTATGCTTAATTCCGATAATGCCGACATTGACTTGCAATAATCCATCCACCTTACCCGAATATCTTCGGGAACCGGTGTATCCCAATCGGATTTCAGTATCCATAGATCCTGCAACATTATTTTCGCTAATATGGTCACTGGTGCCAGCCATCCCATCGGGTCAAATAGTCGGGCAATCTTCGACAGTATCACTCGCTTGGTTACCACCTCTTGCGTATCGAAATTAATATTAGAGTCAAAGAAAAATTGATCTCGATCCGGTTTCCAAGTAACATCCAGAGTTTTTATCGAACTATCATTCTCAATGCGTTTAGTACACTCATTGGATGCGCATGGGTTATTCGCCGGCAACAACTCCTCAACATTCGCCGCCCATTTATCCAACTCAATCCGTGCGGTACGCAACTCGTCCCTTTTGTTAATTGCTCGCGACAAGTCATGCGAACCCGCGAACGTATCGTCTACATACGTGTTTTTGGACAAACATTTTGATCCTAATGGATATGTTGAACCTCCGTTTGCTGCAATTTCCTGTAACGTTCGCAACGCGAGATACGGCGCACTCGCGGTCCCGTAGGTCACTGTGTTCAAACGGTAATCTACTGGGGGTTCGTTATTAGATGGCGCCCACACAATCCGCTGACATTCCCGATCACTTTCCACCATGCGTATTTGGCGGAACATTTTTACAATGTCCGTGCTGAAAACATACTTATATCGGCGCCAATTCAATAATATCAAACTTAAATCTCCTTGAAGAGGTGGTCCCGGCATTAAGTAGTCATTCAAGCAACTTCCGTCGTGTATCTTGCGCGCTGCATCAAATACGACCCGAATCTTCATCCCTTCCGTACGCTCCTGGATAATCGCGTGATGCGGTAAATACCATGCATCTGTATTATTTAATTCTGAAGCTGGCACCGGACTCATGTGACCCAAGTCCCTGTACTGTCGCATAAATTCTTCGTATGCCCTTGCCAAATCCGGTTTAGCCATAAATTTCCGATGCACAGAAGCCAGCGAGCCCAGTGCTATTCTGCGCGTTTCCGCACTTGTGCCCGACGGTCGACTTCTAAAAGATAACTGCACTTCGAATCGCCCACTACTGTCCCGACGATGCGTTTCCTTAAATTCTTTTTCACAGAGTTCCTCGTCACCCGATAGTGCATTTCCTGCTAGAGGGATCTCTTCGAGTTCCCAGAATTTAGGAAGAAACTCCTGTACTTCATGACCAATAGATACATGGAAAGATTGAATTGGCAACGCGCTCGAAGCCTCCGCCCGCCGTGCACAAACCTCCGGTGGAGGGCCCGAAAAAACCCATCCCAATATCGTATTTCGAGCGATTAACGCGGAGGACCTGGACTTTTGCAACCCTGGTTTAACGAAATGTCCTTCAATGTCCGCACCAATGATGATATCTATACTCTCGGACTTATCAAAATGCGGATCGGCTAACTGAAGCCCGTTAAACTCTGAAAAATCGACTTCATGCAAATTTCGGCTTGGCAATCTGTCCGTCAACCGTTTACGCACCAAAAGTTCCACAGTAACACTAGCCGACGGTTCAATTAGAGAATGCACTGTGACCTTCGCGGCACTTTTCGCGGTTCCTGCGTCCTTCCCCCCTAATCCGGTCAGTGGAACCTCCGTTTCTCTCCTGACTAGTTTCAGTCGTTGCGCTAGATCTTCGGTAATCATGGATACCTGGGAACCCGCATCTATGAAAACCTTAGCTACCGTCTGCCTATTGTTAGGACTGGAAACACCTACTCGGGCTGTGGCTAGAAGAACGATCGACCTTGAATCTACCTTCCTAATTGTATGAACCGTCGCGCTTACCTTCTCCGGTGGTAGAGGATCAACTTTAGATTCTGCTTTTGGTTCATGCGTAGGCACCCCACCTCCTTGAGTCCCATCTATATGTAGGCTTACGTGATGCTTCCCTTTACAATTAGTGCATCTTATATTCGAAGGGCAAACGTCCGCGCGGTGATTCCCGAGACAATTGTAGCATCGACGTAACTTTCGCACTTCTTCGCGACGCTTCAAGGGGTTCAACACTTGAAATTTTCGGCATGAATATAACGCGTGCGACCCTATACACATTGGACATTTATTCCACCGATTTTTATTCGCGACTCGAGATGCAGCGTGCAGTACTCGTCGTGACCAGCCGGGTAATCTGGCTGGGGGGCACTGACCTTTCTTAACGGAACCGACATCCTCCGCACTCATACTCAATGTTTCTACACGTTGTTCGAGAAACTCCACCAATTCCTTAAACTTAGGGAACTGATACTTTCGTCCATGCTCGTCTCTCTGATCGCTGACTTCATTCCGGATACTCGCGTCTCGCGAACTGAGTTCTGCTTCCCATAATTTGCGAGAATCGCAATCTAAACGCGAACTCACCACCCTTATTAACCACGCATCCCAATGATCAATGGGCATCCCCAATGTTTTTAACGCCCTTACTGGCGGATTCCCTTTTCATATGTTCTAATTCGAGGAGTGTGTCCAGGTGCTTGTTCACCACCCTACGCGGGTTATAATATCGCTTTTTCACAGCCTGCCAAGTAGAGGCATAATTGTCGTCTGTGGTGTCCACGTGCTTAATGAAGTCAGCAGCCTCTCCTTTGAGACACAGCTTCAAATATTGCAATTTCGCGGAATCCGCGATTCCCGGGACACTATGCACCAAGTTAGTGAACAACCCACAAAAATTGGGCCAATCCTCATATCGACCGCTAAAATTAGGGAGATCTAATTTTGGTAATTTGGCCGATCGGACCAATGTCTCGTCCGCATTCGTTGCGGTCGACGCACTTGAAATACCGGACCCCGACGCCTCCTCGAAATCAAGCTGCATGGTTAGTAACCAATCCCATGTCTCTTCATAGACCTCCTGAAGCTGTGCGAATACATTCTCGGTCACATACACGTCGTCCGCCGAATCCTCCCGCGCGACAATTTCGGCATGAGTTTTGCACGCATCATCCCACATACTTGTGACCGAATCAACTCTCGCCTTTAAGATATTTTTGTTCAAACGTTCCCGAGTTAGCTCCTTCAACCGAGCACCCATCACTTTCAACGACGCCATCCGTGTGGCCTGACTCGCGGTTAAACGTTTCAATGGCAACGGCGCCATGTCGCAACCGCAACAACTGACACTTTTCGAAAAGAAAAAAAAAAAAAAAAAAACACCGGAAACACTATTAACACCAACGCAAATTTTTAAAAGTACTTACCCTTAATCAGGGAAACTCTATACAATACTAGATACTTTCCAAATATTCAGCGATCGTCCGCTTTTAGCCTTCCTTCTTTCTAGTGTCCAATTGCAATTCGCTAATGTCCTTGCACTTCCCTCTGATGTAGCCTGTTCCTTTATACTTTGCCACAGAAATCTACCAACAATCTCGGTCGCTTATAAATTTACTCGCGCACGATGTGATTCGTACTCTGACCAACTGCCTACTGCCCTATGCCACTTGTTACCTTCAGCCTCAACCCCTTCTCACATTCCGTCAGTAACAATGAGAACAAAGCCAGGCTTATAATTTTCTATCGAATCTCCCAACTCTTTATGTCACCGCCTTAGTAACTAACTCCGTTATCATCAAAGCTTCGAATGATAACTTGACACCGTCGCACGATTCTGTTACAAACGCAAGCCGACCATCCATTCCTTCCTCACCCGGGGCACCAAATGTTCGTGGATAATAGGATTTTACAAAGGATGGAGGACGTAATCAAGGAATCGGATGATCGGTTAAATAAAACACTTATGTTTTGGGTGGGTAAATTAAAATAAAAGACATGTTAATTTATTAATGGGGAAGAAGTTAATAAAAAAAAAAATAAAGTTAATAAAGGGCATAAAAAAACCTCCGCCGAAGCGGAGGAAAAAAGCCTCAATTTTCATATATCCATATATACAGGGTGTCCGGAAAAAAAGGAGACATTTTTTGAGGGGTGGTTTTTGAGGCTATTCTAAGAACTTTTTTCTCTTGGCATTTTTTGATTTAAAGCTTTATTTCTGAGATATTCAACGAGAAATTTGCCATTAGTTAGACAGAGATGCTTCGATAGTTAAAGTGAGATGGCGCCTTATAATCAAGATGTCTAGACCCTGTCTATGGGCCTTAGAAACTGCTGCATGTCGCGTGCTATATGCTGTGAAGTCTTTTGTATTTATGCCCACTTTTTCTAATAAAGTTCTAATCCAATGACCAATGGTCTGTGGTGATACTGCACCAAAAGGCTTAACTGTGGCAATGAATAGTCTCTTGTTTTCTGGATTCCTTAATTCCTTAGTACAGATACTCTAAGATTGCAGTGGCTACACATAGTTTTGGTTTCGTTTTAAAGAAAGGTAATACCAGTTCCGGTTGGAAAGCTCCTGGTTTTGAAGTCTTTATATGATCTGTAATTTTTATATTTATTCCTTTATCTGATTTAAATATATTATCTATGTTTATTAGTGACAAGGTTTGCAGCCTTTGAGTTGTTGTTATAGCTAATAAAGTTGCCACTTTTTCTGCAGTATCCTTCAATTTTAATTCTTTTATTGGATGTAATTTTTCGATGTAATCCAATACTGGAGAGACATCCCAAATTGTTAAGTATTTTGGTTTTGCTGGTCTTTGTTTAAATACTTCTTTTAGGAAGCGAGATATTAATTTATCTTTATTTATATCATAAACTGAAATTAATGATATTGTAGAACGAGTAGTATTTAGTGTGCTATAATTCGCACCTTCTTTGTAGCGTTCATTCAAAAAACTAATTATCTCTGTTGTTTTGGTGTTATAGAGGTCAAGGTTTTTTGAATGAATGAATTTCCACCAATTCCGTAGGCAACATTCGTATTGTTTTAATGTTGAAATACTAATGGAATTAACCATAACCTCTGCCGCTTCTTCTGATAAACCTTGTTTTAGGAATCCTGACCTAATAATTTCCCTGCGACACTAGTGAAAGGTGGGATGCTAGTGGATGGTTTCTGTCTCTATAAGGAGATATTAATAAGTCACACCTAGCTTCTAATATTATAGGTGGTTCCATAAGTAATGATTCATACAAGGGATACCATGGTTGCGTGGGCCACCTTGGTACTACAACAATACCTAATGCTTTATCATTAATAATTTTTCTTAAAGTGCGCAGAATAAGTGTGAAGGGAGGAAATGCGTAAAAGTATTCGTTATTCCAAGACATTGTAAATGCGTCTACGGCTGTTGCTTCTGGATCTGGGAATCTAGAGTAAAATTTTTAACATTTATTGTTCAATCTAGATGCGAATAGGTCTACTGAAAAAATTCCAAAATGGTTTCTAATGCATGTAAAAGCCTGTTGTGATAATTCCCATTCTGTATCGATATTAATTTGACGAGAAGCTGTGTCAGCTTCTGTGTTTTCACCTGAAGGGATATAGGATGCTTTTATCCAAAGTTTCCTCTCTTCGCACCATTCCCAAATTTTTCTCGTCAAATCACTCAGTTTTGGGAATTGTACGCCTCCCGCTTTATTAATATAAGAAATCGCTGTTGTGTTGTCTAAACGCATTAGGATTTCACATTGAGTAAGTTTGGAAGCAAAACATTTTAATGCAAAAAAGGCTGATAATAATTCAAGATAGTTGATATGATTTTTTCCTTCTTCCTTGTTCCAAAAACCAAGTGCTTTTGAACCTTTACAATAACAGCCCCAGCCTGATAGAGAAGAGAATCAGAAATTAACATCTTTTCTTCGTAATTTTTTCCATTAAATTTTAAGGCTAAATATTTCTGTCTTTCTAGACGTTTGCAGTGAATAAATCCATATGCTACAGCTGGGCACGTTAAAGTTAGAAACCCCAGAAATTCTGCAAATTTTCTAATCTTGTACATTTGTCCTACCTTAAATTCGTTTGCTAATTTCAACATTTGGATTTTCTTTTTCTCTGTTAGGTTTAAGGAGAAATATTATTAGAATCTATAATAAAACCTAAATATTTACATTGTTTTCTTGCTGTGAGAGCTTTTTTGATAATTTATAATGAAACCCAACTGTTCTAAACTCTGAATGGCTTTAAACATATTTTCTTCACACTTAGTTTTTGATTTATGAACAAGAAATCATCTAAATATAATACTAACAACATTCCCTGTAATCTTAGTTTGTATATGACTGGTTTCATTATCTTTGTAAAAATGTAAGGGCTAGTGCACAATCCAAAGGGTAAACATAAAAATTGATAGTTTTCTATGAAACTTGAATCTTAAAAACTTTGTATGGCTATCGTGTATAGGGACCAAATAATATGCATCTGAAAGATCTATAGAGCCCATAAAATCTTGTTTTGATAATAAATTTAATGCAGTTCTTATGTCCTCAAATTTAAAATATGGGGGTTCTATGAATTTATTTAACTTTTTGAGATTAATTCTAAATCTGTTTGAGTCATCGGGCTTTAGAACAAGGAAAAAGGGGGATATAAACTGTCCCTGACAATTAGTGCATTCTTCAATAGCACCTTTCTTTAATAGTCTATCAATTTCTATCTGGATTTTTACTGATTCTTTAATAGGCCATATTTTTTTCTCTGGAACATAAGCTCTCTGTCTTGGTAATTCTTTAAATTGAATTTTATATCCTTTTGTATAGTTTAATACAAACTTATCTGAATTGATTTGTCTCCACTTTTCTACAAACCTGGATTATTTCCTTGACGATGAACGGTTCATCATCTGAGATGTTCTCTTCCCTGAAATTTGGGATGTGTTCTGAGTGGACCTATATGTCCTTGGTCTGAATTTCACATATCGTCTTTTCTGATGAGAACCTACCTGACGATATGTCGCCGGTAGGCATTTAGCGTTTCCCTGATCTCAAAATTTTATGTTTTGTTTTTGTGGGATTTTTTCCCCAATATCTACACAAGCTCATTCAATTTCTTTAGCGTCTTTAACAGCTTCTTTTAGATTGTTCCCGTATAGCCATTTATAAGGAATCATGGTTTCTATTACTGGTTTGATGCTTCTTTTTAAGTGTGGAGTCATGTATGATTTTCTTGCCACTGGCAACTGATGAAATACATCTATTAATATTTGACCTGCATGGCTAGCATAGTCTGTAAAACTGTCTTCATCCAGTCCTTCCTCTGGGGGGTCAATTAACATTGATACTGCAGCACCTAGGGCGGCTATTGCTGTGCCCACACAATTTTGTGTTGCGACAAAATGCTCATCCCTCTTTCTAGGAATTTCTTTTAGCAATGCTTCTATTTCTAAGTTCAACTTAGGAGCTTCTACATAAAAGTCAGTTGTCCTGTTGTAAGTATCCAGAATTTCTTTTCTATTCTTTTCTGGGAGACCCTCTTTTTTCCATTTTAGCCATGTATTTTATAATTGAGGATGATAATTGACTTGTTTGAATTTGCAGTCGTTTGGGTCAGCACCAAGTACTTTAAGTACTGTATTTTTTCCGAAGTGCTTTGATCAATTTCGTTGATTGTTTCCTTTGATTTATTTAAGTCTTTTTGTATATAATTCATTTCCGGAGGAATTTCTGAATTTTCGTCTTCTATATAAAGAAAAGAGGGAAAAAACCAAATATTTTTTAAAACTTATTATTTAAGCTGTGATGACTTGTTCTTATTGAATTTATCATGTGAGAACCATTTTTTGTAGACGTATGGATTAAAAAACTAAGCGATGCCGTATGGGTTTTCGCTGAAATGTGTGCATTATTTTTACGCCGTATAGGCCGACGCAGCCGTGTGGGCTTTGCCTTATAACCGCCATGTAGGTCGACGCAGCCGTGTGGGTTTTGTCTCTCAATTTGCGTATGGAAAAAACTTTTTTTTTTTTTTTTAACTTACCAGTTGTTTCATTAGGAAGGAAAAGGGCTTCCTTCTTTCCGGATTGATGTTTGACTATGTTTTGTCCTATCGTCTGTTAAATTCTCAATAACTATTGTTAGGTTATCAATCTGCTTTTGTAATTGATCAAATTTTTTATCATTGATGCGTTTTGAATGATGATCCTCCTGTGATCTAGATCTCGAATGCTTCCTTTTCTTGTGTTCTGGCATCTCGTTAAATAAGGGATATTTCACTGTAAATTACTATTCTGAGAAAAAAAACGTCTTGAAGTTTCGGCACAACGAAACAATATGAGACCAGAAGGACCAGTAGAAGAATGGGAATAACAGAGATTACCGGACTTTTTTAAAAAGGGAGGGGGAATCACTGGAGTTAAACGTTGTGAAGTTAGGCATGACAAAGCATTACTACATTATACAATCATCGAGAACGAGACACACAGCATAATAAAGGTACTATTAACTAGACAGAAACAGTCAAGTAGTTGTAGCAAGACAGAATAGCGTTATCTCACTTCAATTAGTTGGCTGTTTCTATCTAATTAATAATAGCTTTATCATTCAATATTTTAAATATTAAAAATTGATTTGAAATTATCTCCTCTAGAACACCTTAAATTTATAGAGCATATAATTGCTACAGCCTGTATAGGAGGTAAATGACGATTACGGAGGATATCAATCTATTCTTATAATTTAATATGTTGCCTCAATAAAATAACAGTTAATTTTTATTGAGATAGAAAAAAGATAAGCTAAATTAATTATACAGGATGTAACAATAATCACTTTTAAAATTTTAAGGAGTCGTAGATAAGGAGGTTCCATGACGAATTTTCATTTATCATTTTTCGGTCTGGAACTTGCGTTTTACAGATATTTATATACAGGGTGTCCGGAAAAAAAGGAGACATTTTTTGAGGGGTGATTTCTGAGGCTATTCTAAGAACTTTATTAGCATTTTTTGATTTAAAGCTTTATTTCTAAGATATTCAATGATAAATTTGCCATTAGTTAGACAGAGACGCTTCGATAGTTAAAGTGAGATGGCGCCACTCTGTCTCGCTTCAGCTACCGGAGTGTCTCTGTCTAACTAATGTCATCTTTATCGTTGAATATCTCAAAAATAAAGCTTTAAATCAAAAAATACCAAGACAAAAAATGTTCTTAGAATTGCGTCAGCAACCACCCCTCAAAATATGTCTCCTTTTTTTCCGAACACCCTGTATAATTAATAGTATATTAATTAATATTATTAATAATAAAAATACTATCTGTTAGACAGAGACAGTCATCTAATTAAACCAAAATAGCATTACTCTCTCTTACTTCAACCAACCGACAGTCTCTGTCTAACTAATAGCATCTTTGTCATCAAATATCTTGGAGACTAAGTTTCAAGTCAAAGAGTGGTAAATAAGAAATCATCACCATTCGAGACGATAAGTTATTTTGAAAGCGATCCCCAGTATCGAAAAATTTTTACATACCGTAAAAATTGCACACTGTATGTGTAATGTGTCTTTTTGGCTGGGAAATGCATTCCACGCATGATGTGTAATTTGTCTCGAGTGAGTTATAATCACTCTCTCTACAAATCTTTAAAATTTCGAAGGGGATAATTATTACATTCTATAGTTTAAATATGATATTGACGTATGAAATCAAAAATATGTTTATATTTTTTGTATCGGCTGTTTCATAGTCATGGTACGACTACAAACTGCGATGGGAGCCGAAGGAATATGGCGGAGTTCATATGTTACACGTACCATCAGACCACATATGGAGACCAGACATAGTTCTCTACAATAAGTAAGTCAATAAATTTTTTTTATCTGTTTTATAGTTTTACTACATCTATTTTAGTTCGTTTGTAGTGACAACGCATGCTGTCAATAATGACTGGTCGGGCAGTCGCCTGTATCTTCTATTTAAGCAAACCCTCCAAAATTTTACATAGTTTCTATGTTTAATGAAGAAAGTTTTTTGACATTTATTATTTTCTTAAATTGTGTCGTTAACTTGAAAAACTTATGTGAAAGGTGAAATTGAATTAATAAACGGCTTCGTAGTTTAAACAGAGAGGAAAGCTTGTAAGACCTTATAAAAGCAATTTCAGCATTAGCAAAATGGGTTTTCATGGTAACAGATAAAAGTAAAACGAAAGAAAAGAAAAGTTATATGACACAACGAATGACATGACTGCGCAGAAAGCAAGCGTATGTCCGACCATGCAAACAAGAAAAGGTACAATCGTCGTGCGTATTGTATCGCAAAGTAGTAGAGCCTATTTGATGTCGAGTACAAGTTGCACAATGGCATTTGAAAGTTACGGAAAAATGTGGAATAAGCTAACTACGAATTGTGCGCTAACTTTCAATAAAATTAATTGCTGTTTCACGCCTGCAACCTCCCTTTCTCTACACGATCTTTACCTTTTCTCTCTCCCTCTTACCATCCTTCCTGTCTTCTCATTTTCCGCTGCTCTCTTTTTCTTAGTTTTCTTAGTTTCTCGCTTTTATTCTCCCTTCTAGTGTACTCTACTATTTTCTTCCATCTCTCTCTCTCTCTCTCTCTCTCTCTTTCTTTCTCTTCTTCTCTTCCTTCCTTCCTCCCTTCCGATTTCCCACCCTTCCTTTCATCTATTTTTTTTGCACACACATATTTGCGTAACTTTTGCCCATTCTCGCTAATGAACGAACGAAGGCCAAAAGAAAAAGTCCAATTTTTCACGCGTTTGGCTCTCACTCGAACTAAGGCGAATTTTCTCTCGACGTAGTTACCGGATAGATTATTATTCATATCGCATGAAACATGGGCGCTGCGGCGAATGTTCGCGTGGATGGGTTCTGACAAACGGGCCGAGATCAGAAGAGAATACCTCGGTTTAAGTTTCCACTCTCTTGCTCAGCTAAAGGTAGGGCTGGAGTTTCGAGTTTTCTCTCTACAAGAAGATTCGTGCTGCTTACAATCTGGCATCAATCTAAAGAACTATAAGCTCATACCATAATTACAAGTAAATATTCTGTAATTTTAATAGGAATTGTATATTGCACAATAGAACAATAAGTTTATTCAGTATTTTAATTAATGAGAGAGATTTTTCAGTCTAATACAATACCAGCTCTTATTTCGATCTTTCTGCGAACTTTATTTCTTATTATTACACACCTTGCATACCTTCGTAAATATTTAATACATTTATTATGTTAATCAATAACACGACAACGACCAACGTAGTTGCGACTCGTCAAGTTAAAATAAAGACAAGGATGGAAATCAATTTTCGAATGTATGGTTGAAATTATCATAAAAATATATTTTGATCGTATACACGTACATAGGTAAATAAACTGAATTCTATTAGCAGTAAGATATTCAGGAAAAATCGGAGAATATTACTGAGACGTGATCTTACGAAATCCTCTATACTTTAAAAAGAGTCTGAAGCTCTATTCTTTCTCTTCTTACTCCAGTAGATAACCGAGCTCGATATATTTCCTCTTTCTGGATCTTTCTGGCAGTAGTCTCCGTCGCTGCGCTAACTTGATTTCTCGCGGTTCCATTAGTCTCATGCTCGTTTCTCCTTTTGCCCTGGTTCTCTCTTCGAGCTGGCCCTTTCGCCTTTTTTCTTACCTCTCTTTATTCTTGTACATACCACCCCCACAAGCTTCATCCTCTTCGTTCGCTCGCAACATCCGCCTCGCACAAAGGCAACGATTTATTGTACTGCCAAGAAGCGGCTTCCGGATTGATAACGCCCCTTAAAAGATGGAAAGCGAAAACGAGAAGGAAGTACAATCTGCAAAATCGTGAAGGTCGTTTCTGTACAAGTATCCTTGTTAGCATTTTCTCACTGTTTTATCTCAAATACATGTGTCTAATATAGTTTGTATTACATGTGCGTGCATTACTGTGCAACTACAGATATAATAGATTCACTTAAACTTTTGGAAAAAACAAGAAAAACTTTAAAAGCAAGATAAAAATTTACAGAAACTTTGCACATCATATACAGGGGGGTATAGCAATAATTTCCTTCAAAATTTTAAGGGATTGCAGAGGGGGTGATACTATGACGATTTTTTATTTACCACTTTTTGATTTAAAGTTTAGCTTTCGCGATATTCAATGATTAAAGTACTATCAGCTAGACAGTGACAGGCAGTTAGTTGAAATAAGACTAAAGGGCTGTCTTTGCCTAACTAGTAGTACCTTTATCGTTGAATATCGCGAAAACTAAGCTTCAGTTCAAAATGTGGTAAATGAAAAATCATTTATTTAATAAATAACTTTATTCAATATTAAATTATACATGATATAAATTACATAAAATATATAAAATTTATATAAAAAATTTACTTAATCAAAATTAAAAGAATTTAAAAAAGAAAATAATTATAAATTTAATTAATATGTTGCCTTGCATTTGAAACGTGACGAAAATATTGAATATATCGTCATTTTTAAAGTATCTTAAAACTACAACTATAAAATAGCTGTGTTATTTTATGAATGACATGGAAAGCATTTGACCTCTCCTGAGACCGATCACAGAATCCAGCATACCAATTCTGCTAATGTTACGTAGCTATTAGTGTCAAATACGCGTATGTACGCGCAAGACGATAATTGCCACTGTATTCTAACATTCTACTGTAGCATTCTAGTCACCACAAGGATTACTGGAATTCACTATATGCATACGATATTCTGGTGTCCCTATTATTTCTCAACATGTGGACTAAAATAGATAAAGTAATTACTATAAATACCATCAACTTACGCAAACATTTCCAGATATTAGATGACCAAAAGATGACATTTTCTGATATTAATCTACATACATATGCATTATATTATACAAGATATAACAATGGCTTTATTATAAATTTAAGAAATTGCAGAAAGTGTAATTCTAAGACAATTTTTCATTCAATTTACAAGATAATCAATGATGATGTTACCATCAATTAGACAAAGTTAACTAGTTAAAATAGGATAATACTACTCTGTCTCACTGCAATTAGCTAACTATCTAACTCTGTCTAAGAACTAAGTTTCAGATCGAGCAGTGATGTTTAAACCGTTTAAATCGTTTAAATTTATCGAACATGTCATTGTTGCCACCTCTCATAACTGTATCTTAACATAAAATGTGAAATAATTATTGCACTTTGTGTAAAAATGAAAAAATAATAGGATAACAGGAAGAATAATAATATAAAAAAAAATTGCTTTATAATTTAACATTAGAAATATTTTTTTTCTCCTAGAAAGAAAAAATGTGCGTTTATTTTATGACCACGTCTTGCATTTAAGAAATGACATATACACGCACATATACAGGATATAACAATGATAATGGCAAAATTTAGTGTTTAATAAATCAAGTAAAAATCCTTGCATCTCTCTGTCTCTCTTTTTCTTTCCCTTTTTACTTTTTTTCAAAGTAACAGCTATTTTATCAATATTCATACTACTACCTCCATCATTGCTTCTGCTGCGACTGCTACTAATTCTTCTATTAGTCTTTTAATATATAATATCAAAAATGTATCTACGTGTAATAACATATTTTGAGTATAGGATGTCCTAAAATAAAAGGTCGATTTTAAAAAAAAATTATTCTTTACGTAAAACCGAATTAAAATGTCTTTTATCACTTTTCGATTCAGAACTTAGTTTTCGAATTATTTATTAATTAGTTTACTATTGGTCAGATAGAGAGATAGATAAATATTTGAAGTAAAATAAAATCATCCTATCTCACTTTAAGTATATGACTGTTTATGTCTAACTAATATCTCGGGCTCTTTTAACTCTAGATCAAAAAGTAATAAAGAACATCTTGTTTCAGTTTTATATGAAAAATTAGTCTTTTAAAAATTTGTGCGTTTATTTCGGGACATCATGCATGTGCATGTGCACATGCTTTTCTCAATTTTAAAATAAATTTAAATTTAATATTCACTTCAAAATTTGATCATAAAATTACTTTTCTGTGTGTATGTATTTGGAGCTTCACTTTAAACAGTTATTAAAAATTTTCACTTTTATATAGCTATTATGTTTTCTGTGATTTTATACCAACTTTTTAAATTATATTTCAATAATAATAAATAAAAGCATATCGTATGTATCAATAGAAAAAAAATATATACATATATATATATATATATAAATAGCCATTTATTTTACTGGATATAACTCTGTAAATATATAAATTAAAATATTTTGCTTAAATTTAGTTTTACAATAATTTTTCAATTATTTTTGAGTTAACAGAATAACATAGGGCATGAAATAATATAATAGTATTGACTAAAGAAATTCTCTTACGTCTAATAAATTTTTCAAGTGCATTCTCATAAATTGTTTCGTTAACTTGTAATCTGTCATGAATAATTAAAGAATGTCAAATTACAACAAGTGAAAGCTTTTATCATGATAACTTTGTTTAATATTCGGAAGATAATCTCAATAATTTTCTGTATTATTTTAATCTGAATATTTACTATTTTTTTAATCATATCTTTCTAGGATGCATGTATATATCCTAGCAGATTTAATTGTCAAATAATAAAATAAATGTAATTAAAAAAAGTAATATTTCCACTTATTTTTATCGGCTATTTATTATTCATGGGCTGTTTCACGTCCTCGAACAAACGTTAAGCTAAGATTAATGAAAAGTTTGTTTTCGAAAGTTCACTCTAACGATTAACTAAAATTCTCTTTACGTTTGGAAAGATGATCTTTAGAATTCTCGACATCTTCGTTGGTCGCGGCAACCACTTTCAGTAATAGTGTGCATTACACCATTCGAAGTTGTTGCATGCATTACGGAGATGAAACTCTTGCTGTTCCAAGGTACCACCCTCTCTTCCCATTCCCTGTCAGCCTCCTTCTAGTAGATGTTGCTTTCGGTCGATTAAACATCTTTGACTCTCAAGACGGAACTTGGACCCTACAAATGACGAAGGCAACGACAACGACAACGACAACGACGACAATTAAGTCAAACCATTAAGCCTTTAAAGCGATCAATGCTACGACACCTACCGACGATGAGTTAATCTGCCTCTTAATTAACACGATGTTGTTGAAATTGATAGGAACGAACAATCATTAATCCATTCTAGTCCCATTTTTTGCGAATGCTTCTTTTCAGAAGAATTAATTATCTGTTAAATGTCGATTATTCGAGCATCATTAAACTAAAGCGCGGTCTTCAGATTTACGTTTATTGCTCGTTATTCTTCACATATTCCACAAATCCTCTTTTTTTTAACTGAGAATCATTTAAAAATTTTACTTAATAAAATAAGTTCGAAAGAAATTCAAAATAAAAATATAATAGGAAATTTGTATTATTAAATTTAATTGAAGTAATTTATAGATAGTTGTATAGTATTCTATATAACAAAATTAGTAATAAAACTATTTTATATAATAATATTATGCATCTTTAGTTGTATATGTATACAGGGTGTAACAAAACAACCGCACTTCCTTAAAGGGGGTGATTCCTGACGTTACTCTGAAAACTTTTTCCTTTTGTCATTTTTTAATTTAAAGCTTAGTTTTCGAGATATTCAATAATGAAAGTACTATTAGTTAGAAAAAGGCAGACAGATAGTTGAGTGAGACAGAAAAATGATATCTTACTTCAATTAAAAAACTACTTTAGATTAAAAAATTCTTAGAATAGCATCAGGAATCACTTCCCTTTAAGGAAGTGCGGTTATTTTGTTACACCTTGTATATGTATATATATATATGTAGAGAGAAAGAGAGAAGCTTGAAACTGTTGAAGATAAAAAACAAAATCGATACTTAAATATAAAAACTATATTCACAAACCGAAAAGTTTTTGGAGAATAAAGGAAAATAAAAGAGTCTTAATATAAAGAGATTTAATCAATTTACATTATTAGTAAACATATGTATAGTGTTTATTGATTTAATTAAATTTATAAAAATGTCTATATCTGAAGCTGAGTTAAAATCTGGGAGTTTGCATCACGAAGATTATCTTATTTCACGAATATTAGAACTGCGATCTATTCTTCGTGATTTGCGAAATGCTTTGCACCAAGAAAGAATTGATTTACAACAAGAAATACATACAACACCTATATTACTAAATTTAGAACTTCGAACTAATAATGATTTTAAAGGTTAATTCTTTAACTAAATTCTATTTACAAATAAGGTTATAGGAAATATAAAATCTGATTTCTTAGCTTTTTCTTTAATAAATAAGAATGCAAATATATATAATTCAAATTGTTTATTTGTAAGATGACTTAGAATGGAAAAGAGATTATGGTGGATTCAGAGTGCAAGTATAAATGATTTAATTTCTTTTTTTTATTCAAATTATTCTTTAGTTCCTTTACTTAACGCTTTTTAGCAGGATATATCAAAAACACGTTGCTGCCAGTGGTCATCCGATCCTATTTATATCCATCCAAATATGATTCATGGAGATTCTGCACCTGATTGGTACAATCAGTAAGTTGATAATAATTTTTCCAATTATACCCAAGGTATATTATTTGCTTGTCGTTATACGCCGACTTATAAATTTAACATATTGTTGAGGGAATACTTTCAAGACGGTTTTTTATTTACCACTTTTTTATCTGAAGTTTAATTTTCAAGATATTCAATAATAAAGATATTATTAATTAAACAGAAACAGCCAGGTGGTTGAAGTAAGACAGTATAGCACTATTTCAATTCTTTGTATAACTGTGTTTGTATAACTAATAGTAGCCTTATCGTTCAATATCTTGAAAATGAAGCATCGGATCAGAAAATGGTAAGTAAAAAATCGTATTAGAATTACTCCCTTTATAATCTGTTGAGTTTATAAAACATGTAATTGTTACACTCTGTATAATACTTCATAAGGTTAAAATTTTCAAATATATGATCTCTTTTAAAATGTTAACCTATTAATAGGTCCATGCAAATATTATCATTGTCCAATTTTTACAAACAAAAAATTCAAGATCTTGCATCAAATTGTAACGAAAGCCTGAGTAAAGTAAGAAACAAGTATGTGAAAAATACGAAGATTTTCGAAAACATTTTCAACGTACCTGAGCTTCAACCAACAAACACTATTCTGAACGACTTTGGTCTTGTTCAAAGGAAACTCCACGAAGAAAATACAATGAAATACCACGAAAAGCCGATTGCAAGAGTGTTCCTCTATAAGCCATATACCCAGACCAAGTATTATTATTTTTACTAGCACTACTATACTTTATTTTTTAAATAGCTTCTACCTAATTAATCAAGTCCCATTAATGATACTACAGTGTAACATTAATTAGTTCACAAGTACTAGTTTTTATTTATAAACTTCTGTAGAAACAAGGTACAAAGACTTAATGAAATGAAACATGCACTGATTTACCGTCTCTCTCCATCTCTCCACATCAATTAATTTTATGTAGATCCGCTGGTTCTGGCGAACAGCATTACAACTGGCAGGGTCGCATTCGTTCAAAGTGTCATAGTGACAGTGAGATGTGCCGGTTGATCTACAGAGCCCCAAAATTCACTGAACCCTCCTGTATACCAAGGACAGTCTCAACAGACAATTCTATAACTCGCTCGAACAGTAAGATAATCCTTTTCTCCAGCACCTCTGAACCTATGAACACATCGCGAAGTCAATAGAATCTATTTCGAGATAATGCATAAATGAGATATAAATCGTCTGTACAACATTGTTCTCTACATTTATAAGCAAAATTTTTATTTTCGATTCCCTTATACTTATATATTTATTATGAATTTTACTTGTGAAATAATGATTTTAACGTTTGAAAAATAATTAATTGTTAATCTATGATACGTGCTTATGTACAATTCTCTCTTATAAAACTGATACAAGTATCGATAGAAGGTTTAAGGAAAATAAATGTGAAACGTGACATTCTCGGGTTCGCGAGATTCCCTCAACGAGAGCTCGTTGGACATTTTCAAACAGTTTTGTCTCCCTGCCAGCTTTCCCTAGTATGACCCCCGCGTACCGCCTTCCCTTTTCGTAGTGAAGAATTGTCGCGTAAAAGCTTACATTGACTTTCAAAGCTTATACCCCTGCCCAAACTTTTGATGGAGACAAATTTTGCCGTAGAGTTTATAAAAGCCTCAGGATAATATGTATATGTATATATATATATATCTACATATATATATATATATATATATATATATATATATATATATGTAGAAAGACACATATACACATGCACATATCTCCCTTTCGAACCTTTATCTCTCATCCGCTGCAATGGGAAATAGAAAAACACAGCTGACTATGAAAACCACGGAATTCGACGCATATGAATTCTACGATGTCCTTTTTTCAATTCGATATGATATTGCATTGAGATTCCCCGCATAACAGACTCCTAATCCCAGATTTCACTCTATCATTCTATCGACAATTTTCCATTTTCTCTAATCTGTTACTCTTCCTCTATTTTTTATTTATATAACTACGTCGTAGCAACAGAATTACTTGGTATTATTCCATTTACATCTTCAAATAATCATGAAGTAAAAATACACTTTTATATGGTATATCTTATCAATGTTTCAAAGAAAGTATATATTCAGGATAACGCTATACACACATATACAGAGTGTTTCAGTGAGGTACCACAAAATGTAAGATGTTATAGAGGGTGTGAGCCTATGTCTCTTGTCAATCATGAATCTTAATTTCCGAGATACTTTAAGTGATAAAGATAGTACTAGGTAAAGCAGAAATAATTAGCTAGTTGGGATAAGACAATGCCATTTTGTCTTACTTCAACTAACTGACTATCTCTGTTTATCTAGTAGTAGCTTTATCGCTGAATAACTCGAAAACTAAGATTCATCATTGAAAAATGGTAAATGAAAAATTATCTTAAAATCATTTCTTCTAAAATCCCTTAAAGTGTGACCATACTTCACTTACATATCCTGTATACAGGATGTCCAGAATTCTAAAACTTTTTTTTCTTTCACATTTTTTGAGCTTCATTTCCAAGATATTTAATAATTGAGGAACTATTAGTTAGATAAAGATACACATATAATTAAAGCGAAACGTAGTGATGTTATTTCAGTTCAATTATATATCTGTTTTTGTTTAACTAATAATAAATCTATAATAATAATAATAAATATAAATAATAATAAATAATAATAATAATAATAAATCTAATAATAAAACTATCTTTTAAAAAATGGTGCATCACATTCCAGATACCCTGTATATAAATATATTGAAACGAGGAATATAAACCCTTTTCTGTGGTATTGATTTCGAGTTTTCAAAATATGAATTTTAAATAATCAATAAATATAAGTTTTAAAAAAAAGATTCAATACGGATCTTCTTCGTTGTTAGCTTACTTCTATCTATGACAAATATCCAATCAAATACAAAAACAAATATAAAGATAAATGTTGGTAATATATCGGAGAAAAAGACAAGAAAATTTTGTACTATACACATTACAGCTTTTGAAAATTAAATATTTTATTTATCAAAACACTTTTTTCTTTTTTTCATTAAAGAAATTTTAATTTATTTATTATTTTTGTACGCACACAATATTTGTATATACTTACAACAGCTTATAATAATTTATAAAAGCTTTACCACAAATACTTACCGTGCTTTAATTCGTTTACTATGATTTTATTCGTTATACTTGCACAAAGAGCATTTTAAAACTTAATGAGAAGTTTAAGTATTTTTATGAGAGAAATGTTTTACTTCCTTCTCTAACTTAAAGGTAGCACTAACAAAATTTATATTTTATTTCTTACGGAGTACCTGATATATGTATTATGTACGTGAACATACATAGGAAAAGATCTATGGTCATACATAGGAAAAGATCAGCATATTTTCAAGATAGTATCTTTCAAGCATATGTAAATTCTAGTCTTATGAATACTTTTAAATATTATATTCTAACGAAGTACAAATCGTACAAAAATCTTCCAGAAATTTATTTTACTAATATAATAGAGCAAAAAACAATTTAAAAAATTAAAGAATACATAACAATTTCATTCACTTCTATTATATTTAACGATATTTTAAAAATATCCCATACTTGACCGTATAACAAGAATAAAGTTGTCGCTTTTGAGTAGAAATACTTATTTTTTAATTTGGATGAACTTATACAAATTGTAAAGCAAAAATATTGTAGATCAAAACTCATTCTCATATCCTATATCCTCTTAGTAACTTAATACCAACACCCGGTATCCATATCTATTGTATTTTTTTTAAATTAAATAGGAAATGACGTATCGTTTTTCCTACTACAAAAATTGCCGGAAAAGAAGTAATAAGAGAATTATTTTGTTCTATTGAATGTTCTTATTCATACAGTGCCGATCGTTGACCAGTTGCTTGGAAAATATAGAATCTAGAATCCGAAGAGATCTTGAAAGTCTTTCTAGATTTAATGCTACATCTTCAAAATTTGTGCAATAAGATTCTCACTAAAGTGACCGTTATCATCGATCGTTCTCTATGCATAATCCTCTCTATTTCTCCTCCCTACTCTTACAGAATCCAACAGAAACGATTCAAGTGTATATTTTCACAAAATATACATTGTATGTGTTTTTTATGCGTAGCACTCGCATCTTCTTCTCTTTTTTTCTCTTTCTTCAACAAATGGCGCACCAACCAAAAAACTGATAAGAATATAAATGTTATAATACATAAATATTATAATTATATTTAAATAAGACTTGCAATCAAAACAAAAAATTTAAACAGCAAACACTTAAAAATGAATAAGTAGCATCTATATTATCCTTATAACCATATTCATAATAATTAATAAATTAATGCCAATATATGAAAAATTTTACATTAAAATTTAAATCAATTAAAACGGTTGAATTTAGAGCATAACCTGAATAAATTATAAAACACGTACCTTTTTATTTCCTGCACATTATTATATCATACATATTTATATTATTATATCAGTAAATACAATTCAATGTATAAAGAGACTTAGTTAGACAAGAGCAGTCTATTGACTAAAGTTAGATAAAGAAGTTAGACAACACCACGCTGTCTTGAACTAGCTCAATGTCTCTCTGAGTAATCAGTAGTGTATCTTTATTATCGAATATCTCAAAAAGTAATAAAGAACTTTTCAATTAAATTTGTCCCAAGGAAGAGAGCCCCCTCTCAACAAAATTGTAGTGATTTTCGAATATTCTGCATGTCTGTATGTGTGCCGTGTGTAACAGATACAGAGAATACTAGAGAATTTAAACATGTGCCGGGGAAATACATGCTATATTCAGTACTGGATTCCCTGTAGTTGCTGGAACCTATGTAAAGTGTGTCGCGAATACACATACTTTACAGCGCATGTACACATAAACGAACTTGTTTGGCAACACGTACGTTTGTGACATATGTCTTTGGCGCAAACGTAGCTTGGAGAAATTATACATGAAGAGTCACGTTCCTGCAGGGACGTAATTTTTTTTTACGTGAAAGAGTAAGTGAAAAGGATATACCAATATTTTCCAATGTGAGTGTAAACAACAACGTCACTACATGCTAGCGTATTATTTTTTTTTTTACAAAATTTACGGACGGTTTCATCACTTGAAAACAACTCATCAGCAAAAAAAGTCCTACCTACTACGCCTACACGTTGTGGAAGCTGTCGCGTATATTGGTTTAAATAAAACTAGAACTAGAAATACTGAACAATTTTTTATTCTACTACTTCGTGTTGCCTTTATACAGAGTATTGCATTTCAGTTGGCTGAAAAACGAAAATGTACTGCTTACTCTAATTAGTTAAAAATCAAAAAGGAATTTAATTAAACCTATGCTAATTTAATTAAATTATTCTATTCGCCTGAGTAAATTTATCGTTTACAGAAGAAAGAATAATATTAAATCCAATTAAAAAATTGTATCAAACTCGAACACACTCTACTTCATGTAAAAGTAAATTTATGTGTAAAAGAATGTGTAGCCATTATAGGAAGGAAAATTACACGGTATAATATTATAAATCTGTATAACACTGCATGTTTTTTTATACAGGATGCAAGAAAGGCATGTTTTATAAATTTAAGGATTCGTAGAAGGAGTGATTCTAAGATGATTTTTTATTTACCACTTTTTGATAAGAGGTTTAATTTTTAAAATATTCAATGATATATAATGAATAAAGTACTATTAGACAGAGACAGATAGATACCGAAGTGAAACAGAGTGGCGTCACTCCACTTCAACCAATTGACTGTCTCTATCCAATAGTACCTTTATCATTGGATATCGTGAAAATTAAGCCTCGGATCAAAATGTGATAAATAAAAAATCGTTTTAGAATCATTCCTTCTATAATCCCTTAAATTTATAGAACATGTCACTGTTGCCGCCTGTATAATAAGAATTTTCTTGATTCATTTGTAGTCAAATATAAACAGAGCTGTAATATTGTAGGAAGATGTAGAAACTGAGAAAGGACTCAAAATATTTTATAGGTGATAAGAATGAACTAGAAAGAACTAAATTTGTACTTGGAATAAGATTAGGATTTCGCGAACAAGTATGCAAAAAATTGGAGCATTGTACAAAAAATTGGAGTGCACTCTCTCCCAGAGTCAAATCTTTTCCTCATTTTTCCTATGGTTTTCTTTGGGAACGTCTTTTGCCTTGCACGTAACTTTCTCTCGACGGGATAAAGAACTAACGAAATACTCTGAAAGCACTCTTCTGATCCAGATTGCTCTTTTTTTAAATATAAGCGACGACTTTGCACATCTTGGTAAACTCTTACCATCGTTATACAGGTTGTTACAAAGCGATCGCACTTCCTTACAAGGGGTGGTTCCTGACACTATTTTGAAAACTTTTTTCTCTTGGCAGTTTTTAATTTGAAGCTTTATTTTCAAGATATTCAACGATAAAGATGCCATTAGTTAGACAGAGACACTCCGATAGTTGAAGCGAGACAGAGTGGTGCCACCTCACTTCAACTATCGAAGTGTCTCTGTTTAACTAATGGCATCTTTATCGTTGAATATCTTGAAAATAAAGCTTTAAATCGAACAATACCAAGAAACAAAATTTCTTATAATAGTGTCAGGAATCACCCCCTTTAGGGGAGCGTGATCACTTAGTAACACCCTGTACACTAGATTTCATTTTATAATTACTTCTAATATGCATTATTAACTTCAATATTGTTTTCGATTATTAAAAATCAATAAAAAGCATTAAAATAACTTGATTGTTCCACGTTGTTGTAATATGTATATAACGAATATTGTCAATTGTAAATTAAATTTTATTTTATCATTTTTTAATCGTTTCATATATTTTCATCTTTATAATTTTATTTTTGTAGAGTGAAAGAAAAAGTCATAATAGATAAAGTATAAAATTTTTAATTAAATTTACACTTAACAATAAATTGAAGCATTAAATTCAGTGTAAATAAATGCGTACATATTGATACATTTTTTATGATTTAAATAAACTAATTTAGAATTATTTGTAAAACAACAAATAAAAAACATAACCAAGCTTATTAATTATTTTTTAACCCATATAAAAATATGCATCTATCTTCTTGATAATTAGATTTGGTATTACAATTACAAATTAAATTACAATTATAATTACAAATAAACATTCCAATTTTTCAACTAAAAATTTAAAAGTCCATAGGGAAATCAAAGCATACAATATTATTTCTAGTAAACTTACATAATAAACATACATTCACATATTATAAAATTAATACATTTACTTTTCCATTTATAACTATATATATATATATATATAAGCACGCTTTAATATGATTATTTTAAAAGAATCGATACTTTAATATATCACCAAAAATACTACATCGAGAGTCAGCATAGAAGATCAATTTGTTCAATTCTATAAAAAGCGAAAAAAATATTATTGCCACATGAAACGAAGGGTCAGTTAAAAATAAAAGAAATTCTTCCATTACTAAAAAGATACTCAAGCAATCTACCAAATTTCATAAATGATTTCTTTATCGATATTTTCTACAAATAATTTTATAAAGAATATTTTTAGGTTGAAAGAGAGGGGTTGCAATTATTTCTTACATTCTACTTAATCAAAAAATTTAATAAATAAAATATAAGATTTTTAAATTTTATATAAAAATGTAATTGACTATTATAAAAGTACTATTAGTTAGAAAAAGACAGATCGATAGTTGAAGTGAGACAGAGAAATGTTATCTCATTTCAATTATTGGAATGTCTCTGTCTAACTAATGGTACCTTTATCATTGAATATCTGGAGAACTAAGCTTTAGATTAAAAAATGTCAAAAAGAAAAAGTTCTTAGAATAGAGTCAGGAATCACCGCCTTTAAGGAAATGCGGTTATTGTGTTACACCCTGTGTAATTATTAAAGTGTTAAAAAAATTCACTGTTTAGTTTATATTATACTGACTGAAAATTAAAAGAGAACAAAAATTCATTAAAAAAATAAATATAACATAGAGGTAACTACTATAAAAATTATTAATGCCATTTTATGTAATAATAAAATAAAATATCGCTACATTTCAATATCGATTAAAGTTAAAATAACAATGAAAAACTAGTTTAAATAATATGACAAAAGCAAACTCAATTAAACTTGATACTTTGGGTATTAATTTTCAACTATAAATGAAATCCTTTAACATCCTTTATACTCCCTTTTAATCCTTACTCCATCTTTAAACGAGGTACGACCATTCGGTAAGCACCAATATCGATTATGAAAATCCTTAATTACGATGCAATTTGGAAAACTTTTTTACTCATTCCCAATTCAAACTGTAAAACCTGACTTATTCGTCCTCGTGTTTCCTTCCTTTCCCGCCGTTTATAAAGTTTCTTTAGTTTTTCCTTGTGCAATCGACTGCCACTAGTCTTAAGTTTGTTCAGTGACTTTCAACCCCTTTCCCTCTCCCTCACAGTCTTCCTTAACCTCTCTCACACACACATTCGCATTTGCACTCGCACTCGCACTCGCATCTGCACTCACATAATTATAAATATATACATAATTTAATATTTTATAATTATATTTTTTATATAAGTGGACCCACACAGACACACGCAAAATTATTAATTCAAAGGAATAAAGGATATTTTATATACAGTGTGTCACATTGACACATTCCTTAAATTTAAGGGATTGTAGAGGAAGTTATTCTAAAGCAATTTTTCATTTATCACTTTTTGATCGGAGGCTTAATTTTCAAGATATTCTATGACTGTTTCTATCTAACTTATAGTACCTATATCATTGTATGTCTTAAAAATTGAGCCTCGGATCAAAAAATGGTAAATGAAAAATCGTGTTAGAATCACCCCCTCTACCACCTCTTAAATTTATGGAATATGTCAATATTATATCCTGTACAACAGAGTCTACGTATTCTTTAACTTAAATCCTTTTATATTATACACTTCTTGCATCACCTTTTTCTTTTTATCTTTGATATCATGTAATGTACATAATAGTTTACATTTTAATCAATATTTTTGAAATTTAGTACATTTATTTTTTATCTCATAAATAGTTAAGCAGACATTTCAATATAATATGTTGTACGGAACTTTATATGGAAAGTTTGTATCATAAATTTCATAGTGATTATATATCAAGTTCATGAAGGCAGTTTATAAAAACTATACACGTTTAAACTGAGAATGTGTGCACGTATTTGTGTGTGTGTATGCGTGTATGTACCAAAGATATTTCGGCCGCTTCGCAACGCTTTTCATACATCCAATTTCCTGTAGCCATCTTGAAAGTCTAGCACATCCTAGTAAAAGACTCGTGCCGTTAAAACTTTACTTTTTTTTATCTCGATCACCTTCCAACAAAGCCTTCCTTAAGTGTCTAAGCGAAGAAACTATTTTCGTATTTCAAAATCCAATTTGTATGCTTTAAGTTTTTAGCAATTTATTTTCAAAGATATAATTCTAATTTTTCTATTAAATTTTAGTATACTTTTGTTTCATTAAATTTACTTTTTCCAAATTAAAGTTTAAGCATTTTAATTATAACGTAAAAATATATTAATCCTTACATTTTTAAACTTACATACATAATTAAACAATAAAAAATTTAATCTGTGATATTTATAACATAGTAGGTGAATCATTAATTGATAATCTTCAAGAAAATAAGTACGCATACAATAAAAAGAAAGATTGTAGAGAGGGGGGGGGGGGGTTTAAAATTAACAGAAAAGTAAAAAAGACGTAGAAGATGAAATTTAAGGATTGAATGAAATTGAAGTTCAGGTCACTGATGAAAACGACTTGCGAGATATATAGGAGACTCCCTGGTACTCTCTGGTGATAGTTTCGCTCTCTTTTAATCTCGATGGTTGGCTGTACTGGCAACGAAGACATGGGTATCGTTTATTTATAGGGTAGTTCGCCTATTTCTTTGATTAATGTTTTAACTTGATTCACCGAAGAACCAAAAAAAAGTATGTAAGAGACGGAAAGAAAATGAATGTGAGTAAGAGAGAGAGAGAGAGAGAGGTCTCACTCCCTCTCTTTTCCTATATCTTAATTGGTAAGATTTTCCAAATTACCTTCTCATACTTTTACAAAAATATTCTCAGTCTGCAAATAAAGCCTTTAAGTTTTTTATTGTGATATTAGACACGTTTGACATACTTCGAGTATAAGTATGTTTTTTCTTCATTTTGTTTGTAGCTATTTACATGTAAAAGATAAATATCCTCCTAATTAAAGGATAATCACTGACACTTAAGTCATTCGAAAAGTCTTTTACCACTTCTTGATTTAAAATTTAGTTTTCGAGATATTTAATAATAAAAATACCATTAATTAAACTGAAACAGTCAGATAAAGGAAATGAGATAATACGATGCTGCCTTACTTTAATTAACTGACTACCTCTATTTAATTAATAGTGCCTTTATTATTGAATATCTTGAAAATTAAACTTCAGATGGAAAAATGATAAAGGAACTTTTCAACTCAATTTAGTTTCAAGAAACATTTTTTAACACACGATAAATTTGTTTTAGACACCCTATATATAGACATTGAAGTTGAAGGATAATTGTTTCTTAGCTACATATCGAACTTACATGTTTCACGACAAAGACTAGTACAGTACATTCCCTTTAAACTAAAACCAATATGCAATTCTATTTTGAGAGAATTACTAAAGATATACACAATTATTTCTCCATGGATTAACATGTTGTAAGTTTCATTAACAGTTATCAAACACATAAATATTCTTAATTTTATGTAAGTTACTTTTCCATATTCGCAAAATTGTATCTTGAAGATTTTCATTAATTCTTAACTAGAAAAATAATTTCATCGACAAAAGATATTGATTCGTATTAAATTATGATTATGCATTTTTTAACAATAAGAATTTCATTATTAAATTTAATTCTTTGGAAATAGCTCTTCGATTAAACTTTATATTTTCAATTAAATAGCTTCGCGCAGAAATTGATTTGCATTCTATTTAGATAGAAGAGTTTCAGAATTGATTTTAACAATGCGAGCCGCAAGAGAGCAATGCACTCTCTCTCAGGGGCATTCGTTGGGAATCAATGGAAATTCACGCAGCAGGAAATTGCGATTTCGCGCCTGGACCCAGGATTGCCAGAGATCAACGTGTATGTAGATTGATACAGTATGGATTCACACCTTAAATTGAAATTAATCGTATTCTCTTAGCTTCTAATATTTCACTAATTTAAAAATAAACACACCATTAAGCTAATTATGGGCTCTTCGAAGCCATGAAATGTCAATTCCGAATATCAGCCCTTTAGTCGAAAAAGAATCTTCCGAAAATTTTCAGATAATTTGTTTCATTAAAGAACTATTGAATAATCATTGAAAATACAGTCTCTAAAATTACAAGCCACTCTTTGAATTACCTCGTAAAAATTTTTCTCAATATCTACACTTTAAAATTATGGAAAATAGTCTTTGAAATACTGAAATTTACTTTTTTGATTCAAAGTGACCTAGCAAGATAGTAGTAAGTAACTTAAAGCCCTTTGAAGATGCAGAATCTAAAATTTTAAGCCATTTTCGAGTAATATCAAGAAAATTTTAATCGATATTTATACTTGAAATTTGTGATAAATAGATTCGAGTTCTAAAATTCCTCGAGTAATCCCTCAATGATATTTTCCCGCAACTACTAGTTTTGTTTAGTAAAATTGAACTTTTTAAGTTATAAAGAAATAGAGAATCGTTGGATAAAATATAAGTGAAAATTTCTAAATTTTTTGTAGAAATACACTAAAACTATCATTACAATAGTATTCAATAATAGATGTGCTATTGACAATTGAAATGGTATCTGCCAGCGGAAGTAAAAATAGGCTGGCATAACTTTCAAGTATAAATGTTGGAGAAAATGCTCACGAGATTATTCAGAGAAAGACTTGAAATTTTTAATTCTATTTTTCCAACAACCCTTATGTTATTTGCCACTTCTTTGGACCAAAACCTCCGATTTCAGCACTTCAAAGTTCATTTTCCATAACTTTCAAGCATAGATGTTAGGAAAAATTTTAACGAGATTACTCGGCAAAAAACTAAAATCTTAAGTTCTACATTTTCAGAAAATCTTAAATTATTTGCTAACTCTCTGATCTAAATTCTGTACTTTAAATTTTTCCAAATTACTTCATTAGTCTAAAATTATGATTTACTCTTTTTACTAAATTTCTTAATTTTTACTATTATGGTGGTACTAATTTATATCACGTATTCATCACAGTTTTATTTGTTTAAACACAAAAATATACATCGTATTTTTTAAAGAAAAAATTCATCTTCTAAAATTAATCTAATATTAAATCTAAAATTAATAAAGTATATATTTAGACTCAAAGTGCGTCGTTCAAAGTAATTAATTAATCTACTTTTGAAAATACATGCATATTACAAATGATATATCTTAAACATTTTGAGACATATTACGCAATGAAAAAACTCACATAATGTATTTAGGTTAATGATATATAAGAGTTGGATCCCAACCATAAAAAAGTCACGTGCAACATCTTAGAAAGAACAATGAGCTATCACCCAGTTATACTTGTATCGATTAATAAATTTATAATTATTATACTTATAATATTTTTATTATTATTTATAATTAATATTATCGTTTTTCTCCCCCCCCCCCCCCATAAATATTTATCATAAACAAACACACACATACATGCATTCATCACACAACAACCAGAAAAGTCAATAAAACGAACAACTTTTATCTGAATCATTTTGTTTATTCATTTTAAATATTTGATGATAATAAAAACACTTAATTACTTTTCAGAATTTCTTAATAATAACGTTTCTGCTTTATTTCCAACTATTAATACGAAGTCACGTATTAATTTCACTTGAATAAATTGATGTTCTTGCACTTCCAAAAACAATATATGATGAAAAAAATAAATAGAAATGCATGAATCGTTCATAAAATGTGTAAATAAATGTTTATTCATATTTTTTTTTCTTTTATTATGATTAATTTTAGGAATGCAAGAAGATTGAAGCGAAATTTATATGCAGGATATAATTACGTGAAATTTTAAAAGATTTTAGAAGGGGATTATTGTAAGACGATTTTTCATTATACATATTTTGATAAACTTACTTTTTAAAATATTTAATGATAAAGTTATTATTAGTTAAACAGTGATAATCTCAAAACAAATAATTGACTGTCTTTGTCTAAGTAATAGTACCTTTATCGTTGAATATTTCGAAAACTAAGGTTCAGGTCAAAAAATGTGGTACATGAAAAATTGTCTTTTTATTATCTTAAAATATTGAGCCTAGATGAAAAAGTGATTTAGACATGTATTACTTGTTTTAATACAAAGAATAGTCATTTATAAAAAAACACAGTTGATATATATTAAAGTAATCTTAAAAAAACTCGCTAAATAAAAAAAATCGCCATTTTCTTTTTCTCTCGAAACTTCATTTTTAAAGATTTTTATATTTCGTGATATTATATGATGACCAAGTCAAACTGTGAACCCTAAACATGTTATTATATTTATTGAAACATTTAAACTAACACACATATACAATTCTTTTAAAATATATTTAGAGTTTTAAAAAACTTTATTAAAAAATTATGTTCGTTAAAAATATTATAATCATAACATTAACTTTTGAGAATATGCGATTCTTTGAAAAATATATTTATTTCTTACTTCAATTACTTTTCAATTTACCTCAGTTAAAAACTTTCTCGATTAAATTTTCTCAACTTTTAAGTAGTTTGATTTTTAAAGTTTTTTCAATTGAGATATTATATAAGTTTATTTATTGAATATTTATTATAGCAATCAATTTTAAGAAAGATGATCGTGAATAAGATTTCCAGAAAAATTGTGATAATCCAACAATTTTTAAATATCACACGGATATCCGTTCAATTAAATTTCCAAATGATTTAATGCAACGTAATTTACTCGTGATGGATGCATTGTGATTCATTTGAAGGTTGCTCATAGGAGTCCTTTGATTGCATTATAAAATTACATGGTTAGTGCAGCATTAAATAATGAAATATTCCAGATAAACTAATAATCTGAAACAATTAGCATTATATTTAATTATTGCAATTCCTCTAGAACAAATAAGGGGAAAATTAACAAGGGTATACCTGTAATAATGATTTGATTGGATAGGTATGATGAGTGGTATAATGTATGGTGGAATGCAGGCATCGTGATGTTTATTTATCCACGTGAGGTACCACGGTGGATTGCACACCAACTTACATGAACCCTAGAGACATTATCGTACAGGCGATACGCGCCCTTACTATCCTGTGTTATCCGTGAGTAGCTGTACCAATAGGCAAACTGTCCAAGTAAGGTTAGCGGAGATTGTTAATGGAGCCGAGCCCCAAGGGTTAAACACGAGACTTCCATTTCGTATTTAGGCCAGAGAAATAGCTCGCGAATACGGCGTAGAAAGTTTTGAGCTTTCAAAGTAGTTTGCTCGAAGAGGGAACTCGATAACAAAATAATCCGACTACTGCATGCTACTGTCATCCGCAAAGACTCACTCTCCAAAACCTCCTTCCTCCCTTAGCTTTGCTTTGCTTTGCTTTGCTTTGCTTTGCTTTGCTTTTCCTCTTCTTCCCTTCCCTTCCCTTCTCTTCTCTTCTCTTCTCTTCCCTTCCATCGATCCACGCCACGCCACGCCACGCCATGCCACGCCATACCACTCTACTCCACTCTACTCCTCTCTTCTCCCTACTGCATTTCTCTCTTTACCTTGTCGAACCTACAAACGCGGTTACTTTGCCTCAATTCCCACCAGACTCAAGCGCTCTCTAATACTGAGCTTTGCGAATCGAACCCGACTTTCCACGATCGCAATAAAAGTCCCGTACTGAACGATCAAAGGACGACGACACTTGCTCGATTCTCTACGAAACACCTAAAGCAGTTTGGCACCTCGAATGACATTCCTAACGCTACATCTTCATCGTTCTGTTTTCCTATATTACACTGACGCATTTACTTATCATTTGCAGTATTCCAATCGCAAAATCTTTATAACACGCGACTTATCTTAGAAAGAATATCAAAAGGATAATACATCTAAATGGAAGAAAAAGCTGAAAACTCTTTAACACTTCAAATCATTTTTCTTTGGTGAAATAACTTTTGGCATGGTAAATATTCGGTGCAGTGGACTCTACGGTTAATCTCTAAAAGACTGTAATGATCAAGCTATTCACCTCTTCAAATTTTTGGAAAGGAACACAGGAATTGATAACGCTCAATTTTTATTTTATATTTCAATGAATTTTTATTATTATTTTTCAGATACAATAGCAGTAAATTATACCCTATAATTTTGTTTATACGAATGTATTTTAATAACTTAATATACAATATACAAGATTCATGCAGGTAAACCGAGTCAGAAAGTTCTTTTATCAGTTTTCGATCCGGAGCTTAGTTCTTGAAAGATATTCAATAATAACGATAGTATTAGTTGGACACAGATAGACAGATAGTTAAGTAAGAGACAAGTAAAAATCAAATTGATATTGTGTCACTTTAACTATCTCTGTCCATCTCTGTCCAACTAAAATTGTATATTTATTATTGAATATCTCAAAAAGTAAATTCTAGATCAAAAATTGATAAAGAATATTTCGACTCGATTCATCCTCGAGAGTGATGACCGTAAAGAGAACACACAAATTTTTGAACATCCTATATATATTTTTAATCAAGTTTATCGAATATTTTAGTATTTTCAATTAAGTTACGTATTATTTTATAAACACAATTAAAAGCTTGTTTGTTATATTAACTCTCTATTATATACACACTCGTAGTTCTTTTTTTTTTTCATTTAATGAAAGATCGAAGGTCATAAAAAAGTACAGTGTCAAAAATAAATTACTCTCTACCTTTTACTAAATTGATTAAGAGTGAGAGAGAGAGTATCACAAAGGTCTTCTTATTCTAAAAACCACATCGCATCGTAAAGGCTAACACAAAATCCCTGAGATTAAACAGGAACCACTAAAGCAGAACGTTAATAACACTACGCGCGTGAAGAAACTACAAGGCAGAGTTTTCCTACCTAATTTCCGTTGCGTATAAACTAGTAACTCTTCAATCTGTGGAGTAAACTCTATAATATTTTATTAAAATTATCATCCAATAGCAAAGGTTAACTAAATCAAAGCTTGTTTTTGCTTCTTTTAAATCTAATTATTCATTTCTCGTTTAATCTCATCTCAACGCAAAAAATAATCAGAAAACTTTTTTTTCAACATTAATTTTGACCTCTATCATAATTGCCAGCACACACACACATTTTTAAATAACCACAAATCATATCAATAGCATAACAATCGAAATAAGAGCTAAAATTCTTTAGTCGGTATCACTGATATTAATCGAACCTTGTTGAAAACGCACCCATCGCAAAATTGATTTGGAACTTGTTATCAAAGAATTGTTAGAAATAAATGATCCAAGTTGCAAAACATACAGTCAGATAATGTCCCGCGGGTAAAGCTCGTGCAAGGTGGACTCTTAGAGATTAAGGATTTCTTTTCTCACTTGAACGTAATCTAAGTCAATTGAAGAAAAAAGCAAAGTAAAGCAAAGCAAAGCAAGGCAAGGCAAGGCAAAGTAAAACAAAGGCAGGCGAAGAAAAACAAAGCGATTGAAGCGTAAGCGAATGTAGAAGCGAGCAAAGAAAAAGAAGAGATAAAAGAACAAAAACAAAACACTAAAAAAGACCGCTTAGTATCAAATCAGAAGTACAAAGTAAGCTCGACCGTCGCAGCGCCCAGAACCACTAATGTGCTCGCTCGCAGCGCGGACGGCAACTTCGAGGTGACCTTGGCCACGAAGGCCACCATCTACCATCAAGGATTAGTCGAGTGGAAGCCCCCGGCCATTTATAAGTCCTCCTGTGAGATCGACGTCGAGTACTTCCCATTCGACGAGCAGACCTGCGTCCTGAAGTTCGGTTCGTGGACCTATGACGGCTTCAAGGTAAACTCGCATGGTAGCCACTAAGCAATTGGTTGGAAGCTCGCTCGACCGCTGCGCGGATCGAACACATAAGGCTCGAGATGCGTTCGGATCGACTCCCTTATTAGATTCTAAGCTTAGATTAGAATAATAGCATAGACGATTTACTCGGAGCGTGGTTTCCTCCTAAACTTTCAACGTATCCTTCACTTCTTCTACTGTTACATCGCTACCATATCTTCTCTTCCCTCTCTCCCTCATTCTTCTTTCTTCCTTTCTTTACTCTAGACTCTATTCCTTCGCGTGTGTGTGTGTGTGTGTGTGTGTGTCTGTGTGTGTTGTGTGCATTTCTCTCTCTCAAATCCTCTTTCATTCTCCCCACACACGCACACCTTCCCTATTTAGAATATATATATATATATATCCTACCCCTATTACCATCCACAAACACCATATAACAAAGCGCTTTGATCATATTCTACAATAACAGCGGAAACCACGCTGATCTACGGATGCTGCCAGCTTCATAACGAAACGAAACGAAACGAAACAAAACACTAGCTAGGTTTACTCTCTTGATTCTAATATTTTTCTCCTTACACAAATTTGCTTGATAGAATTGACCCTCAAATATCAAACGATTGGTTGATAATGTACACTGTGCTATATAAACATACCACATGATTAAAACTGGAATATGTTATAATATACACTTTAGGTGGATTTCTATACTGTAGTGAAATTTTTGAACAATTGGAATTGACGATCGTACGATTGTTTCTACGTTATAAAAGGAGTGAGAAGAAAAATTCTGGCGGCAGCATTCGACAGTGTGTATTGAGGGCCAATCGAGATCACGCTCGGGTTGTTTCTTCGGTGATTCCAGCGCCGACGGGAACTACGAGGTGACCCTGATGACCAAGGCCACTGTCTACTATTCGGGATTGGTCGTCTGGCAACCGCCAGCCGTTTATAAGTCCTCCTGCTCCATCGACGTTGAGTTCTTTCCGTACGACGTACAGACCTGTGTTTTGAAGTTAGGCTCCTGGACCTATGATGGTTTCAAGGTGCCATTACCAGCGAGCACGATTCACGAATTATATTCGACTTTGCTCGAGATATCCACACACATACACACACGCGCGCGCGCACAAATATCTACACACACACGCGTCAAGCTTTTTCATATTACTTTTTTCTCTCTTTTCTTTTATTCTTCTTTGTCCTTCCTTCTTCTCTCACCCTGAACGGAAGAGTATCCATGTTTTCGCGTTGCCATGCAAAATGTAAGCGCGATGGATTTTCAGTTTTTCAAAATCAAATCTCTTTTCATACGTTTTTCCGTAAACATATAATTCAGTGAAGCTACGCGTTCCTTCCCCCTTAGATGTTTCGTTGTATTCTTTGGAAAAATTTCTCTATGGCGATTCGATCCTTCTCACGCTATTCGTATCAAATTTTAAGTTTCGGTCCAACGAGAAAATAACCAGGATGCGAACCAATCTTTGTTTTATATTTCGCGCATGTGAACTGTGATTGGTTATTATCTTGCCCCCTCCCCCTCCCCCTCCCCCCCACTCATCGACACCAGAGAAAAAGGGACTAGAAAGAATTAGCCCTACGAATCTCCTATTTTACGAGTGGTGGCGGATGTTCCCTTCCTAAATCTGCTGGTTATTCTCTCACACACACGATACACATGGATACTGAATATAGATACGAAAGAAATTCTTAAGGCATTCTTTTTACCTTACCGCCCCCTTCTCGTTCATGCATCTATCCCTTTCTCTATTTTCTCTCTCGCATTACATACTTTATGTACGTGTGTGTGCGTGCGTGCGTGTGGGTGTATGGCGCGTGTGTGTTTGTGTGTTTTTAAAGTATATAATATATTGTCGTGCAATGCGCTGGTCTTGGTCATGAATATGTGATACATTTGTATTATATTTCAATATTGTTACGTGGTGTGGATTGTATTTCTTTGATTGACTATCGTTGTCTATATATCGTTTCAGTCACTTCGTCTTTTATTCTGCGGTGTACTCGAAAGCTCAACGAGTGCTCGCCTTCATTTATGCAGCCTCGTAACCGTTGTCTTTGCGAGGATCGACTGAATAATAATTAATCGGTTCTATATTTTTGTCGAGTCTCATTTCACTAATGGCTATGCAATCAATCGTCAAAATAAACTAAATTCTATCTCGATTTATCGACCTTCCGTCCTCGATAAAGGGTTAGATCATAAATGGTAGCTTCATCCTCGATCAAGGAGGATTTCCTATCAGTACACTTTTTAGAAATATTTTGCAAAAAATTCAGATATTATTCACGGATACCATTATCCATCACGACACTCTCTATTCGGAAATCTCTGTAAAAACATTTCTTGCTTCAATGCGGACCATACTTTTGGTGTATTTCTTAAATTTTAATTATAAATTTTGAGGGTTAATGGTAAACACATTTACTTTGGAACCGCAAACACCAATCAATACTAACACGGAACACGTAGAAGAAACAACGAATCCTGATCCTCGCTTCGACAAACGAAAGAAAAGGAGCGACACGTGGAAAATTTCGTATCTCGAAATAATTTCAAAATGTCAGACGTTAGTCTGAAAAATTATCTCGAGGTAGATTATCGTTTCGCTCTTTGATCAGTAGCTCGATGGAACACGAAACTGACTGGTCATGGATTATGGTTATATTTTGTCATAGTTATTTGTGAAATAGGGCGTCACTGTACTCAACACACGTGGGAAAGGTATAAAATCTCGCGACAAATTTCTTTCAATACAACTCTTTTGACACCCCTTTCCCTCCCATCAAATTCAAGAATAAAAGATTCTCATCTCGTTTCAAACGCCTATGTGTGATACAAATTTTTAGACCATTTAATCTACGATTAGTTTCTTTATTAACTGCCTTTATTAGATGCCTTTATTGACCGTTTGCATATATTAAGCATTTTGTGTGTATGTGTTTATTAAATAGTACCTAGAGCTGTATTGCATACGATAATTCTGAATATTTTCATCCCATGCCAAACTTTCTCCTCGAGCCATTTGTAATATTTATTATAATGCAATTGACTTGTCAAAAAGATTTTTTCTCGAATAATCTTTTGCGTCTTACTAATGTAAATAAAAAATATTATCGTAGACAATTTTTTTTCTTATGTCCATTGTTTTATAATAAAAAATATGAATGACTTTAACGAAAAATTTAACGCGTGGCTTGTACGTAGTATCAAAAGTGTTAAAATTCTAATACTCCATTTACGGAGAATAATTTTGAGAAATTTTTGAAAATAATGAATGCAACGACTATAAAATGATCAACATGATTTCTATGTACAAGTTGTTGTAAGATTACCGCACTTTTTCTTTGAAAAGTAAATTCCTGAGAATAAACCATGTCGAAAAGTCCTTCACAATTTTTTAATCCAGAGCCTAGTTTCAGAGATTTTTAATGATAAAGATATACTATTAATTAGACAGAGATAGTCAGATGAATGAAATAAGGTAGCACCGCTCTTAGTAACTTTATCATTAAATATTTCGAAAACTAAGCTTCAAATTGAAAAGTGATAAAGGACTTTTCGTCCCGGATTACCTTCAAAGGTATTCCCTTTAAAGTAAGTGCGACAATTTTGCAACACTTTGCATTACAGACTTCACTTTATGAAACATCCTAGATAACTAACTCAAAAATTAGAAATGCATTACTCATGCACAATGTTAAAATAATTTAAATATAACGATTGTGAGAATACAATTAAAAATAAGTAAATATAAAATATATCAATAGTAACTACAGTTTCCCTAAAATAGGAAATATTTGTTGGAATCACAAATTAATGTTTACAGGCAAATAAATGCTTAATGCCTCAATTTAGAGAAAATTAAACAAAATTTAGTAATATCATGGAAATGTTTATAGATAATTATAACGTAAAGTTAAAAAAAACATCAAATTATTAATTTAAAGATGTTAAAAAGTTTTTCTAAAACAAACACCATTTATATTTTCAAGACTACATTTCTAAATGTTATATTTTCTTTAAATACAAATACTAGTTACATTTAGTTTTCTTTCATTGCTTAAAAAAATTTATTCGAAATTCAAAATTATTTAAAATTATTTCATACACTCTTTTTCTCTAGAAGATTGAATTAGACTTAATATTGTCAAATATGTAAAAAATATAAAAAATTTGGTACAATCTTAAAAATTATTCATTGTTATATAAAAAATAAATAAAAACCAGATCATCCACTTTATTAGCAATTAGGATAAAATATCAGCAAATTAAAGTTTAATACAATTTTAGGTTAAAAAAATAATAATTCATATTTAAACTCATAAAATCCATGCACATAATTTAATTTTTAAGCAAAAATAAAATTTATTTAGTTTTTAACATTAAAACTGATTAGAAGTGATAAACTAATAAAAAAATAATTGGATCATGCATTTAGTAATAGCACTATAAAAAATAATTAGATCTGAAATTTCGCGTGTGATTTTAACAAAAATGAGTTCGTATATTGAATGACTTATCAAATTAGGAAGGTCATAAAGATACAGTAACCATTATTAGACCACCATTAAGCGACGCTTTACTTGAAGACGTACATGCCCCTGGGTAATTACTCTTTTACCGCAGTTAACTGGTGAAGTCTCGAAAATTTGCATTTTACCAATTTTCCACCACCCCACAAACATTCCTGCTTCGCATTAGTTCCAACCGGCCAAGATTCAAAGTTGCCACTTTAGAACTGAATGTTCTGTTTCTATTTTATTAGTGACAATTTAGTAAAACAAAGAAAGTAATAGGGAGAGGGTAGGGGAGAGAAGGTCTAAAAGAAACACAGAAGAGAATCCCTAAGGATTGATTAAGGATGAGGATAAATAAAAGTGTGTGTCGTAATAAATCAAAAGAAAAACCTTACACATTGATAACTAAGAATGAAATTTTGCGGTTTCTTTCTGAAAGCTGCAAATCAAGTAGCTCTAATTTACACAAACCAGTATCCTGAATCGAGTATTGATCGATCTATTGGAAATCTTGGCATTTCCGAAATCAATTCCAAAACTGACGTGCCTGTATGACAAACTGTTACCTAGATACATGAAATTCTAATGGCAGCCGCAAACATAATTTGCTCTACGTGGGATGAATCACCTCTACATAATTTTCCTTGAATTAGATACAGACCAGAGTTTATATGAAAGGATTCTATAGTTACTATTCACTTTGCCTCACCTCACGTTACATCCAATTAACACTTAATAATTCTCTAGAGATTTTCCTGAGTAAATATCTATCTTCTAAATTGAACTAAATAATTTATACGAAAAATAAATAAATCATTGATATTAAATGTGAGAACTTTATAAAATAGGTAAATAAGTGCCATCTTTCTTATAAAATGTATCCAGACATCGAGTTAAGTTGACTTTTCTTCAGCCACATTTTTATTTAGAACTTCACTTACAAGATGTCCAATAATGTAGCTGCTATTAGACAGAAACAGTGAGTTAATTGAAATGAGATTATTTACACTAGGAATCGCCCTTTCAAAAAGAGTACGTTTATTCGATACGCTCTATAAAATAGGATTTGTGGTAGTCTCAATATAGGGTGTCGCAAAAGAAAGCACACCGTTTTTCAGGGATAACTTTTGACACAATTCCAAGAGCAATGTTTTAACTTGAAGCTTCATTGTCAAAATATTCAGTGATAAAGAGATGTCATAATTAGACAGAAACAGTCAAACAAAGTGACATTACCTCACTTTCAATTAACTGATTTTATGTCTAACTAATCAACCTTTTATCATTACGTGTCTTAAGAGTGAAGCTTCAAATCAAAAACTATCAAGAGAAAAGAGCACATAGAATTGCGTTAGCAATGACTCTTTAGAAAATGTGTTTCTTCTCTTTTATTTGATACACGTGGTATCTACATTAACTTTATTAATTGATTAAAAGCAACAAAACGTAATGCTCATAATTTTATCGAATATTCAAGATGGAAGAACCCAGAGTAATGACGTTGGACAATAAATATAATTTCATAGTAATTTGTTTGTTCTTTCTTTGTTTCCTCTTCTTTTTTTGTTTTTATTCGTTTGACGAAACGGTGCTTGATTACGGCTGGGAATGCTAGTCATACGATAAGCGAGTATAATTTTCAGTGATCTCTTTTTTTCGTTCCTTCCTCTCTCTCTCTCTCTCTCTCTCTCTCTCTATCATTCCCCTACTAGCCGGGCAATAACGAGAAAATCGATATTCCAGTACACATAGACACACAAGGGAATTCAATGCGCTTATTCCCAGGCGTATCTGCTCTGGGCAGTCGTCGAGCATGGAGATATGCGTGAATTCGGCTTTTCGCACCTGGACTTTCCTATTAAATTTACGCGCGACAACCTAATCCTCGCAGATCCATCCCCGGCCCCAGACCCATCGTCTTTCCGCCTGCTATTATACCAACTATTATATTCGGACGTTACGCGGTTTCATTCCACCAACGCTTTTCCTCCTCTCTTTTTTGGCCACCATCAAATTCAGCGCGCATTCATAAAGTCAGGAGACAACTGAAAAACAGGAAAATTCTCAGGCAACATCTTAGAGGAGGCAGAATGAGTTATCACCAAGTTTACCTTGACAAGCTCTGCTCTCCCGTGATGTTAACCGTTAATGCCTCCATCTCGCACTTCCAGATTACGCTGGCTTATAATCGAGTATCCGATGTGGCTAATATCCTTGCCGCAAACTCAGCTGATATTAATGAGAAATCGCTTCTGGTGTTCGTGTCGAGTACAAGACCAAATGGGTATCAAGTTCGCGTTACGAGCATCACTGGTATTTGGAACGCAACGGGATCCCATATGGAAGAAGCTCGCATCCACCTCTCGCGCAATCCCTCTATATGCATAATATAAACGTATTCATACTGCAAGCCCCTGTAAACGATCCATACAGTTACAGTATACGTCCTGAAAATCTTTATGCAGCTTGTTGGAGAATTAATACTTGAAAAATATACTCTTCTACCTTTTCTGTCATGTAAATAATATATAAAACACGTCTCTTTCTCTCTCTCTCTCTCTCTCTCTCTCTCTCTCTCTCTCTCTTCTAATTCCTCTTGGTTCGATCAAGACACTCCGATATTTACCAAAGTACCCCTTTATCGACAATTCCATAAAGTTTATTTAATGGACCCACCACCATAAAGTCTCTAGAGCCAGCAGCCCACTTGATAAAGTAGACATAAATTTTTATCTCAAGTATGGACATAGTTTCGGAAAATGGAGCTTCCTATTGCAATTAATGCATCATTGTCCATATGTTGCTCGTAGAAAAATCTTCCGAATACAGAGATACAGTAGGCTCTACACTGCGCAAGCTTTCTTTTGAAATTCATAAAGTCTCGCACGAGATACAAAGAAGACATTTTTTTCTCGCGAGATCCATTCTAGTCTCGGTTTCATAGAAATTCGTTGGATTTATAAATCACAAATTTTAATCACGTTCCACGACAGAGGAAAAAGGACAATCGGTTAGAACGTTTGAGCATATTTATCTCCTGATGAATTCACAAAGAAATTCAGTGTGCTCGGAAAAGGAGAAAAGGTAGGAGGGGGGGGGGGGAGGAAAAGGGAGGAGAGCAGCGTTTTTAACGGTTCGAGGCTGGGACCGCGTTTGTTCTCCATGACACACGGCCCAACCCCCAGCCCACCCCATCCGTCATTCTTATTCCTGGGGTATCATTCTTCTTGATATGACAACTTCTTGTTTTGAGCTCGCTTTTCTCTCTTTATTCCCTTTTCCTCTTTTTCGCAACTTGCGTTTCTACCAAACTCGTTCCGCGCGCGCGCTTTGAGAAATATGCGTCGCGAACAGAGTTGGAAATTCTGGCTAGAGCCGATTAACTCATTAGGGCGCATTCTCGGCGTAGTTCATCGTAGAAATAGCAAACTGCCAGGAACTGGCGCGCCAAGTTATTAGTCCTACACGAAGTAAAGTACACTCCGAAGTAGTTACCAGCGAAGCACACTCCCTCCGAGCACTCTGGATGACGAGTCGAGTCTCCACAAAACGGCGCTTCCGGTTCGAGCTTCGTACTTCGAATGCGCAATCGTAATCTCCGCGCGAAGTCGGAAAAGCCTCGCTAAGCTCGTCTTTGTATATGCCAGTCCTATTTCGGAAAATAGGACCGACCAAAGCACTCACTTCCGAACCAATTTCCTCTTAGGGATCGCACCTAACGGCTTCAAAAATTCACCAACTTCCTCTCTATTCCCTTCGCCCCAACACCCTTCTTCACCCTTCGCCCTTCACCCTTGCCTTTACCTTTGCAAGCGTAATAAGAAATACACCGTGTTCACTTATTGCTTCAAGGCGACTCCAATAAACTTTTCGTTTATTTTCAAAACATCGCCTATTCTCTTTCGTTCTACAAATTACTCGTAGATACATAATATGTGTATATATATATATATATAGATATCTGTTTTATTTTTTTCTATTCTGAAACTTTATCCAAATCATACTTGAATCTAAGAGAATCTAAAGAACTTTCAACCTGAAATTAATCTTTATATTTAAATTGATTGTAACGTTGGATATCATAAAGCATTATATATAATAGATAAAAAAAAAAGAGTTCGTGATTAATTTGTAGATTGGAGTCAATGGGGAATAGTATTATTGACGCCGGAACACTCGTAACATGGAGCGCGGAGGATTGTAATCCTACTGGAAATCAGGTGAGCGAAGGGCTCTCCACATGCTCCAATTTCGGAAGCCGACACCCCTTACTTAAGTTTCAATTTCGAATCACGATTTGAATATCGGCATACATTATTAAAAATTATATCAGTATTATACGAGGATTTACTATTTACAAAAGTCGTCGAGTGTCTCTTCTCTCATGTGAAATCTTCTTTTATCAGCAAAGAAGATTCTTTGCTGATTTATTCCTTGATGAAAATCCCACCAGTCTAGACCTCTTTTACTTTCATTTGTAAGAAAAAAAAGATTCAAAACAAAAATTTTAATATTCTTTAAAATTCATCTTCTTTTCTCTCAGATTTTATATACAATAATTCTTTATAAAAGGTGGTATAAATGCACATATACAGGGTGATACAATGGCATCTCCATAATTTTAAGTTATTGTAAAACCAGTAATTCCAAGATGATTTTTTATTTACCACTTTTTGATCAGAGGCCTTATTTTCAAGATATTCAAGGATAAAAGTGCTATTAGTTAGAGCCAGTCAGGCATAATGTGTTAAAGTAAGACAGAATAGCGATATCACACTTTAGCTACCTGACTGTCTCTGTTTAGCTTTTAATATCTTTATTCTTCAATATTTTGGAAATAAAACTCAGATCAAAAGATGGTAAAAAAAAATCGGCTTAAAATCACCTCTATAATCCCTTAAAGTTTGGCCGTATCTCATTGAAAAATGAGACACCCTGTATATACAGGGTGTCCGGAAATTGGCGCGCTTCCTCTGAGGAATAGTTTTCTGAGAGTAAACCGAGTTGAAAAGTCCTGTATAATTTTTTAATCTAGAGCTTAGTTTTTGAGATATTTAAAATAAAGTTACTATTAGTTAGACAAAGAGAGATAGATAGTTGAAGTGAGACAGAGAAATGCTATCTCACTTCAACCAATTGATTGTCTCTGTCTAACTAATATAGTACCTTTATTATTAAATATCTCAAAAACTAAACTCTAGATTAAAAAATGATATAGGACTTTTCGACTCGGTTTACCCTCAAAAAACTACCCCACAGAGGAAGTGCGCCATTTTCCGGACACCCTGTATATTAGAAAACTTAAATTCAATCACGTATGAAAACTATTTAATATATTTATCATAAATTTGTAGATGATGTATAAATTACTGTATAAAATACATGGTAGATATATTTCCTATCTTAATTAAAATGAAACTGACAGAGAGAGAGGGAGAGAGAGTATACATTATTCCATTAATAATTTTTTTTTTTCATATTTCTATCAATAAATTTAATTAAAAGTATTACAATTAATCTAATAAATAATATTAGTTACTGATCATATCCTTTTCTGTTGAAATTAAAAAGTTTTAAACGACTCGAAATATGCTAATTTAAGTGTTCCGTGACTTTTATCATGAATATCTCTATTATACCCTATCTAAAGCTATTCTACTATGGTGCAATTTACCGATATGTGAAAGATAAATATAATGAAAGACGAAGACACAATGATCATATAATCTAAAAAAGAGCATTTTATCTCGTTAAAAAATTTATTAAATAATATAGGATTTTCTCCTCGTGATAAACAATAGGAACAAGGCCGCGCTAGTAGCAAAACATTTCATCAAAAAAATGTAGAACATACTTTCTTTTAAATTCATACATTTTTATGCTCAATATAGAATTTCCTTCTCTCTCTGTATAAGAATTATTAATATTTATATTTCTCTCCCCTATAAATTTTACGTAAATATTGTATATCTACATAATATTCATTTTCAAACATTTAACACTGAAATAAACAAATCTATTAAATTGACAGTTTCGTATTACATTATTTTTCATTTTTGCAATTTGTAAAAATAACTTTATTATATGTATGTTGATTTAAAATAAGAAATTAAAAGTTAAATTTGACTTACAGCAGAGTTTTTATTATTTTTATAAAATTTTTTCAAGAATATATCTTGGCTTTTCTATGGAATATTTTAACGTTAAATAAAGGGTGTACCGAAATACGAACACACAGATTTTTAAAAAAGTGATTTTTCTTTCAAACCGAGTCGAGATGATCTTTAAACTTTTTTCAATAAAAATCATTTCGACTTGGTCTTACATCAGAGATAACTTTTTTAAAAATCATGCGTTTATTTCGAGACACCCAGTACTTACTTACATTAATAGTTTAGATTTAAATAACTTTAATCGGAAGAAAATATCTATATTGAATTATCAAGCAATTATATTTACCGGATAAAACTTTATCAAGCATTAAATTGCGTGTAGCAAAATTATATTTTATTGATAAATAAAAGATAAGTATACCAAAAGAAATCCCTATCGGCAGACCTTCCAGTTGAAGTCAGGTACAAAAACAAACATGTGAAAAGAAAGAATCGTATTACTCCTCTTTCAGTATACCTAGATATTTTCCCAGTGGTTTCCATTTCTGAGATCAGAAAATAAACAAAAAGCAAAAGAAATACAAATAAATGGATTTCTACACTTGCGCTTTTAAAAGTTGCAAAAAACGCACCTACTCGATTTATTTTGATATTTGTTTATAAAGAAAACGAAATAAGAGAAAATACGAAATAGAATCGTTCTGCAAACGGATTGTAGAAACAGAGAAATTTTCAACAAAAAATATTTCAATGAAAAAACTGTCACTTCCTCTTTTGTTACCCGGTGTCTACTGGTGTATACACCATTGAACAATCTTCGTGTATACAGGGTGTAACAATGATGTTAAGAGAAATTTTAAGGGGTTGTAGATGGAGTGATTCTAAGATGATTTTTCATTTACCACATTTTAATCCGAAGCTTAATTTTTGAGATATTTAATGATAAGAGTACTATTAGTTAGACAGAAACAGTCAATTGTTGAAGTGAGATAACACCATTCTGTCTCGCTTCAACTATCTATCTGTCTCTGTCTAACTAATAGCATCTTTATCATTAAATATCTCAAAAGCTAAGCTTCAGATTAAAATGTGGTAAGTGAAAAATCGTCTTAGAATCACTCCCTCTATAATCCCTTAAAATTTCTCCTAACATCATTGTTACACCCTGTATGTATCGTTTCAGAGAATAATAAAGTCTATGCCAATCTGAGGAACTTGTTCAAGTACACGAGTGACCATGAATGCAAAGTGCTTGTACCTCGTTTGGCTACCTCGTTTAACTTGAAGCTTCTATCGAATCCCTCTAAAGTTTATATTTCTTATAATTAAACAAAATATTATCTTTCGAAATTTAAAAGCTTTCAATGCTTCTAAAATAATCTGGTTATCACAACTCATCCGATTCTCTCCCTTTTCATATGCATAAAATAAATTTACAATTGATATGAAAATTGTTCAAATGAAAATTCTTATAAATTTTAGATTATTTCACGACAAATAGGAGAAAAACATTTGAAAACCGTTAAATTTCACTATGTGAAGTTGACAATGTTTAATGTTCAACTTATTTAGTTTTCATGAGAGAAAAAGAATATATGTATATATTAATATATTATATAATTAATATTATTAACACTACACCCGTATCATTGAATATCTCGAAAACTAAACTTCGGATCGTAAATTAGCAAGAGACTTTTCGACTAACAAAAGTTTTAAGTCAGAGATCACCTTTTAACCGGCGGTTATACGTTTTTCCGGGACACCTTGTATAATCAAAGGCTTCATGAAACTTGGAAAACCAGCCACCGGGAATCTCATTTTCCAGAGAATATAAAAACTTGCGAAATAAAACTGAAATGTTCCTTAACAAATAAAGTGTCAACGCCACAAATTCTCAGTTATAAATAGTATTCCAAGTTGAATTAACAATTTTCGTTGGTACACAGTCGCATTGCTAAATCCGTACGTAATACCTGAATACAATCGACCAATCGACGCACTCTCCGAAATTTATTTGAAAGATAGAAAATCAAATGCAAGTAATTCTAGAATTACCGATAGATGTACAAAATGATACAGCACACGCTGAAAGAGCACACGCATACACGTAGAGAAAGAAGTGTTTAGATATATTGTAGCACGTGAGAGGGGTGACAAAAATGTGTAGAAAAGAAAGGGATGAGAGAGAGGAGAGAGGGAGACAAAGTGTATGATAGATTAAAGGTGGAATCAATGGTGGTAGAGCGGCGACGGTGGCGGCGGTAGTACCGGTGTATGGCTGGTTTGTAGCCGCAAAGTGCATGAGCGATGAGGGTTGATGTACCGCAGCAGGTTGTGCATTGGTGTAAGGTCAGTAATCGAAGAGAGTTCCCTGACTGAGCAGGCGAACGTTCTCGCGTGTCAGCTCGCACAAACATCAACGGGCCCCGCCGTTCTGACCCGGTCACGTTGACACCCAAGCCACTAAACCAGTCAGCAGCAGCAGCAGCAGCAGCAGTAGCAGCGACTTGATGTTGCCAAGTTAAAGCTGCAAGAGCACTATACTTCTAACTTAAGGGCTTCTTAAAGAAGATGTATAAATACGCACGCTCTGCAATGCCTACCCCCTAGTCGATCTATCAATTTATCCACCACTATTTACGCAAGAGTGAGATCACTTCTCAAACTCGTGATTCCAATTGTTTAAATATATCTTTGGAACTTCTCCCATCCCACCCCACCCAACTTATTACCTACTTCAACTTCACCCCAAACTGCAAGTATAAAAACTTGCAGAGGGAGCACTTCCATTTTCAATAGCGGAGGAAGCATTGTAATCGGTACAGAGCCGGTCTTTTGAATAATGGCGCATGTACGTGATTTCTCTCTGTGTAGTACGTGGGTAATAGTCCGCATTTGGACGTATTTCGTTTCAATGGTGAAACAAAGCAATGTAATCGGTATAGAGTCGATCATCTTTCAACGATGACGCATCCACGTGATTTCCTCGTTAGTCGAATATGTCCAGCGCGAGAAACAAGGAAAGTCTCGTCGATGATGAAAGTCATCGAACTGGGGAGGAACACTCGGCTCCCCTCTCTGTGTACGTGGGTAATAGTCCGCATTTGGGCGTATTTCGTTTAGTTGGAATTTGTCTGACGAGCGGAAACCATTTGCAGTGTCCAGTTGAGAAATTCTGCCGTAAAGGACGCAATTATTACGAATGCTTGTACCATGGCGAATCGGTTGGATGGCTGCGGGTTGCTCGGAATGCAGAGCGCAGTTTGCGGCAGCGCTCCGTCTACGGTCAGGCTGCATCTAACGGACCGCAGACTTCCTGCAGAATCTCCTGCTGCTACTCTGCAGTACTCCATACGTTCGCCACGAGTCCCTCCTATAAACATTCGCGCGATGTCCCTTGCACCGAAACGCCATGGCTTGCCAACCAAAGCGAAACGTACACTTTCCAACTTGTACCCTGCTGATAATGATCGGTTAACTTTAACCTACCGCCAAAACTGACCTCGACATTTCTGTTTCTCGTGACCCATCGTCCTAATAATCCCCATTATTATTACCATTGCGCGTTATAATTTAAGGAATTCTCCAAAAGTCCCCCAGTACGTACACTACAAAGTGTACAAGCCTTTGCAAAATATTGCCGCGCTTCCTTTAAGGGGGATACTCTCTCTTGAAGGTGCAAACCCCGACGATAAGTCCTTTAACATCTTTCAATATGGAGATCAATTTCTCAGATATTTTGTAAGAAAGATGCTATATTAGTTAGACAGAGACAAACGTGAGTTAGAATGATGTTATCGCACTTCGATTGGCTGTCCGTCTGTGTCCAGCTAATAGCATCTTTAAATATTTGATATTTGTATTAAATAGTTTTAAATATCTCGAGAGCTAACCTTCGAATAGAGAAAATGATACAGGACTTTTCGACTCGATTTAACCAGTAGAAGTTATCCTTCAAAGGAAGTTTGGCAATTTTGCTATACTCTGTGTATGTATAGAGGATCGATAGAATTATCCATTGCTATATACTGTTTTCTATAAATATACAGTGTATACAGGGCAATGAAGATATTTAACTATTAATGGGTTTTTCATGATTTTACGTTTAGTTTCTCAAATAGCGCGTTAATCAAAAATAATAAACGTTCGTATTGTTCAGTACACGCTCGATAAACTAATATTGTAGTTAATTTTCAATAACAAATTAATTTTATCGTCGTTAAACACGCTTTTAACACAGCACGGTATAAATTACTAAAATTTTCCTTCTGTAAATGTAACGGTGATTTTATCAATTTTTATCGATTAATTTGCTAATAGTCGGATTTGCAATTTCTGCATATGGTAGTATTAACGTACTTTATTGTTATACGCTGCTATTGTGGAGACTACAAATATTCTTTCTTTTTTTTTTCAAACAAACACTAATCTGAATGTTTGCTAACTATACTCCTCCTACGTTAACTCGAAAATATCTCACATAAATATCATCAAATCTATTATAAATCTTGTTGTATGTGGTACAATAAGATAAAAAAATCTACTTTTTCGTGTCTCGTATTATGTAAAATATCATAATAATATATAAAACGATCTAAAACAAAACTTAAAACTATAAAAATCCCATAAAATTACATCTTACAATATTCATATAATATTAAGTAATTTCCCAGTAGAGGTTTTTTAATATATTGTTAAAAAAGCAGAAAACGCTGTAGCATTAAATATAAAACATAAAGATACATTCTACAAAATCAATGTTATCAAATTTGATTTACATTCAACTCACTACGACGGAATATACAGGGTGTCCGGAAAAAAAGGAGACATTTTTTGAGGGGTGGTTCCTGAGGCTATTCTAAGAACTTTTTTCTCTTGGCATTTTTTAATTTAAAGTTTTATTTCTAAGATAACCAACAATAAAGATTCCACTAGTTAGACAGAGACACTCCTATAGTTGAAGTGAGGTGGCACCACTCTGTCTGGCTTCAACTATCTATCTGTCTCTTTCTGTGTATATATATATATATACAGGGTGTTGCAAAATTGTCGCGCTTCCTTCAAGGGGCTTACCCTCCCGAGGGTAAACCGAGTCGAAAAGTCTCGAAGAGAATCGAAAAGAATGGTAAAGGACTTTTCGGCTCGGTTTACCCTCGGGAGTGTGCAACCACCTTGAAAGAAGCGCGGCAATTTTGCAACACCCTGTATACGATATACAGATGTCGTTTTATTAAATATTCATAAATAGAATACAGATAACAGAGGCAAAAACGCATCGGTAGAGATATGAAAAAACAAATATAAATATTGAGCAATGTGTCAGTGTAAGTATTAACCAGTTATTGGTATACATGTGAAATAAAATCTGTGACAGAGTGGTTTTTTTATAAAGCCAGATAACTACCATTTGATCAATAGCATCATCAATAGGATTTGATAAAGTTGACTCAGTCACGATAACTTTTCTACGCCGTCGAAGCAAAAAGATCAATTGAATTTCTCTCCGTTAAATACTTAGAGTTGTGTATTTTATACCTTTTCCACATGGAGACTTGACGTACCAATATGTGGTGTCGATTTCTATAGATATCAATGTACTTTGTGCTTTGTTTCGTATAAATGCTACCCACGTGTCGTTTGAGAATGCGTCGTTTTGCTGCATCTGAGAACGCAAGTGCGGCGTACGCAAGGTCGTTGCGGTGCAATGTTGCGATGTCGGAAAAACCGGGGAAAACGTACGAGAAAAGAAAAAGAAAAAGAAAAAGAAAAAGGAAAGAAGCGCAGTAAAGTTTAGACGCTGTCAGCGTCTCGGCAGACATCGACGGGCAAGCTTCGCGGAAATTGCACTGCCGCTACACTTAAAGCGTTGCACTCAAATATTCGCACGTGCATATTGCATAATATTACAAGAGTACACGCAGGCCTATGAGAAAGAAAAGGATTTACTTGCTTTCTGCAAGATAGATGCAAATTTTAATCTATCAAGAGCACGAATGGTTTTACACATTGGGAGAGGAAAAAAAAAACACAATAGCATTATACCGTCCATGAAAATTTTTGCCGCTAAACTCCTGTTTCTCTCTCGTGATAAACGATAAAACGCAGGAGCGAAGCCACGCGCTATACCGGCAGCCAGTGGTGAAAGATTTTTTGCCAAAGAAACGCGGAACGCGCTTTCTTCTAAATTCCCGCGTTATCCCACGTTCGATCCTACGATGCATCGCGCATATCAAAATAAATATGCACGCGAGAGAGATTGGTATAATGCTGTAAACTTTCCGTCCATGCGATTCAGAGAGACAGAGCGCCATATGCGCGGTTTTAAGTACGACAAATAGATAAAGCAGAATGAGAAAGCAAGGGAATCATTTTCTTGGATTATTTTTCAGATACACAAGCACATAATCCAGAGCACATTTACTCTACACAGACACAGAAACGAATACGCAGACATCCCTACATAAAGTGACACGACGTGCGTGGGTGTGTGCGAGTGCGAGCATGCGTACGTGCGTACTGTGCGTATTGCGCGTATGTGAGTGTGCGTGCGTGTATATATATATATTATTGTTAGGTGTACGTAGGTGTGCATTATGATAGTAGCAGATAAGTGCCGCAAGCTAGATGTGTGTTGCGCATAGGGAGCATAATGTGTGCTTGCGCGCTAGGAAAGCTTTCTGTCTAGAAGGGCTGCGATGGTGCAAATGCCGCAACGATTTAACCCTCTTATTATCAAGTACACGTCGAGTGCGAAGGAATTTCTCCGCGACCCACGCAATTTCTCAACTTTACGCACTCGCCACAAATCCTCCGATACAATTGCATGCAAGAGTTCGATCAAAATGCCAATTTTATCAACGCGCTCCTCTGGTATACGCGCAAGGTTTTCCGATAGGGGAGAAGATCGTTTCACGAATTAATGGTGGATTTTACTCGGAGAATCGTGTAAAAAGGAAGACGAGGAAAGCGAAGAAAAAACGATATTCCCGATATAATTGTTATTTTAGATTCATTACACGCACGGTTGATCGGCATCGTCATTGAGTTTTTTATCATCCAGCGGAGAAAGAATTATCGTCGTTATTGGTGCTCGGTACTATTTTCAGTGCCATAAGCGTGTCAAGATCGTGCCACTTTGTCCTTTTTCCATCCCCTCGATCCACCCACTCGAGTAGATTCACCCTATCTACCAGTTTCCGACCCACCTATCCTCCCTCTCCTCTTGATTACCCACTCAACCAGGTATACCACAAACTTGAAGCTGAAGGCCCAAACGGACCTCCCAGCGTTTGCCACACCAAAGGGAATCGATCGTTCGATCGTATGGATCCTTTCTAACGCCATAGCCAATCCTCATGATCCCAGGGAATCACTACTAATATGAGTCTAGCCTCTAGGTAACGCCTTCGATCCTAATCTCTAAACTTGCTCGCTGAATCATGGCTAACTTTATATCACGATGTTTGCAGAAATTTCTTACTCGTGTCTAAAACTATAAATTTATCTATTTTTTTTTTTATATCCATTTCTGTATCTCGCCCCCCCCCCCCCACCTTCTCTCTCTCTTCTCTTTTCAACGATTTCATTAACTAAGATTCCAATGACACTTGTTCTTAACGAATTTTTACATTTCAACTTTTTCTTCTGTTTTGCTATTAGCGTTGTATGTAGCAAGTGTGGAAAATATAGAAAAGTATGTTTTATAGGATATTTTAAAAATTAAAACAGTTTTTTGAAACATTATTGATGAAACGGAAGTAAACTCAAACATGAAAAGGTTTAAAGGAAAGTAAAAAAAATTATTGTAGTTGTCTTTTGAGAGCATAGTTAATTTAAACTAAAGAGAACGTGTTTTTATGTGTTATAAAATTCATTTTATGTAGTTCCAAAAGAAACATACCATTTTTGAAAGACGATTTTTCTAATTTGAGATTTCATTTTTAAGTTATCTATTGAATAAAGACATTATTTCTCTTTAGTTAAACAGTTAGCTAGTTGAAATAAGACAGAATGGTTTTTTTTTCATTGCAACTATTTGATTATCTTTGTTTTTAACTGATAGTACTTTTATTGTTGACTATATATTGGAAATTAATCTTCTGAAATTAAAAAATGGAAAAAGGAAAATCATTATAGTTTAGCATCAGGAATCACTTTTCCAAAAATGGTGAATTTATTTAAAGACACTCTGGTAGTACTACATACATTTTTTTTAACTATTGAAAAAGTTAATTCATTTTTTTCAATTCTATAATTTAATAATTAGTAACTTATTTACATTTAGAAAAATGACTTGAACTCAACAAATAAATAACTCATAGAAAAGAAAAATCAATTTCTCATTTTTTTGCGTGCATATTGCATATAAACCACTTATTTCAAGCACGATTAAGAAAGTTTAAATGAAATATTATATTAAATAATTGTAAATATATTAAAAATCAATAATATATTAAAACATCTTTTATGTTTTTATACAATCACGTATGTATCGATGCTTAAAATTTTTTGCCAAATTGCCTACTGCTACATTAATTTCGTTTAATAATTATCAAAGTGTCTCTTTAATTAATATTGTATTTTTAAGAATAAATAATGTCTTATGAAAGGAAAGGGAGTGAAAGAAAGAAAGACTTTGAGATAAGTAATTTTTTCTTAATAATTTTATCAGTAATTACTTATTAATGCAGGATATCACGAAACAACTGCTACACTTCTTTTAAGGGGGTTACTCCTAAAGGTAAGCCAGATCGAAAAGTCCTTTACTATTTCTCGGCCCGAAGCTTAGTTTTCGGGATATTCAATAATAAAAATGCTATTAAATAGGCAAAGACAGGTCGTTAATTAAAATTAGACAGATAAAAGGGAGAGTGCCGGTATCTCGCTTCAAACTATCTATCTGTCTTGTCTACCTAATAGCTTATTTATTATTAAATATCGCAAAAACTATAAGCTCCGGATCGAAAAATAGTAAAGATCTTTTCAATTCGGTTTACTTCCAGGAGTGACTTCTTTAAAAGAAGCGCGCTTCTTTTGTAACACCCTGTATATTTAATTATTTTCAATATTCTACTTAATCCATCGCTATATTAGCGAATATAATTTTCAGTTAGAAGATTGTTTCCATAAATTGTTTTGCTGAATAATTGAAATTAACTTCAAAAATAATCTGTCTCAATTAGCCCTTGAATTATAAAACAAATATGTTAGTAGCTCTCTATAACTAGTTTGTGACAGATCTTTTGGTCTACTTGCCTTATATAGAAAACATAATTTCAACTTAAAGAACATAGATATGTATAAGCATTATTATATCAAGAGATCGCAGCGAGTATAATAGTAAGTTTAGTATAGTACAGTAGTCCAACCAAATATATTTCCGACGGAATACTAAAAGATCGAAAGTTTTATGTTTTCCTCAACATTCGTGTAACAGTTTACATTAATATTTGTAATTTTACGCACGCATTCTTATAATTTTTCATAAAAATAGGAAAGCATAAAAGAAAAATTTAATGTACTTTAAATTGCAAATGTGAAAGCAAATAGCGATAAAGCTCTTCCGTACGGATATACTCACCGGAATTCGAAAAAGTTTATGACAACTCTGAACAACGTTTCTTGATTTATCGCTTTCAATCGGAAACGTATTTAAACTTTGTCAGAATTAATCAATTTCTACATCATAAAATACAGCAATAAATTCGGTGACTGGCGCACGAACGAAATTTTATTGCCAATTAGAACTAGCACAAGTGTACGCGGTCCAATAGGACAAATGTATTAAATGGTATTTATCGTACTAGCATAATTTAGTATAAGCAATATTGCTAGTATTTTATTATGATCCTATATCGACAGAAAACTGATAATCGGAAGGAAATAATGCAATGTTTGTATTGAATGAAACGAACTATACATTTATCAAAATCTTATTGGAGATAAAAAATTGTAAGTAAGAAATATTGCTTTATGAAGGAACTGTGATATTGATCCATAAGACGTTGCGCCCGTGAATGTAGTCACCGTAGACCATCGATTTTACTGAAAGTCCCTCAAGATAATATTCATTTTATTAATAATAGAAGGCAGTAGGAGGTTTCCTAAAATTATATACGACAGACAAGTTAAACGAATTAAAAAAGTAAATTACAGCACCAAGTACATTAAAACTATTCAAAAAAATAAAAAACATATAATACAATAATACTTCTTGTCAAAAAAGGTGTAAACTCATTAGCATCGCTTTTAAAATCATTCCTTAAATCATTACAAAAATAGTTATTCCTGAAAAAATTTTAAAAATAGCTGTTTTCCTTAAATTATTAGAAACAACTTGGTGTCTCCTGGCAAATAGAAGTTCAGAAACACGAAATCTCTTTGACATTTAAGGAAAAACTTTTTTTTTTTTGAGAATTAAGGAATAGCTATTTATTTTAAAATGATTTAAACTATTCTTGTAATGATTTGAGGAATAGCCTTTGAAAACGATACGAATGATTTAACATTTTTTTAAAGGAGTTTTTTTGTATTACGTTTCTTTTTATTTTATAATAGTTTCAATGTACTTGGCGTGGTTTTTTACTTTTTTAATGTTATTTTTTATCGGATTTTAATTCTTTTTGAAAAACAGTATTTAATGATATAAAAATATATAATAATGAAGTAACATATTTTATTAAAAATATTCCCTTGATTATTTGAAATATACAGGGTGTCCGGAAAAAAAGGAGACATTTTTTGAGGGGTGGTTTTTGAGACTATTCTAAGAACTTTTTTCTCTTGGCATTTTTTGATTTAAAGCTTTATTTCTGAGATATTCAACGAGAAATTTGCCATTAGTTAGACAGAGATGCTTCGATAGTTAAAGTGAGATGGCGCCACTCTGTCTCGCTTCAGCTACCGGAGTGTCTCTGTCTAGCTAATGGCATCTTTATCGTTGAATATCTCAAAAATAAAGCTTTAAATCAAAAAATACCAAGACAAAAAAAGTTCTTAGAATTGCGTCAGGAACCACCCCTCAAAATATGTCTCCTTTTTTTCCGGACACCCTGTATATGTATACGTGCATATACAGGGTATTGCAAAATTGCCGCATTTCCTATAAAAGGTAACTTCTGCAGACTAAATCGAGTCGAAAAGTCTTTTACCACTTTTCTAGGTTTCTATAATTCACATAGTTATGAATTATCAGAAAACCGAAAAAGATATTTGCTTTAAGAAAGCCAAGTGCGTATCTTCGTTATATTCAGAATATACTTCATAAGTTCATAAAATCCACACAGTAAGTATTTACGTAATTTTTAATACAGCAATGAATTGAGAGGTAAAGAAAAACAAAAATGAATAAATTATTGTTTTACTGTAAAAGATCACATTATAAAATTTGGACGGATATATGCTAAATATAGTTAGGATAAAGTTGCAAAATTTTATAAAAATCCAATCGATTATTTTTAATAATTCAGGAATTTTAATAATTTACATAATTATGAATACTGGCACAATTCTAAATACAGAAATGTGAATAAAAAGAATAGAAAAGGAAAATGTAGAAATGCTGAAGAATCTGGTGTAAAGTAAAGAAATTATATTTCAATAATTTAGTTTTAAATTAGTCTTAATTGAAAAGTTGTGAATCGTATAGTAGGAAAACTTTTTAAATTTACTCCAACAGCAGACTTGGTTAAGAATTGACTAAGGGTTAACAAAATGTGAATAAATTGACAAAATGTCAGCTTATGTTGCAAAATTATTACACTTCTTTCAAAACTGTTACTCCTGAGGGTAAGCTAAGGCGAAAAGTTATTTACCATTTTTGAATCTAAAGCTTAGTTCTCGAAATATTAATGAGTTAGAAATGAGACAGAGAAGTGCTATCTCGCTTCATTTATACGTCTGTCTTTGTCTAACTAATGTTATTTTTGTTGTTGAATATCTCGAAAACTAAGTTTTTGATTAAAAGATGATACAGAACTTTTCGCCTTGGTTTACTCTCAGCAATAAACCTCTTAAAGGAAGCGCGGAAACTTAGCTTGACTTTGTTTATATGTGTCGATATTTTTTGCATATGTATGTATATTTTTTTACTTTTTTTTTACTGTATTTGGCCTCGAAACGTTACCGCATTTCTTGATGGAATAAATTCATCAGAAAATTATCTACAATTCCGTAGTAAATTTAGCGGCAAATTCTTATTAAGAGATAAAGATATCGTCAATCAGCCAATATAAAATTTTAAGGAATAGCCATAACTGGGAGTATCGGCATAATGAGATATTATAAAAATGCATGCGACGTTGATAAAATTATGACAGGCAATCAAAATGACTTTCATCTGATGGAGGTTATACGTGTTTCCTTTTATGCGATACTTAATTAAAATGTAAATGTCACGTCCCCTTTCATCTTTTATGAATAGCATTTAATAAACAGAAGATACAGCCAAAGTATCTTGAAAACCTCAATAATGAACCCCGGGGGTTCTCATAATTCCTTGATACCTACCCCTTTCTAATGATTTACTACAATTGTTAACTCTGACTGGGATTGGATGGGTGGATCCATTTTCCAGATCTATTTTCGAGAAGGACGCGTCTGCTGTTGATGCTTGCCAGGCAAGCATGCAACTGGAAGCCAACTCAAATGTAGATAGATAGACCGAGCGAAGCGTATGAACCTCGTTATCAGTTGTGATAGGCATTCAGTCAACCGTGAAATATTCTCACGTATCAATTGGCAATTTCAATAATGTATTGCAATATTTTTCTACTTTTCTCCTCTTTGACCCAGACGGAAATTTTATTCGTTCTCTTGGTTCTTCTCCTTCAAAATTTTTATTTCACGGAATATATCTCTGGAAATGAAATATTAATTCTTACAATTTCTTCCTTTGTGTCCATTTTTTACCGAACCCGCTGAAATAAAACGTGCGCGTTTATGCATTCTATTAAAGGTAAATTTTACTATTTCCATACCGGGAATTATGGACCATTAAACAAGATTACATTACATTACATTACATACATTTGCATGGATTTTTCTAGCAATTTTTTTCAGCTTCGTACGACATTATTATCAACGCGTTCTCTACACCAGAAGAGAAAAATTCATAAGCTTTTAAAATTTCAGCGCTATCAGTCCTTGGTTGAACGTCCTAGCTCCGGCACTCATCGAACATTTTTATTAATTTAATACATTGCTACTAGTGTTTTTCATCGGATTCTAGCGAATCCAAGGTAGATCTCAATGTAGAAATTAACAAGCCACCGACGATATGTCTAAAGATTCTAACATACATATGCAAGAAGGCTTTCTAAAGCTCAACCCACGAATTCGCTTTACCCACGTCGTTGAATTCGCCGCAATCTCGAAGCATGGCACCATCCCAGCAGGTGCTTACAGTCTAATCTGATTCGTGCACGCGGACGATATCGGGTCGACGACCTACCGGCACAATTAAGGAACCTTGAGGGTTCTACCCCCCCCCCCTCCCCCCGCTTCCATTGCACAAGATTCCCTTCACCCGTCACATTTAGAATTCATCAAATTCTAATGCATTGCTTATTTCTCTGAGACCTTCGATCTAAACTACAATTTTATCCGTCTTACGAGCATGACCGTGTCTCTAAATATTTTGTCCTTATTCCGCCAATCTTGTTGTCTTCGGTGATAAACTCACACTGATAATTTCTATGCTTTCATTGAATTTGGAATTTTCAAGTATCATTCTAGCAGCAGCATTAAAGCCCCCGTGCATCATTACCATGAAATGGATTGTACATCGCCAGAAAAGAGATTAGGCTGTAGGAAAAGCACCATTTAGATAAAATGATTCCGTCCACATTTTTTGTACTCACATCATAAGATTCAGCCGATGATATCACCTGCGAATTTTCAACAGTACGGGGGAAAAAGTGGGTCGGTCGATAATTCAGCTTGATCGGACGATGCTATTTCAGCCTGGAATTCATTGGCTCGTTTTATCTTCGGAGTCTCTCTGGTCTTATTAGTACTATTTCCGCTTACGTTAATTGTTTCTCACCGGCGTAACACAAGATGCCCTGCGTCTTTATTATCTCACCTGAAAGATCAGCAGATATTTACTTATTGTTAGAGGGGGGAAGAGGTACACCTGTGTGCCAGAGAAGATGGATCGATGGGAATTACTACACACTCGTATCCATAGAACTCTATTTGACACCAGAAATCGTACATTCATTTTTAAACGAGAAACCTTTTACCTTATTCGAGAATTATCCTTCCATTTGGAATTTCATAGAATTTCGATCTCTAGCAGTTTCGAATCTTTTTCGCCGGAGATTAAGAAGCGAGGACGAAAATAAAGTTTTTTCGTCGAAAGCGAGTAGCAAAGACTGCGCACAAAATAGACATGTCCGCGAAGCTTTTTGCCCCAGAGAAAACTTGCAAAATATGATAAAATTCTAAAGTTTCCATTCCCCGTGCCATGGGAAACGGTAAAAAATTACAAGTTGACGCGCGCGAGCCTTTTCGCAGGACATGAAAATTTTCCAATCGATCTATATAGCTTTTTACTACTGTGGAGCATTGCTTTCATGACGTTGCTCCATTCTCAACTTTCTTAGCTGTCAACTCGCGACAAAACTTTCGATTCTGAAGAAGCATCTGATCTTTCGTCCGTCCTAGCCGACTAGTTTGGCTCCTGCGCGTCTGCTTTCCATCCTTTCCTTTCCTTTCCTTCTTTTCTCCTCTTTCACTTACTTCTCTTACTTCTCTTTGCTCCCGCTTTTTCCACAAGCCCGTTTTTCACGACTGTTCTTCTTCCTTCTCTCCTTCACCAGGACGTCGCCAACGTCCTGTTAGCCTTTTCTTCTTTCTGCGCTTCACTTGCCTCAGCCCCGCCCCTCTTCGCGTCGCCTCGCCTCGCCTCTCCTCTCCTCGCCTCGTCTCGCTACACTTCACCACACCTCACCTCACCCCTCCTCTCCTCACTTCACTTCGCCATGCCTCGCCTCGCCTCGCCTCGCGTCACCTCGCCTCGCCTCGCCTCGCCTCACCTCACCTCACCTCACCTCACCTCACCTCACCTTGCTACGATTTCTCTCTTTTCCTCTCTTGTCCTCTCCTCACTTCACTGTACCACGCCACGCCTCAACGGACAAACTCTAGGCTGCTGCTACTGCTGCTGCTACTGCACCACCTGATCGTTTCTCCAACATTCTCTCAGCACCAACTGATTCCTGCGGGATCGACAATCGGTTCAAACCCATCTCTCTGAGATTCTTTCTTCACCTCTTGGAAGTTTCTCCTTTATTGGAAATTACAATCCGAAGGAAAGTAGTTTCATATTTTTCAATTTCTTAGCTAAAATAATAAAAGGCTGTCGATACATCGATCGATCGATCGATCGACTCTAGTCCTTAGTCCTATTATAATTATTATATATCAGAGCAGTCTTAATTTAATTAGCTACCCCCGAGTTAATTAACTTTTTCTTTCAATTAGGACTTACCCCGTTAGCCAGAGCTGGATTTAAAATGGTTCATTAAGATGTTCCTGCTTTGACATTGAATAATACGAGAAAAGAGTCTTGTGTCAGAGCCCCGAGGTAATTAAAGCTCGATATATTTTAAAGAATGCTGCCGGTCTCTCAATGTTGGACATTGGCTACTGGACTCACTGATTAATTCCTGAAGCTCTGCGCTAGTTCAGAGCTGACATTCCCCTTTCAGGTGCAGGGTTTAATAAGAGACAAACTTAAAGGTTGGCTTCTATTTATAAGGAACCGAATGTTACGACGCTACTAAAACACAAACCACCTTCTTTTCACTGTACGATTCACCATCTCTACGTGAGATTTTAACGAGGGTCTTCTCCTCCACCCCGTCGACATCTAAAACCTCAAAATCCATGGAACCATTTTTTATTCTTCTTGACTTTTATCAAAGTAAGAATCTCAACGGTTCAAAAGTCTCTAATTGTTGACTCTACTTGATGCACGTTAAATTTATATCAACAAGATGACGCACCAAACTTTTTCCATTTAATGTCACCACTGGTACCATTGTACCGCGTATCGTACCAATGACAGTGTTTTGTCTCAATACCAGAATATATGATTTACTTTTGTAAATTGGAGTAAGAAGCGATTATTAACGAAGACTTAAAATTTTAGGATAGATAAAATTTATCGGAAAAATTTGTCAACGGTATCGCAGCAAAATTCAACAGTTGCAGATCTATGGGAATTGCACGATTGATGCTAAATAGGATATCAAAAGCAGGCAAAAGTTTTCGCAACTAAAACCTCCAGCTCGCTTTGCTGGATGATCCGGGTTGTTAGTCCCATCGCCATGTGCTCCCTGGAAACGAGAAACTTTCGAGCTCCGACTGATCCATCGACTTCACTTTGGCCCTCCGCTGCTCTGCCGCTTTGGCTCACCTTCCAAACTTTCTAAGAAATTGATGAAAAGGGTTTCACGACTACCAAAATAAAATCACTCCAACAAAATCTTTCTTTCATATTTTTATGGAAATTCGAATTCGCACCTGCTTCCTCCGTGCTCGTCTCAAAAGTCTTTCATATTTCTCTTTTAATGGATAAAGCTTAAATTCTATCGGTAACCCATTCCCCAGCAAGATTATTCTTAATATCGAACATTCATTATCATTAATATCGTTTTCATTCATTATAAACACTTGATGATATTAAAGTCAAAGCGATCCACCTGATTAATATTTAATTGCGTTACTTTCTCATACTTTAAATGACGGAAATTAATGAGAACCGATCTTAATGACTCTTGACTAATCAAAATTAAATGATAAATATTTTAGACACGAAACATATTATCCTTGCATCGACTTTTAAAAAATATTATATTATTGCAGTATAAATATAGCACACACAGTCGCATGCACAACTACTAGACCACAAAAAGATCAGTCGCTTGATTTAATTATTTATTATATTTTTCTCAAATCGATGAGTTGACGAATAAAATTGCAAATGAAAGAGTTTATCGAATAGCACAAGATAGGCAGCATAGGAAATTATCTAACCCGTCGTCGCATCCATCATCTGCCGTTGCAATTTATCATGCGATGTGTCTCCACCACAATAGTTAATGACAAAAAATTACTAAAAATCTAATAGAACCGATTCATTTCTTGGGTCCGAATGAAAGCTTTTTCCCAATAGCACTACCGAACATCAGGATACAGAAAAAAATACACAGATATATATTATATAAGGATAAGAAAGAAGGTTGGTAGCGTAGCAATTACTCCTCTAGTATCAAGGGAAGAAAAATCGAAGAAGGCGCAATTGATATAAAAAGGTTCCCGCGAGGTCTTTCCCTAAAATTGTATCAAGCTCATTGGTAGCTAAACAGTGAAGCTATTGAAAGAAAAAGCGAGAGCGTGAAGAAAAAAGCGATTTCATCAATATTTTATTGTAATCCCTTACGGGGGGAGGGGGTGCGGGCAACATCGGTTTAATAGTTAGCAGGTGTGCCGGGAGTAGAGAGAGCAGAGAGGATGAAGGAAGGAGAAGAGAGAGTACGATCGATAAGCTCATTCGGAAGAGCGACGCGAAAAATCACATTCCGTTGGCACATGTGTCGAGACGTGCAATTTTTCCGTCCGTCAACTTCGTGGAGCAAAAAAGTCCCATGCGCTGTGATTGACGTAGGTTTTACTTCGTAAAGCCGCCGCAGACACGACCAATGTCGGCAATCTGCTGAAAATGCACCTACTACTTTAGAAATGCAAGTAAATTACCACCAACTTTACCCCTCAAACTTTGATATAAGCTAACGATGGGGATAGGGGAGTAGGGAACCTTCTAGAAATTAAGGCTTCGTTTTCTTAAATCTAAAATCGAATGCCAATAAGTTGAAAGATCTTTGGAAAGTTGGATGAAAGTTCCTCTATATTAAACCATCGCTTAAGTAGTTGACGTTGACAGCCTGATAAAAATGCACAACCAGTCTTAATTTCTCTATGTCTTAATTATGCAAATCTTGAATTTTCTTCCTTATCGCTAAAGAGGGACTTTTTCAAAATACTCTCATTGCAATATTCGAGTGAAATGCGTATATATATGTATATTGTAAAATTAAATTATCATTCCGATTGTTATTAGCGTTTGTAAATAGTGTTTTTTTTTTTTTTAGTTTTTACTTAGTTTTTTCGATCGCTCATAGGTCGCACACTTTTACAGCATGTGATTTCGAAAAAAGAAAAAAATTGATCAAGGGAGAGGGAGGGGGGGACAAGTAAATGGTAAACTGCAAATTGCATTGGAGGAAGGCAGTGTTTTTCGATATCGCACAATTGTTCCCATGGATATCCCGCGTAACATGAAAAGGAATTTGATAAATTTCTCTTTGGCCAATCAGCTTATCGCGGGACGTCAAAGAATTTGGAATTTTTCCTATTTTCAACGGGCTCGTTCCTCGTAGAATCCTTTGCGTTCCCAGGCACACATTTTTCAGGACTCTGAACTTTTCTTATTCCATCGTGGGGATCCTGAAAAGAGCTTACAGAGACGCGACGAGCTAATAAATCCTGACGTTCATCGGTGTTGGTAAAAATAGTGTGCACCGTCAGCGCGCGTTGAACGAAGTATTGGTTCCGCTTCCGGTAATCCCCGGATGATTGCCACCAGAGAATCACAGAAGGCCCTACATCCACCATGAAACTTTTAACCATATCTCGCTGGAAAATTTTCTTTCTGCGAGTATTTCAATTTTAGCTGTCGTATCAATTTTCACTCTCTCAATGTAAACAGCATTGCAATAATAACATTCTCGAGACTAAACCGAACAGGGAAACATTAGTAGGGGGCTCAAATCTTTGAAAGAAATCGGTGATAATAATAATGATTTTTATTCGAACAGTCGTTCGAGAGTGCATTCGTTCGTTAAATTAATCGGACTCGCGGAAAACAATTTGCATACGTATGAAATTTTTAACAAAATACTTTTTTCTGGTACTTCTATCTACTTTTATGTCAAGAGCCTCATTCTTAATTTTCAAACGTTAACGCATCCGCGCTCCAGGCGCATTGATATAATCCTAGGAAAATAAGCAAACTATAATTTTAATCTGAGATAGGCACCAATCATTGCTACTTTAAGCCTGCGAAACTCTTAACAGGATCTTCAGTAAAGTTGTTCAGATCGGATTATCTCCCACGCGCATTCTTGCTAATTAATTTAATCTGTTTCTCAGGATACTAATTCTCAATGGATTTTGTCACTTATCATTTTCACGACAATTACCGACTAAAACAATTTTCTATGTATACACATCTGTAAGAGTTGTGTCTATGTGTAAACTCTATGCAAACTCTAGATGGCAATCAGGCTTTATCCCTAATAAAATCTTTCAATCAAAGAAGGACATTTTAATTACCAGATAATTAGTTTTCCATTATTTAATAATCGATGGTAGACGCTTTTATTGGATTTTTATGAAGTCTAACCGCTCGCTGGTAATTAAAAGCAATTAAATCAGTTTAATAATAAGAGAAAATATATTTCTCTGATAATAATGTAAGAGAGAAGAAGAGAAAAAATTAAGGTACGATCAATTTACCAAAACCTCAGGTTCCTCGTAAAATCTTTTATACCTGTTGAATATTCTTTTACAGCCTGTTATTTATACGTAACTTATTCTACATCTCTCGTTACCTTAAAAACAGAAAACAATTAATTTCAGGACAAGAATAAAAAGTTTCTATCCGGTAAAAACATATTTATAAGTTGATCAAATTTAACTCTCTTTAACTTTAGCTATATTTTTGTCAAATAAGTGTGATGAAAGTCTATTTTTATTTTTATTTTTATTTTTAATTATAAAAATGCGAGAGAGAGAGAAAGAGACATACACACATACACACTCACGAATAATAATTTTCTTTAAAAAATAAAATGACAAGACTAGTTTATCTGACAAGCATTGGAATATAAATAGAATTATTTATTTATAATTGATATTCAAGTGCATAAATGGAAGTTGCAATTGTTTTAACTTAAACGTGAGATAGTTTGTATTTTTTTCGATGAGGGGAACGAATAATCGATAAAATCCCAATGAGAGTTCAAACGCATCTGTCGCCTGGTTTGAATAGCAAATAAAAGTACTCTGGCGAAAATACGAACACAATCTCTTGCTAGAGTAAAAGTGAGACAATGAAAAAGGACAGGAGCAAGGGAGAAACATGGAATGGGTAAAAAAAAATTGAAAGAGAAATAAGTGAGGGATTTTTCAATGTTTTCTAGAAATAATGAAAACAATGGTGAAATGCGATTAGTTGAAATATCAGAACACTGCAGCTTTTTCGATTACGTTAACATCGCGCGAGACAGTTTTGGTAATTGAAGTCACAAGGGAATTTTCCTAATAGAGCTTGAACTCCTACTTTTATTGGATCATCAGTTAGAAACTCGCTTTAAAAATCGAAAAACATCTACTTCAACTCTCTTGTAGTACTGATTTAAAAAGAAGAATTTAACACTCTCACAATAAATGTAAAATTTCTATTTCTAGTAAACTTTCTTACTGAATTCTTGCACAATTATTCTAATTGTTCTTATTTTTTTCTTTTTCTTCTGTACTTTTACTCTTTCTATTTTTTCTTCTTATAAATTTCCAGAATAATGCAAACAATAATTACCCTTTTTGAAGAATTTAATTCCAATAACAACTTTCGATATACTACTGATAATATAAAAAACACTCAACAAAATCTGAGAAATTTTTCTTTTTAGCTTCATTGACTTCATTGACAACACACGCGTCTATCATATTTCTTTGCACTGGTGTATATAAAAATCTAGTAATTAGTTAAGTGCAAAGTACAGTTAACCATTATCATATTCTAGATCCAGGAAAAGATACCAAATGCATAAAATTGCATAAACACGCGCGCGCGCGCGCGTGTGTGTGTGTGTGTGTCTGTGTGACTTTAATTAAATATTTTTCATTTAAATAACACTCAAAAATACAATTTATAGATCAGATAAGATGAGAAATTTATTTGAAATATGGGATGCTTATTTTATCCATATTTTAAAAGCTGGGAGACAAATTCAAAGAAAAAGAGAAAAATTTCAAACACCATTTACTATTGACCTTGATATTTTCACAAAATACGTATAGTATACATACATAGTCGTACGCCATAGTTATTCTCGCGACTCATCTATTTCGCGGTCTGAGCGACTTTATAAGGCTATCATAAGCTCGTGATAACGGCAAACTGAAGGATAGTTTATGAAACGTTTATTCTAGACAGCATGTGTTTACGAGTTTTCCAAGCACATCAATTATACTTCGCTAGTTCCCGAGTTTAAACTCATAAAAATCAATCTTTCCAACGATTACATTCAGTGGGTTAAAAAAAAGTGTTTTTTTTTTCAATCACATCAAAGTTAAATTTTAAGTAATCCATGCCAGGATCGTTCCATAGCAAACGAATCGTGTTTAAAAGGGTGATTCTTAATGGGAAATTAACATGATTTTTCTCTCGCCACTTTTTTAAAACTTGGGTTCTTCTTTTCAAGATATTCGCTAGAAGAAAGCTCCTGTACTGGTTGCAAAGATACCGAAATAACGTCACGCTATATCACTTTTCAAATAAATCTTACTTCCTAACGCCCCTAAAGTAGCGTTAACTTTCGCAATGAGATTAACAGTGCGCGATAATATTTAAGAAAAAAATATCTCTTACGCGAGCATAGATTTTTGAGAATGGATAGCTGGCGAAGAGCAATAATGACTTTTAAGGCTGGTGCAACTGGCAGTCGATAAGATTTCTACATAGGCAACCAGGAACGAAAGACATTTGGTAAGTTGGCAAGCTTCGAATGCTCTCGCTTGAGAGATAAGGGATTCCGAAGCTTGTGGTGAAATCTACTAAAATCAGAAAACACATTCTGAATATTTTTACCGCTTCGCTGGCCTACTAAACACACTCGCACACACACACACACAAGAGTATTCAGGATTTTGATACGTTCTTTTCTAAAAGTGATAGATCTCCGCCTAAATATTCAATGGTCCATAAAATCATACGCGAGAATCTCATAATGCAAATCTCCCCGATAAATCATCAAGGGTCATTAATGAAATCATTGAACCGAATCTTTGATACGCGACTGCAACATTCGGAGATATAATGGAAAACGGGACTTTTGAAGTTTTGACTGACGACTCTCCCGAAGAATCGTTGATAGAGAGTCGCATACAATAAGACAATAAGAGAAATGGTAGAGAAGCACGCGCAAGATATAGAAACCACAGGAGGAAATCCGGAATTGAACGGATCCGGAATGAATCTGAAAGCAGTGTCTGTGGAACTGCTGGTCTCGATTGGCTCAGGCTTTCAGGCTCGCTCGAATTTCACCAGAGAATTATTTAACGGCCGTGGTGTATCGATAGGAGCCTCCTCCAGGAACGAGGGATGCTTTTATCGAAACAAGCGAGAGCACCGGTCATTTGTTTCACCAGTCGGCGGCAGTCACGAGTAGTTACATTCACATATACGTGTATAGAAATGTATTCAATCGTTATACATTGTTTTCTATTTATTTAGTATCGTGCAAGTAGGCTTGCTCTTTCTCTCTCTCTCTCTCTCTCTCTCTCTCTCTCTCTACATACCTATTCTCTTATAATTAAAAAAAAAGTTAATTTAAGTAATCTCAAGTTCCTGGTCGGTCATTGGTGAATGAAACTAATCGAGCGATGATAAATACGAATTAAATGTGGGCCATCGCATGTAACGTATAAAAAATTGATCGATTCGAAGTACCGAGCAAAAGGTTTTGCGGGGTAGTACTTAAGAATACCGGTGTTGTATCGAAAGAAATCTTTGGAGATCTTATTTTAAGCAAATGTTTTAGGAGAGGTAGATGGAGCGCGATAAAATTTTGATGTCTCTGATTTTCTGAAAATTCTGCACGACCTATATTTTTCGTTTGGCTCGATCGACCGATCTTGGCTAGAAATCTAGCGACGGTAGATTTAAACGAGAATGCTAAATTCTGGGGCAGCTTTAAATCACTCTTGCGACGCAGTCGAGGTTGAATTACATACACGTGCCTCTATACACACATATATGTAAAAGGAGAATTGCCGCTTTACCGATTGGATTTCTCCGTGAACGTCCCTGGATTAGAGACATGAATGAAATGAAGAATCGACGATGGATTTGTCTCTCGGTAGCCAATACGGAGCTGCCGATGGTTATATCGATCGAGAACTCACGGATTAAAAACAAACTGTTTCATGAGAAGAGAGTACATTGCTATCAAACTGCGGCCGATCCTTTAAATACGACTACCGAAATAAAACCTTAACAAAATATCAATACCGTGTGACCGATTTTTCTCCTCTCGATAGATCCGGAGACTCGACCGATTTTCGCGCCAAGCAGCAGTAAACCTCGAGCATCGTTAATTATCCGTCGTTTTACTGGAATCTCTATAGTGACTTTTTAGAAAATTCCTCGTATCTATATCTATCTATCAATAGTCTGCTTGGAACCCTAGATCTAGTCCTTTGCTCTCTGCGCTTTGCAATAACTAAGTGCATCATAAGACGTGCACTCAAAGTTGCTCCCATTTGTTACGAATTTATTGTTAAAGAGACTCCAAATGCAGACCAGTTATCGACATTATCCTTGCTCATTGACGACGCTTGTACGAGGCAACGATAAATATGGCGACGATGCCAGAGAACGGTAGAGAGCATATCTCATTGCCAATGCTTCAAACAAGGAAGGAGATAACTCGTCTGCTTTGAGGCAAAATGTGGGCATGACGTTTAGCAACTAATCCAAATTTCATCGATCAATCAAGCTAAGAGAAGCTTTTTTCTTCTACGCAGGTCGATCTTAGGCACATGGATGAAAAGTCTGGCAGTAACGTTGTAGACATGGGAGTCGATCTTTCCGAATTCTACATGTCGGTAGAATGGGACATTCTAGAAGTGCCTGCTGTACGGTAAGCTATCTGCAAAACCATTAAATAAACGCTCGCACCTGTCTTTTATTTTTAGGAGCTCTTTCATAAAAATTCAACTACACACCCCCGGCTCTCTTATTTCGTACTCATACTTCAACTATATAAAGATACCCGGGGGATGCAGGTACCTGTACCTAACCTCTCTATGCCTTTTTTTTTCATTCAATGCCTCTCTATACCTTCTTAACTATAATCATTATTTTTCAACATAATGCTCTTCCAGTATTATTCTTAAGGAAACTCTCGTTAGTCTTATACAGGGTGTTTCAGTGAGGAACGACCAAATTTTTAGGGATCGCAAGCGTGGTGATTCTAAGACGATTTTTCATTTATCACATTTTGATCCGAAGCTTAGGTTTTGAGGTATTTAACGATAAAAGTGCTATAAGTTAAACAAAGGCATACAAACAATTGAAGCGGAACAAAATGGCACTTTATCTCACTTCAATCAAATGACTGTCCCTGTCTAAAATAGTACCTTTATCATTAAATATCTCAGAAACTAAGACTCGGATCAAAATGTCGTAAATGAAAAATCTTCTTAGAATCACATTCTTTAAAACCCTTTAAAATTTGGTCATACCTCACTGAAACGCCTCGCGTAGAAGGATATCTGAAATAAGAATGTGAAGCATGTCACTCCCTCGGCGTTTTTTCTTCTCTTTTTTAATGAAACAGTAGGCGATCTCCATAGCTTCATCGAAAGAACTAGTAATCTTGGAAGATTCAATATGGATTCTAACGATTGTATGCCAATATTGCCTCGGAGCCAGACTTCCTATTATCTTTATGAAATTCTTATTTATATTCAATATGGCTGGCCGGAATAACCAAGTAGCTGCCGGAGTGCTCGATCCTCCTGATATTTCGCTTACCATGGCCCGATATGATGTCGTACTTTTAAAAAAAATCCAGAGATTCGAATATATGTTTCCACTTTTTGGTCCTCTATCGACTTTCCGTATATCGACACCTCATTGCCAACACAAACAAAGTGCTGCAACCAGCGGAATTCCCTGGAAGGAATTTCAATCGATCGATAGACTAGAGAAATTTAATCTCGTTATGGAGACTCCGTTGAAGGTTTGACAGACGTCCTGTTTGCCAAGAAAACCTACTGTTTGGTTAGAGCTTTTTACGATCCTTTTAATAAAACATCCTTTCTCGCAGACTGTTATATTTTACAATTAAACTTCTTACTCCTTCCTTCCTTCAAATTTACGAGATGGATTTTATTCCCGATACACGAAATATCTGGGAGATAAAAATTTCTATATATTCGAAATAACGCGCATTAATGACGTCATTAATGTCGAAAAGTTAGATTAATATACGTAAAAATCGTTGCACAAAGTTTTCTTTCTATCTGTGTATCTTTTTCTTTTCATTCTTTTAATATTAATTTAAGTTTCTTAATATCATTTTCTCCTTTGTTCTGTTTTTATTTCTTCTTCTTCTTTTTCTTTTATATTCATGCTACTTCTTCCTTTTCTCATTATAGTCATTTTTAATATTTTGAATATTAAAGCGTGATAACTCCCTTAAAACGTGATAAGTTATGAAACAACATGTACATATAAGTATAATAACGAATTTAGTGTTTTTGTAACATAACTCTCTAAATTAATCTCTTGGATTTGGTTTCAGAAACGAGAAGTTTTATACTTGCTGCGACGAGCCGTACTTGGATATCACGTTTAACATAACGATGCGAAGAAAAACGCTTTTCTACACGGTCAACATTATCATACCCTGCATGGGAATCTCATTTCTTACGGTCCTGACTTTTTATTTACCTAGCGACAGCGGAGAGAAGGTAAGTACACAGATTAAAGGATATTTATGGAACATGTCCATTCTTTGAAAAGAACCGAATTTAATGAATCCATTTGGTTCGCTGCATTTTAATCAGTATTATTTTCACATAAATCAGCTACTGATTGTGACAAAATATTCAACAAGTAGTTAAATTATTTACCGTGCGATCAATCGAATATCATTTTTAATGAATGTTCAATGAAATCGTTGTAGAAAAATTTAATACTGTGTGCAATAATTTATTAACTATGTAATCGTATAATGATATTTATTTACTTTACTTGGATTCTACACTTATTTTAGAGAAGAGATTCAAAAACTGTATATTTAGAATTATATTGGTTAATAACTCAATGATACTATGATTGAGTAAGCATCGTTAAACTGCTGATGAAAATATTTTAAATTCCGATACAAATGTGATTATGGTTTGATAAATTAAACGTAATTACTAATCAGTGGTTAAAGTATATACTAGTCCGCAAAAAAAAAAACGTACAGTTTTCGATCCGAAGCTTAGTTTTCACAAGATATTAAATAATAAATATACTATTAGAGTTAGTAGAGAAGAACAAACAGATTATTGAAGCGAGACAAAATCAATCTCCTTTTTCAACCATCTATCTATCTAACAATATCTTCTTTATTGAATATTTCGAAAACAAAGCTCCGCATTGAAAAGTAATAAAGAGTAAAAAACACTTTTCGTCTTATATTTTTGCCAGGAATTACCCTTTCAAAATCCGTGCGTACTTTTTCCGAACACCCTGTATATCTCTTAACAATTACTGTGCTTGGAATTCTCATACGCTTATTAGTTTTATCCGAATTTTGTACATTTTATGGAAAAATTTGTTACGATAATTCTCACGTTCGGGTACAAGTTTCGAGATTTTGCGATACGTGTAACGTATATAGAAATTAAACAAGAAGGCAAGTAAAATTTGAGCTCTAAAGTTCAGTCAGAAATGATTAGCTCTAGCATCACTCGTGAAACCGCTAGCGAATACCTAGTTCAAATTCGAGCTGACTTTTGCCCTAGGTAAGACACGAGGCGCATAATCCCCCGAGGTACGGTCAATTGCTAACTTTGCGAAGTCTAACCAGAACTGCAAAATACACAGAAACACTAAATCAATAATTGAGTAATCAAGAAACCAACACGATGCAATACCTTCCACTCAACTACACTGAATCACTTATGGCTCGCTACTCGCTAAAATCGTAAATGGCTTTTCCAACAGTCCTTAATTAATTTTAGCACCGATTCTCTCCCCTGGTAATACAGAAACCAAATATTCATATCATTTCCGATACTCTATCAAAGTTACATTGAAACTTTAGCAATTCCTAATAAAATCTAAATGCATTAGCAGTATACCTATTAGAATTTTAGGAGCAAACGTAGATTCTCAAAAAAAAAGAAACAAAAAAAACGATTCGATCGATATTCCTATGGTTTCTAACTGTTAATTAATATGTATTTTATTCGAGTATTCATCGATATTAAAGAAATGGTGATAACGATAATCCTTATCGCAGCGAAAAGATATGCTGGATGATACATTATAGTACGATAGTTTGTTTTATGAGAATGAATCGAGGCCAAGAAAAAAATTGTTAAGTTAAAGCTACGCATTCGAGATGTTCTTGGTTGAATTGCTCGGCTAAAGTCCATGATAATCCCCATAGATTTTTTCAAGCGAAGGTGTTAACCGCGATCGCTTAGAAAGCGCGTTAAGTTTCATTGTTTCTTCTTCTTCTTCTTTTTCTTCTTCCTGGAGGTAGGATCATTAATTAAAGAAGGGGCTAACAACCGATTCGCAGGCCGCAATTAATTCCTTCATTCGTATACGGCTGCACTTGGCTACGTAGGGACAAGGCACGTAGGGGATGTGAAATATAAGCCAAATTAGTTCTCTTCCGCGTGCCTGTCGGCATTTTCTCGTTATTTTCTCTTATCTACAGCCAAAGAGCCGGTGGGTGGTTACTTTTGGCCCAGTAGCAGCCTCGACTATTTTTCATTTCCACTTTCGACCTTCTGTTCCACGTCGGTTCCACAGCCTAATCTCTCTCCACCGTCCCCTCCCCTCATCCTCCATCTTCCACCCTCCTCTCTCCACTTTTATCCTACTTCTCCTCTCACCATACTTTACTAATGCTTTCCTCCTCTTCCTTTTCCTACAATCTCCAAATCGCCCGAAGCTTTATGATCTTTCTATCGAACTTTCGATACTCGACCCAATTTTCGGAGCAAATACAAAGAATGGCAAAATTTCAAATTAACAAATTCGTTGAAGATCCAGCGTAGGCTTCAATTACAATTCCTGTGTTCTTACAATATTTTGCAATCAACGTTACAAGCCGTTTGCGATAAAACGAAATAAGTTCATATGAAACACACGTTTTCATTTTCCATCGAGTACGATGGAAATTATTTATTGGGAAGTATGTATTAAAATGGATACAATTTAGGATACCTATTGCTTTTGTTTTTTAAATGTACTAAACAAAAATAAATATATTTCAAATAATAAAATTTTAATAAAATTATTAATACAGCAAAATATAATTTACTTTTTTAACACTTCGTGTCAACTAGTTGAAATTCAAATGTCATTTCGGTAGACAAGTAACAAGTATATTGTCAGACAGCAAAGTAAAAATTACCTCGATGCATGCATATAAGTATAATGGATTTTTCTCCAGATTGATTGATTTCAAATTCTCTATTAAACATATTAAATACTCTGTATAATGAGATGGGTCAAAAAGCAAAATAATAAGCAAAATATATCTTTCAGTAATGTAATTCAATGCGCGAATTAGATACAAGAAAAATACTAATGAGGGAACGTGGAAAATGTAATCACGCGAAACTCGATCATCCTCCGATGTATGACAAACAGCGATGGATATATCTCGCATAACTGAAAGTCTTCTTACTTTCAAATGGCAGAAAAGAGTACCAAGAGAGGAATTCAAAAAAAAGCTTATCGCAGAGAAAAATAATCTAAGATAACTTTATGAAATATAAGGCTACCTAGCGGATATTAACGGAAACTGAATGGAAGAAATGTATCTTGAGAATAAAAGAGAGTTCAGAAAATTGTCAGAGTTAAATCTTAAGCCCTCCCCCCGTAAGAAGGCGTTACCTAAGCCAAGAAAAAAAAAAAAAAATAATTTGAAATTAACGTGAAATAAACCGAGGAAGAAGAGATTACTGAATAAAATATTATATCTGACTCATCTGTATTGGCAAAAAGAGAGAAAAATTACTGCTATTATATAATAATGGAAGAATAAAAAGAAGCACGAGGACACACGCGCGCACACACACACACACACACACAATGTAAACGCATAATGATAAAATAACTGGTTTACCATGAAGTTTTCATAGCGTTGGAAGTTTATCATGGTAGCGTAGGGGTCGCTGGGAAAATAAAGTAGAGAGGTCAGGAATTTTGGGCAGGCGTCGGGTCAAAATTGCAAACAACCGAGTTATCTGGCAGCCCGAAATAAATTCTGGTCGAGATAACCTACAACGTTCATTGTGAGAGCTATCTGATCTTTCAACGGTATTCTATTCACGGTGTTCTCCTTTCCATTCTCGTACACGGGCAGTACTAGCCTTTTCCCAGAGACTTTTATCGACGTACTCACTATTAACGCACGGTTCATCCCCTTCAAGCCTTTTCTCGTTAACGTACAGACACACTACGACAGGACTCGTACAAAGCTTCCTCGCTCCGGCGAATTGGCATTTTAAACTGTTTTTCTTTTCTTTCCTCCCTCTTTTTTAGCTGCAAAATTGACTACGTTTACCCGCGCCCCATTACCCGCCGCAGCCATCTTGATCCGGTCTTCTGTCCCTGGATCTTTACGTTTTTCATTCGTCGCTGCTGAAAGAACCTCCGGTTACATCGCGCTGCTTGTTATACGGACGATCTAAACGAAACCGCTTTTGCGATCAGCAATCAGCAAACGCGCTTTTATTTCGATAGTCGATGCGAGTACCCCCCACACGTGCCCGTGCCGGGGTTATCCAATTGATTAATCGTACAGAATATCTGGATGAAAATGCAGATATTTCAAGGAAAATGTCTCTTCTCGAATGAATTCTCGTAACTCTGGCGATAGCTTCTTGCCGTGGCCTTAATCGTTACGAGCGGTAAAGAGCCAAATGATCGCAAGCAAAGTTTTCGAAATCAATTTCGATTCGTCGAGTGCTCGATCGATCAGCGCCGCCATCTTGCATCGCGTCAACCATCCATCTCACCCCTTGCTTTCCCAGTGAATTGCCGAAATATCATCTTTTTTCTAATACATTACGGCGCGTTTCGTTATTATTGAAAACTTGATCGAAACTCGGAGTTGTTTGACTCGTCGCTCCTTCGCTGAAAGAAATTCGTTGAAATAATTCATGAAAGCGAGTGGAATAGCCACGTTACATCCCAGACGGATATTCGTACTTGACGATTCCTTCTTTCCTTTGAATTGTCCCGTGACTCACATGTTTTTCTACCATCGAATGTGAAGGAGGAAAGGACAATGGTCCAAAGAGACTAGCGAGAGAGTAAAATAGATGGAAAGGCACGAGTAGTGGTTTTTTTGGGAGTAAAAGGTAGAGAGCATACACCTATACATCGACCCTTCGAGGCACGTCAATCAAGTGGAGAGAATCGATAAGCAATATCGCGGTCCGGTGATTGACCTGCGACTATCGAAATTGCACGCTTCAGGGTTACCTCCTTTTTATGGCATCAGCCATAATATAAGAGAGAATATGTGTATGCAACGAGAAATACACTCGCGCGATATATAAACTCCTTTCCACTGGCACACACACACACACATGTGTGTGTATAATATATTATTCCTTTTCCCTTCCTTCGATATATTTTATTTCGATGCCATATCGAGTCGACCTATCTCTTCTACCGGTGAAAACCTAATTTTTATTGCCTCCAGAGATGCGTGTACAAAGCACGCACACGCGCGTACACGCATACACGGATGTAGATAAGGTACGCACGCGTGTTCTCCTCTTAACTTATTCTCTCACGCGCCTCACCGGGACTCGCTTCTCGAGTAGAAAATTGATTCTTAATGCTAAATCTATTGGCCATGGTCGAAGGAGGGTAATCTTGAGAAAAAGCAGCAGATCGTTGTGCACATCTTAGCTTTATAAACGTGTAAAGGGGGATTTATTATTCCTATTATCGCATTAATAGTGTTGCAAGAATTGTGGCACTATAGAATTTCGCATGTATAATAGAGCACGGTTTACACGTTGGATAATGCATGTAGCGTCTATAATGCAAATATGTATAAGCTAGGCTGTACTTCGTGTCTTGTCGGTTGTACATCGATCCTTACCGGTAACGTCGAACAACCGATATAGCCCCCTGTCACGCCGAGATACGTTAGTTGTAACGTAATATTAACTTAGTCTTCCATTAACGTACAATGGACGCAAAGTTCCTTACGCGACCAGAAGAAAGCGAGCGAGAGAAAGATCAAGAAGATTCTCGCTGATCTTTGCTCATAATTTTAGCGAGCCATTATTTATTTGCACATCCGCAAAACTTTATTATTCGATAAAAATCCAATCGCAAAATCCTTCGTAGAATTAGCAGGGTAAGTAGACTTATCTACTTACGGGACCGCGCGTTTTACACACACACGCACAAAACACAATAGAGTGATTTATTAAAAAGCAGGGAGCTGAAATCCGAAAATCTTCCTCGCGTAAAAACAAAAACAAAACAAAAAAATGAAAAGAGAACGGAGTGGGAAATGCCTCTTGGCGGTAGCGTTAACCCAGTTATCAACATCGAAGTTCAATGAGAGAATTCGTAACGCGGCTGTCGCCTCTAAGTGGATAAAATTCGTGGCTCTCGTGCACATTCCACTATCGATGTTACAGGTCGATGAGTCAGAGGGTAGTTTGGCGACAAAGTACGTCAACTAGGAGGTAATATCGAGCTGGCTGAGCCGATGAAAGGTGGTGTGCGGTAACTAGCTTGCAAGTCAGCCAGTCAGCCAGTCAGCCAACAAACTGAAGTAGAATGGAGTAGAGCAAGCCAGACACCAGGAAGTAGAACAGAGAGTAGGAGCCGAGTTGTCTGCTCAGCTCGGGGCAGAAACTCCGAGGATTAATAACTACAGAGCGTGTTACGGCGAGACATTATATTCGCATCAGCCGCGAAAACAATAGCTCGAGACACCACCACCACCACCCTGCGTGTCCCTCGCGTGTAAGAAGTAATAAAGCAAAGGCTTCGTAGACCACGTGTCCACACCAACCCCCTTAAACTCGTAGCAAACTTTCTCAGGCGCTGAATTTTCAAGAAAATTGTGCACGGATAAAAGAAGAGAGCAGGAAAATCTAAACCACCGCCGCACCGCCGCACCCCGTATCGATTTCACTACTGGAATCGAGTTAAAGAGATTCCGGATAAAAAGGGATAGAGATCGGGGTCTCTCTTACCCCGAGTCCTCTCGTGAAATTCACGTTCCAATTATGAGACGCAAGACTTCGGATATCGTCGTCTAGGGATACGTCGGGATATACGTGTTTCCGGTCTTCCATGTCGTATCGTAAATCAACTTGTTATTGCGCCGAAGTAATAAAAACGATGTTAATCCGTGTTTCTAGAAACTTAAATTCCGCCCTTTCAAGCGAAAGGCATAGGCTCCTCGAGGGTTTTACGGATGTTCAAATTAATATGCAACATTTAAAAAGCTTCTCGGAGTGCCGCTATTCCGACTTCATCTCTATTCGTTCGCGTTAGCGGGATTTACTTTCGGGACGATCGCCAAGCGATTGCGTCTTTTTGTTCTTTTTGTTTTTTTCTCTCTTTTTTTTTTTTTTTGTTTTCTCATAAACGATAACTTTGAACCCGATGATTCTGCGCTCCAAAATACGCAGAGAGGGTGGTTGTTGCGCGCACGTGGTTCCATTCTCCTATGTCGCGTCGTCGTTAATTAACTTAGCGTCTCTGCCACTATCTACATGCGATTTCGCTTAAGGATCATCGCGGGGATTTACTTTCGGGATGCGAGGACGATTGCCAAGAGAATCTTCTCCCATTTTCTTTGTAAACAATAAATTCGAGGCCCGTGACTGCGTGCTCTACAAGTTTTTATTCCAGTAACTATAACACTTCTTCGCGTACCTTTCCGCAGAAATTTATACGGGGCTCATCCGTCTTATTTATTAAAACGAATGGATTTAGCCCCTTGAACGAATTTATGTCAGCAGCTGGCTCCTAACTTTCGCAGACCTACTTTCCCTTCAGCCAGCTCGTTTGTCCCCACCGCTCTTGTTTCTTCGTGTTTCTCTATCCAAGTCATAAATTTAAATTTTCACAACGGCGATCCGTACCCTTTCGTACTTTTGAATGAGCTTATATTTGTCACGGCTCAAGTCGGATTAATAGGAAGACGAGCATTTATCTTCGTGGCGCTTAACTGCTGAATTGATTGCAAAATTTCCTAAATATATATTTCAAGCGCGCGCTATTTTCAGTATCCAAAAGCATTATCGCAATGACACGCAAGTTGATCAGCGCCAAAAATCAAACCAATTAAACTTCATAAGTCTCTATTCTCCTTTTTGCCGAAATCTCCCAAAGGTCTGCTGCTGTAATTCACTGTAATTTCATTGTGCTTTATCGAGACCGAGAGATATTAAATCCATTGACGTACTTGTCTCTTTTTCTTTCGGAGAGTCGAAAGAAACTTCAAAGTTTCACATTGGTACGCTAGAAAAATTAAGAAACCTCCATTGTAGAAGCAAACTAAAAAGTATCGAAAGTAGCATTATATTGTTGGAGGATCGAATTAGATTCAATCAAATGCTTAAACTGCGTAGAGAGAAAAGGGGGAGGGAGAGAGAGAGAGAGAGAGAGTACTCTACGCAGTCTGAAACATTTCTAATGAAACACTAGCTTTCGCAAAAGACGAAAGCTTTGCAAGATTTGTTAAAATTTTGTGAAAAAATTTGACGAGCATCCAATTCTAAGAGATATGCGCTATTTTTGTAAAATTTCAGGTAACACTGTCAATTTCCATTCTCATCAGTCTCCACGTGTTCTTCTTACTGGTCGTCGAGATTATACCACCAACGTCTCTAGTTGTGCCGCTGCTTGGGAAGTACCTGATATTTGCCATGATACTCGTATCGATAAGGTCAGTACTCAAAACGCATTTGAACTAACTCAAACGATCTAAGAGCTTCGCCATTTCACGATCCCATTATTGATAAGCAGCAACCGATTTCATAGGATATACGTACTTCGGTCTTACAAACGATATGTTTGCATCTCGCTGAAAATTATCTTCGCTTCCCCGCTATCGCGTTTCGCATTGGGTCTGAAATTCTTCGCGCTCGAGTGCACGGGGGAGGAGAGCTGAGAAAGTCTAGTAGGGTAGCGAGGGCTCTGCTTTTATTTTCCGAACATTCGCTGGCTTTTATTTGTCTCGCTGCGCGGATGCTTCCATGTTCCAGAATACGCAGCTGTGCGTGTCCAGCGTACGTAAGCAGCTGCTACTCGAGTTACCCGGAAACGTCCTCACCACCAACGGAAACAGCCAAGAACCAGAAAAGCCTCGATTGTCCTCTTCGACCCCGTGAACAAACACATCCCGACCACCTATTTTATGCCTGAGCTTGCACTTAACATTAATCCGGGAATGCGTTAGAGAAGTCCCTGAAGTTCGTTCATCGATAGACAAACGGTTACAGGAAAACCAGAGTTCTTCAGGGTTCCTCCCTGGGATCATTGGAGGCGAATCTCTTCGAATATAAGTTGTACATATATTTTTCTAGGGGAAATAGAGAAAACCTTGTCTCATTCTGTTATGTACTTCACGATACCACCACCACCCACGTGCACACAGAAAATCTTATGAAGCAATGGCGATCAAAGGAATCTCAATACCCGACGCAATTTGCGCAGGATGCGATTGTATCGGTGGAATTGGGTCGAGTGTTATTCGGAAGGATGCGACTCTTTTAATTAAATCAAGTATAACAAACTACCGTTGAGTCTTTTAGAGCGTAGTCGCGCTCGATGCACACTCGAAGTACACTCGAGACGATTTCTTGAACTGAAACAAGTTGATGTCATATTTATTTCTAGCTAGATATGAAATTGGAAGGAAAGAGGCAGAGTGTCGGAACACGAAGGGGTGGGTGATTTACCTAGCGTTACCTTCCATGCTATAAGCAAGACGATACTCATGCTTTTTCATGGCGATGCTGCACAGCAGAACGATATTTTCAGCGGATCATTGGATACGGATCGTTTACTCGCTTTCTCTTTGATAATAAGGTGCTAATGGAAATACTATAATAATCATTAAAAGCGCAGGGAATGAAATTTATGGGTACGACTTCCCGGAGAGCTTTGATCCTTCGCATGGAAATTAATCGTTGCCACGCATGCGAGCGTGCAAATTATGTTTAAGTGTAAGCAAGCAATTTTGCTTCGCACAAATTTCGATTATAGGTTTTCTATGCTACATTTTATGTCAGGAATAGTTGCAGATTATGTACAAAAGTACGATGCGACAGTAGCAAATAGAATATAATTCACGACGAGTTTCAAGGTTTTAGGGGGAAATATTGATGCGTTTCCAAAAGTCTTTCTTGATATCTTTATTACTTTCACTCGAGCGAGAGACGAACATGATCCGCCGCACTAAACACGCGTGGCGGGAGATCTCGCCTAATGTGTAGAGAGCTTTTAGCGAGGTTAGGAACTCCATATGTGGCCGTGGCTATACACAGATGATGTACACAATATATCATCTATGCACAGTGGCTATAAAATGATCTTCGCTGATATACTTTCTTGTTAATATACGCAGAAGTAGCTCTCTCGAGTGGAAAAATCTGAAATAATCGTTTTCTATACAATTATTATTAATTATTTATACATATAAATTTCTAAGTATTTCAAATCAATTGTGGGCCACGCCTATTTTTGACACTTCACCAGGCGACTGCAAATGTGAGAGAATGGAAATGTATTCTATAAAATACAGAATGTAAGAAGTGTTGTTGCGTCAGCGAAAATGAGCAAAATGTGGCGCTATTCCCATATCCCATGTAGCATTGCGGCAAAAATAGATGCAGCGCATAGCTTATTTTTTACTCGATAATCGATATGCATATCCGAGCAAATAATTATACGAAATTGGAAAATATTTCATAGGGTTTAATGTGTTTATATATTTCTTATTTACGATTTCGGTGAAATTTATTTTGTACGCCCGGAATTGACGTAAAATTGAAAATAATGGAGAAACAAACATTCGGCTCTTGAAACTTTTTCAGAATTCATTTTCGTAATTCCTATATCCGAAGAAATATTCCTAATGGAATATTTTCGATGAAACGAATGAGAGAATACCTATAACAATGAAATAAAATTTATAAAAAATGCTACAGAGCAATAAAATCTTTGCCTTGGTTTCTTGGTTTCTATATAGAATAATGAATATGGAAAGCTTTTCGGATGAACTAATGAAAGCAATCTCTTCTACGCAGATGACAAAATTGCGCAATAAAAGCCTCTTGAGTTCCCCTTACGAGTAGACTAAAAGAAGTATAATTTAGCATCAGCCGGTAGAGGGGTTGATCGAAATCTGTGCCGGAGATAGACGGTAAAAGCCACTTGAGTTGTACAGCAAAAGAGTGCTGTACATTTGCTATAAAGACGCCGAAGGACTTTATTTAACGTACGATCAGGCCGTGATTCGCAATTCAAAGACAAATGTGTAGCAAAAGGAGTACGATGAGTTGAAAAATGTTGGCAAGAAAGAAAGAAAGAGAGATGGGAAGGGGGAGGGGGAGGGGGAGGGGGTGGGAAGGAAAGTGAGGAAGCAAGGCCAAAGAGTTGAAAGAAGTGATCGGTACCAAGGAAGATACCATAGAGAGAGAGAGTCGGAGCAAGAGAAAGAGGAAGAAAACTGAAGGAAGCCATTCGGTTTCATCGACAGAGCAAGAAAAGAGACGATCTTCGAATTGTAGAAGCGGTAAAACAAGACATTAGCTTTATGGACTGGAAGGAAAAGTAGGATGAAAAGGAAAAAGGAAAAGGAAAGAAGAATACAGGACTGTGCAACTGTAACTCTGGACCTTTTCCAAACGTGAATCTCGGCCCCACCCTTTGACCTTTTACACCTCGGCCACCCACTAGTTCTACTTTCCTCGTAAGCAGCACCTTCGCAAAACTCGGATACCGCGATGTTAGGGTGTACAACCTCTCGTTAAGGTTACTCTTTCGCAATGGACACTTCTCTTAACGAATAGCTATTATAATTTGCTATAATAACTCTAACTCTACGGGGCAAACATTTAATTTTTCCCCATAGAAGTAAATTAATCTCTCATAACGATAACGCAATAGCGAATGACAATAGCGAAAGGTATTTAAAATTTTTGGTTATCGTACAAAGAATGTTGCAAAATTGTCGCACTTTCTTCAAGGGGAATACTCTTGAAGGTAAACCAAGACAAAAAGCCCTTTAGCATTTTTCAATTAGGAGCTCAGTTGTCGAGATATTTGATGATAATGATCCTATTATTTAGACAGAGAGAGACATAAGCCATAATGGTGTCATCTCATTTCAACTATCTATCTGTCTCCGTCTAACTAATATCACGGTTTCTTATAAATATCTGGAAAACTAAGCTTTGAATAAAAAAGTGGTAAGGGACTTTTTGACTCGAATTAACTTGTAAAAGTTACCCTTCCAAAAAAGGGCGGCAACTTTGGAGTACCCTGTTTATACAGTACAGTACACGTATACAGGGTGTCCGGAAAATGATGGGGAAATTTTTCAGGGGTGATTCCTGACTCGATTCTAAGAACTTTTTTCCTTTTGGCATTTTCTGATTTGAAGCTTCATTTTTAAGATATTCAACAATAGATATGCCGTCAGTTAAAGAAAGACAGTCCGATAGTTGAAGCGAGGCAGATTGACGCACCTCTCTTCAATTGTATCCCTTCAACGAGTGTCTCTATCTGACTAATCGCAATTTTTTCATTGAATATCTTAGAGAGAAATTAAGTTTTAAATAAAATAATGTAAAGGGGAAAAAGTTCTTAAAAAATAGTTCATCAATTTCCGGACACCCTGTATAATGCAAAGCATAAACTCAAGGAAATTCAGAAAATTTCATAGCATTAGTCAAACATTTTATTGTTTTCTATCTTTTGTATGGAGCTGGTGTAATGACGTTTGGAGAAAAGCTAAAAAATTTTATTTCGCGATAAAACGTTTTTATTTTTCTTTGGTTTTATTATAATACTCATACAGAGTGTATCGAAATAGACTCACTAATTCTGAAAGAGTGATCTTTAACATCAAATTAAAATTAGGATCAATAATTCGTTTGCGTGAAATTTATACGAATGCCAAAATGATTCTAGATGAAATCCAAAGAAATTTTTTAAATATTCAATAATGATAGCGTTGTTAGTTAGACAGATATTGTCTGATAGTTATCAAATCTCAAAAGATGTCAAAGAAAAAATCATCTTAATTTGGCATCAGAAGTCAATCTTTAAAAAATGGTATCTTTATTTCGAAAAACTCTGCATAATTAAATATAATATGCAATAATATCCTTGGACAATATTTATATTTCAGTACGTACGAACTTGCACCCGCTTTTCAAATTTTACCTTTTAATACGTATAAATTTAATATAATTGATGAAAATGTTAAAATATAAGATTCCTTTAGGCGGACAATTCTGCATAATAGATGAGAGATAGAGAGAGAGAGAGAGAGAACGAGGAGAGCACACTGTATCATAAAGCACAGAAAGCGAGCTTCTTCTCTGACCGATATTCAATAGCTCTTTATTAACTCTCCTGGTTTTTTTCTTTTTTACTGTTTGCGTTATATTTCTACCCTCTACCCAGAAAATGCATACTTTACGATGAGGCAAATTTTCATTGTGATCGAGACTTTCATTCGTGAATCTCGTCCAATACGTATCACTAAATATTTTTGCTAATTGATTACCTAAATTTCATCGAAACCGTGCTGGATCAACATTGAATATTAAACGACTATTTTATTTGAGCGAGCTCGCAAATTATAAATGCTCTGTTTGTAGAAAATAACGAGAATTTAATTTGTACGAAATACTGAAATTTCTCATAAATAATAATCGTGCAAAAAAGGTTTCCTAAATTTTGTATACTGATATTATTGGATTTTAATTAGAAAATATACAAATATACATATATGTATATAGCCATTATATAATTCTTATAAAAAGTTGAGAGAACTATTGGCCATCGCTTCTTAATTATTGTTCCGATGCGTTCTCGTTTATACAATTTTCTGACGAACCTATGCACACACATGCATATACACACGTATAATATAATATTCAATACGTATTCATAAGCAATGAGCTTTTCCAAACAAATGCACATCACCCGAGGGCTGAGCAAGCACGAAACTAATCCTCAAACTTGTCACGCGCTGATAAGTCTACTTTGTGTTTAATTTCACAGCAATTATTGTTTCGAAGTAGAAGTTAAACGTATGGTTAGAGTTGAAATAAAAGTTGTAAAAAGTTTGGGTTACAACTTATATTAGAACAAAAATTTAATTGCTGCTCTGCTAAAAGTAAAAAGAGGGAGAATGACAAATTACGAGCTTGATGTTATGCACTTGCTTCTATTTTTATATACAGGGTGTCCGGAAAAAAAGAAGACATTTTTTGAGGGGTGGTTCCCGAGGCTATTCTAAGAACTTTTTTCTCTTGGCATTTTTTGATTTAAAGCTTTATTTCTGAGATATTCAACGATAAATTTGCCATTAGTTAGACAGAGACGCTTCGATAGTTAAAGTGAGATGGCGCCACTCTGTCTCGCTTCAGCTACCGGAGTGTTTCTGTCTAATGGCATCTTTATCGTTGAATATCTCAAAAATAAAGCTATAAATCAAAAAATACCAAGACAAAAAAGTTCTTAGAATTGCATCAGGAGCCACCCCTCAAAATATGTCTCCTTTTTTTCCGGACACTCTGTATGCATCTTATACAGGGTGTTTCAGTGAGATACGGCTAAATTTTAAAGAGTTATAGAGGGAGTGATTCTAAGACGATTTTTCATTTACCACATTTTAATCCGAAGCTTAATTTTTGAGATATTTAATGATAAAGGTGCTATATTAGTTAGACGGAGACAGATAGATAGTTGAAGCGAGACAAAGTGGCGCTGTCTCACTTCAACCAACTGACTCTCTCTGTCTAACTAATAGTACCTTTATCATTAAATATCTCAAAAACTAAGCTTCGAATCAAAATGTGGTAAATGAAAAATCGTCTTAGAATCACCCCCTTTACAATCCCTTAAAATTTAGCCGTACCTCACTGAAACACCCTGTATATTATGCCGTGATTCTTTAATTATCCGAGTGGATTCTATTGCGATTCGAACGTCAAAGAGAAAGAAGGAAATTGGCCCATAAGTTTTTTTTTTGTTTTGTAAAAAAGTAGAAAATTGAAACTTATCCAAAGATCGAAATAGGAGAGAGAAAGAGAGAGGAGGCGTTCCGCAATTTTTCTTAAAATGTATGAGTTTCGTTTTGTATATTGATGCGATTCATAACTGTAAAGTTCTAAGCGCGTGTATTAAATCTCTGTAAGATATGAGTTAACACGTACATTAACTGATTAATCACCTCTCAGTGAAGCGATAAATTCTTGCCTCGCAGAATCGATCCTCGGAGCATCCGTTTGAGTATCACCCCCGGGAAATTAATCAGAGACGAGGGTGGGGGTAGAATAAGAAAAATCGGCGAAATCAAAATCACTGCTTCCTTGATACACTTCGATAATTCCCGCTGCTGCATTGCCTCGTTCCCGTGAAATATTTCAGATTAAAATTTCAAAATTGTTCTCGCCGCAGGAAGATCTTCTTAACTAAGCAATAGGGTTGGGATGAGGGTGGAAGGTGGAATCACACACACACACACACAGTGAGAAAATAATTGCAAATAATTTATATAGATCCGTGGTTTGCGGTATATCATGCGAGACAGACAAAAAAAATGTAAGTTGCAAAATATTCTTTGTTATTTATTTACGACAAGCGAATATTTATGGACACGTTGCGTACATAAATTTTGCAATTAAGTACCAAAGTTTTTAATTACAAGAGTCCGCGCGCATTCTCCGTTATAAATCGTGTGTGTTGTTAACCGTGATTACATCGCTTCCTGTGTGTGGGTGAGTGGGTGTGCTGTACATCGCAGTGTAGAACATACAAATATTCGAAATATACGCGGCGTTGCGATAGAACAAGGTGGCCCGCATACTCCATTTGTACGATAACCCAGATCTGAAAACAGAATGCTTTTGTTCGACCGTTGAATATCGCTGAGACGCACCATGATCATCAAGCATCCTTTCAAGAATACTCATCTCGCGTGATAACAAGAAATATGGCGAAACTAAAGCTAGAATACAATCGGCGTACTAATTAAAGCGACAAAAAAGTGAAACCTATCGAGCGAAGCCCCTAAAAGATATAATCAATTAAAAATATAATAATACTCTTTGTTTATAAGAATTAATGTCCTTTCTTTTTACAATGGCACATACGTAAGATAACGAAGCAGAGGAATTCAAAATTCTTTTACCATTTCTTTTTTTACTCAGGACTTTGCAGGACTTTTTGATAGGGGCTATAGAGGGGATGTGGTTCTAAAACGATTTTTCATTTGCCACATTTTGAGCTGGCGCTTGGTTTTCGAAATATTTTTTGATAAAGCACTCCTATTAGTTAGACAGAGACAGACAGATGATTGAAGCGAGACAGAGAGCGTTATTTCACTCGAATCAATTTGCTGTCCGTGTCTGACTAATGGTAGCTTTATTATGGAATATCTTTAAAACTGAGCTTCGGTTCGAAATATATGGTAAATGAAAAATCATGTTAAAATCTCCCCCTCTGCAACCCCTTAAAGTTTGGGCGAATCTCGTTTGAACATCCTGTGTAAGGTAATCAAGAACAGACGCACTCTTTGGAAAGAGTAATTTTTGACACGACTCAAAGGCACTTCCTTTTTTGGCACTTTTTAATTTGAAGCTTCGTTTCCAAAATCAGCCGATTGAAGGAAAATAACTCCACGCTATTTTACTTCAACTTGCTTATTGTCTCTAACCGATTGTACTTTTAACGTAGAATATTTTGAAAACTAAGCCTTTTAAAAAGAGATGCGCCAATTTTCGGTCACCCCATGTTTTTCTCAAAAATGACAATGGAAAAAACAAATGAGAGGAAAATTACGCAGTGACATACGAACCTCAGATCGATATAATATTTCGAGAGAAATAGTAGCCAATCGCTCCTTACTGATTTTACAAATAATTTCTCAATGCCATTCACCTCTTATTTTTACATCGAAGCAATCGCGTCGGGAGTAAAAATATTACCACGCTATCAACTAGGGAAAATTTCTGATAGCCTGAATAAGCAAAAGGTGCGCGTAAGAAAGTGGTAAAGGGATTTTTACTCATTTTCAAGTTAATTATGAAAAAATTAAATTACTCGTATCGTTAGTCCAATAAATAAAGAATATCATTAATAGAGTTCTTTGATCCCGTTTCTCATTTCGCTCAATCTACTTTCCGCTTGTGCATACGCTTTTATCGAACGTCACGATAATCCTATAAATCTTTCAGAAATGAAAGCTTTTTATCGTTTAAAGATATCAATCGTAGCTTCGAAGAGAGCAGCCCTTTGATAAATAAAGATCGAAGCTCCTGTTTGAAAAATACATTGGCTAGAATAAGAAGTGAAATGAACGAAAGAAAGAATTGGGGCAGGGGGAGGGGGGAAGAAGGAGGAAGGAAATCAGTGGTACACAGGGAGGGAGAGAGGCTGCTGCAGGAAGAATAATTGAATTCGGTAAAATCATGGAAACATTCATTAAAGCGGGAGCAAACAGTAGTAAAAACGACGGGGAACTCTGGAGATAGTTGAAGTGACACTAATGGAAACAGAGCCAGTATGCGAGAAGAGGCAGCAGCAGCAGCAGCAGCAGCAGCAGTGCTCTGGAAGCAGAAAGCAAAGATAGTAGTTAGAGGGCAAACGCCTCTAACCGCAAGAAAGCAAGGAACGTCGCACTACGCGGAATTCAAGTTTCATTAGGGCTTGGCTGCAACGTTGATCCGTCTTTCGAAATTTCGGATAAAGCTTTGGCAACGCGCCGCTTACTCATTTCAGCCTCGACCCCTTTCATCCCCACTCTCCTCCGTTACCATTTTCGTCTATTGACTCCAAATGCAACCGACAGTTCTTAATGACTTTTCTCTGATTCAGCCATTTATCAGTCGACCGAATTCAATCAAAATTTCAAACCCCGTATCAAACTTCTGCCATAAAACTACACGTATATGGTCTCTTCAACGGTATAACATTGCCATATATATACAGGGTGTAACAATGATTCCCTTCGAAATTTTGAGGGATTCCAAAACGATTTTTCATTTACCTTTTTTCGATACGAAGCTTAATTTTATGGATATTTAATAATAAAAATACTATTAGTTGGACAGAGACAGTCAGCTAACTGAAGCGAGATAACGTCGCTCTTTCTCTCTTGCTTCGACCAATTGACTGCCTCTGCCCAACTGATAGCATATTTGTCATTGAGTATCTTGGAAACTAAGCCTAAAATCAAAATATCGTAAATCAAAAATCGTTTTAGAAGAATCACCCACTCTACAACCCCCTGAAAATTTCCAAGATCATTGCGATGCCCTATGCGTGCACACCAGTTTATTAAGATTATTTTTTTGGATTAAATTTTTAAAAACACTATTTAGCATGTATATATTTATGTTCCATTGGTTTTCCATTGTCTCTCTATTGACCAATTAATAAATAGTGTATAATTTAATTTTTGTCGATCAAAATATTTATTTCTCTCTCATAAATTAATAGTTATTAAATCGGAAGCATCGATCGAAGAAAAACAATTTTTATTTTGCAATTTCAAAATAAACAATAGTGGCAAGGAGGGGCAGAAAAAAAAAAATAAATAGGGAGAATGAGAATGAAGTTAGCAAACTAGACAAGAGACATCGATCGACCATCGCGTAATTTGTTGGGTTAAAAATTTAAGTTGAATGGTAGATTGCGCGTTGAAGCGTATATTTACGCACAGTTTAATTAAACATGGAGGATAAACTGTTCGACGGAAAAGCTTGAATTGGGAGAGTAGGTAAACGTGATTGACGGACATAGAAAAGTGAACAAATTTAATTAAAAGGGCACGCATTGAGCACTACTTTCATTCAATTCCGTATCTCTACTGTAACATCAGACGTGTTAGTAATGCAAATTGAATAAGTAGATAATTTCATTTTAGTGCTTATACGTGATACGAAATATAAGCTGCGGGTACTTGTCTTACAGTTCATAAAATGGAAACAATCGAAATTCTCGTTGGTTAGTAATCAGAGAAGATGATCCATAAATAAAACGATAAAAATTTCATTTAGCTCTCGTAACGCAGGAAATTCTCATTTAAACATATCCATATAAAGCTTATTACTATACTTACCTGTACCATCTCTATAATACTAAATCTACGTTAAAATCACTGAGACATCTCACTTGTACTATATATACAGGTTGTAACATTGACATATTTCTTAAATTTAAGGGAATATGCCAATGTTACACCCTGTATATATTTACTTAAATAATTTTAAGTTAAATAAAACTCTCTAACACCCAAGTTTTGAGCTAGTTGAAATAATAGAAATTATTTCTTATGATTAAAGTATAGATTTTTATTTAAATAAACTAAATTTAGATGCAGTGAAAGGAACGTAAATCTTTATTGTAAATAATAATAATTGTAAAGAGAGAGACACTTAAAACAACGCATTATTATAATTCATAGCAACCAAATTTAAAATCAAGCTTAACAAAGTTTTACTATGGGTGCTTTTCACTCACTGATAAAAGTCGACAAAAGTTCAAGCTCAACATTAGTTCTGATTTGTGTTTGTGTGAAGGGTGTTGCAAAATTGCCGCACTTCCTTAAAAGAGGGTTACTCCTGCAAATCGACTGAAATAAGCTACACTCTTGACTAGAGTCAAGAGAAGAATTGAAAATAGCCTATGGTATACAGGGTGTTCTAAAATTCGCGCATTTCCTTTAAAGGGATTATTCCTGAGGGTAAACCGAGTCGAAAAGTCCTTCGACCATTTTTCGATATGAATATAAGTTTTTGGAGGTATCTAACCCTCTGGCGGTCGCATTCAATTTAGACATGGGTATCGCACTGGTCGGAATTAATTTCCGTTGAACGAGCAATGATGCATAATATGCAAGATTATGAAGGATAAATAAGATTTATTAATTCTTTTCTGAACTTTGGATATATATTTAACAATAACAATAATAATAATTCAGGTTCGTTCAATGAAAGTATAAATTGATACATGGATAAATACAATGCAAGATTAGTATAATTCTTTGCTGTGGTGGCTGAGAACAAACATACGACCGCAAATAGTTAATAATAAACTATTAGTTAAACAAAGACAAAAAAATAGTTAAGACAAGATAACACTCCTTTATCTTTTATCTCTCTCGCTTTAACTATTCATACGTCTTTGTTAACTAATATAGTATTTTTATTATTGAATATCCCAAAAACAAAACTGTAGATCTAAAAATGATAAGGGAACTTTTCGACTGATTTTTTACCCTGAAGAGTAACCTCATTAAAGGAAGTGTGCGTGTTCTAGAGAATTATACATTTAAATATGTTAAAAAATAGTAATTTATTGTTAAATGTGAATTGCTTATAAATTAAAAAAAAAATCATAAAATACGCAATAGGTAATAAAACAGAAATTATTAGTAAATAAAAACATGTTTAAATTCTTTCTATTTTTATGTTTATAAACAATTAATTTGGACCAACTGAAGATGCTAAAAGCTTGCTACTTTTTGCACATAAGCTTCTATGTATTAAACTCCTGTTTCTTAATATTTGAAGTTTCAAACTTGCGCCGATGAAAGTAACCACAAGTTAACATAAGTTCGAGTGAATGGAAAGCACCCTCTGTAATACAAAAAGCAGATTACGTGTAAACAACCTGTTTTTTATTTTCTTTTTTTTTTATATGTATTTATATGTGCTATTCAATTAGGTTAGGTGTAAATTTGTAATTTTTCAATGTTTACGCGTGTATTATAGTACTAAAGAAATCTGTTTACTCTCCACATGGTAAAAGGGGAAGAAAAACACGAGGAGAGGGAGGTAAACGACGATTACGCGTAGCAAGACAAAAATGGATAAAAGTGGTATGGTACGTTGGTCAAATTGTGCCAGCTCGTTAGTTAAACGTGGTCCATACGGAGTCGCAAATGCTACCATTAATATTAAAGGCAAGACCCACGAGGCCGCTTCAAAAGGCTTTTGCTGCACGAGCAAGCTAACTCTAGTAGCCTAAAAAGAGCCCTCACGGGCCAATGAACCCATGCGAGGGTGCGAATAGAAACACTTCTGAAATTAATGTTCTAGAGTGTCGACGACCAACTGACCCGCATACGTCGACTCGATTCAATCTGAGATTATGCAGATCTTTTCACAAATCCATCCCCGTAGACCCAATATCCATGGCGTACCACCACCCATGACAAGATCAATGATCGAATGGCACGAATAAAATCTATTGTTACCCATAACATAATGGCGCTAACGTGGAAAAGATATTTTCTAAAGAATAATGCAAAAGAAGAAAAAATGTTAAAATTCAGAACGATGAAAAGGTTGGATGAAAAGGAAAGGACTTTTCAGATGGAATTCGCAAAGAAACCTGGTTTATGTAGATTACTGCTTTATGAAGTATCCTTGAAACGGAAACTCGTTGAAACATAAATTTCTTAAATTCTCTTGTTTTACCAACTTTTGTCTCTCACTTACACTTGCAAAGATTATTTTAATTAAAAAGAGAGACAATTACGAATGCAGCGTCTGGTGATATTTTAAATCCATAATTACGGTATAATATTGCAGTAACAATGAAGAAGATTCTTTTACCTCGCACTATAATCCTAATTAATATTTTAAGAATTTCCACAATATTTTCAATAACATGGCAATTTGGCTTTTAAAAACTATGGTAAACCAAAGATTACACGTAGATACATACAAATTCAAGTGTTTTTCAATAATCTCGAGAGATCGCTCGAGTATCAGAGTCCATGAGAAACTTTTCTTCGTCAACTTGAACTAATTTTTATGTAATACTCCTTCCGTAATCCCTTCAAGAATTTCTGACCAATTATTGTAGTTTAAAATTAATAGAGTTTGCGAGGCTCCTAAGAAATTTAGATGAATTTAGTGTATTCCAGGTTTAATGCACGGTTCTCCTTAAATATGGCGGTTTCCGGGGCTGAGACGACTAGATTGGAAATTCCGACCAGTCGTGGAAGGCAGAGGAAGTACCAGGAGACTGCAACTTCCGCTTACTAACCACGAGCCCGTTAGCTCAGTTTCTCCTTTCAGAATGGAACCCTCGCATTTAAGCATCATACAATTCCAAAATCCCAAATACTTGCTCACCGTAATTGTTGCTTGTTCGAATCAATAATTTGAAGTAAGTTTGCAATCTACAGGGTGTCCTAACAATCATTGCACCTTCTTCAAAAAAACGCACTCTGTCACTTTCTCTGGTCCAAAGTGTTTAAGTTTTCAAATATTTCACGATAAGTAGTACTGGTAAAACAGAAGAACTTGGCAAGTCAACCAATCGGTTAAAAATTTAATTTGCTCGACTGTTTCTGTTCAAGCAATTAATTTTTTATCTTCATTCTGAAACGTTAATCTTGAAAATTAAGCTTCGAGGATCAAGAAGTGACAAGAGGAGGAGGATTTTCCGATCGATTTGACCCGAGGAATGAAATCGCGTGTCCTTTCAGGGAAATCCATCGTTTCGAGGACACCCTGTATATCGTCTACCTCGAGTATACGACGCAATACATAGTCTAATGCAACTATAATAAACGTCCAACGGGAAATACTTAACAATCAAGGAATCCTCGATGAAAGGTATCATACTCCTTTATTCGAGTATAGAAAAATGAAGATGAAAATGCTGTTCTGATCAATGCTCGCGATGTAAGATCGCAAGGTATAGCCTCAAGTACGATTTATAGGTATGGGGCTCGTATTTTTTGATTTATGGGCGTAAGCACTTTAAATCGAGAGGGAAGAAATCGGAAGCAGCAAAGTACAATCCGACGATACTACTGACTGAGCCATTTCCGCGGATAATAGTTGAAATTTGTTCGTTCCTAGAAAAGGTCCGCCCGAACGATCTTCCGATAATGACGAGGGTGTTCCGTAAAAAGAACGAAATTTCCCGAAGCTTTCCCAGTTTTCCCAGCGTCCCCATCGGGCCGCGGTACCACATCGGAAAATTTCCTGGATCGATGTTTCTCTTTTGTTGATTTTGCTTTTATCGCACCGCTAGTCTCTGTTCTGCGAATTCGCGTGAAAAAATTCGCGGCTCACGTAGTTTAACTAATACACACCGGTGCATCCGGTGAAGCATGATGTAATAATTCCCAAACGCTTTTTACCATTTTCAATTATCTCAAATATTTTTCAAATATCCGTGAAACCGTTACAACACTCATAAATTTATTCACCTGCAGGTTTAATCGATTTAAACCGTACATTAAACTACGAATACAGTTATTACATTCTTTGAATAGATTCTCCAGTTAACTGACCAAGTGTGAAACTTTTCATTATATGCTATGTTAATAATATTATCATAAAATAATCATATATATATATGTGTGTGTGTGTGTGTGTGTGTGTTAGTAACAATGCGGCAGTATTATTCCAGAAATATTTTCCAATATCTCTAATTATAATTATTTAAAATAGTCGAATCTTCTTTGTCATTGCTTTACCTAGCACATTTATTGAAAGCTCTATCATTGTGCGATACACGCTTTCCAAAATAGTCGATAAACTTTGTACAGATACGCGAGTAGATGAAAAATAATATTTAAGTGAAAACAAAATCATGGTAGCAAGAACTTTCTCCTTTTGATAATTTTTGATTCGAAGCTTTACTTTCAAGATATTCAATCACGAAGATGCCATTGGTTGACATTAGAGTGACGTCACCTCACTTCCAACTATCGAAGCGTCTCTGTCTAACCAATGGCATCATTATCATTGAATATCTTGAAAATGAAGCTTCGAGTCAAAAAATGCCAAGAGGGAAAAATTCTTAGACTAGCGTCAGGAATCAGCCCTCGAAGTATACCTGTTTTTTTTTTGTTTTTTTTCCGGACACCCTGTATGTACTTTCTGGCTGATCCTTGGCCTAACGTCTAGTGTTTCCAGCTCGGTGGCGAAACAACCGATTCTAGACAGAGTCCCACGGGATATCTCAACGCGTGACGCACATTCTAACATCCTCGCACCATCGGGGCTTATCCCGGATTGCGCTCGACTCTCGGTACTATTGGCGTTCTCTTCTTGTTCTCTCTACCTTCTCTCTTTCCACACTACCACAACTAGTCACTACTATACTTCTTTTTATGGTGCTCTTACGCTTTCTTTATCGTTTCCACACTTCCGCAAAACCAAGAATTCTGACTTTAATCGCTTTACATTATTCGCTTATCCTTCTTAACATCTCTAATCGGAAAAATTACAGGTCAAAGAATCTCGGTTTCTTCAGGCGCAATGGCGGTTGCTCAGTGACGCAGAGATATTATTTGCATTTAAAAATTATTGTCAAAATATAGAGGAACGATGAAATCTTGCGTATCAGAGATTTTTGAAAGATAGATCAATGTCATTTTTTAAAGTTATAGCATATGTTCCCATAAGTACGTGCACGTAAGAAGCACGTCTATTTCTAGCGGAAAATAATAGGTACAGCATAGTTTTATATTTGAGAGTACTTAAAAGAAAATTTTTTAACGGAAGGGAAAGAGGAAACCGCAGGAAATGCGATTGTAGGAAAAATATTTCATTACTTGAACAGCCCATCTAGAAGGAATGTTCACCGCAACTTAAGAGTCCCCTCTTTGAACTTTCAGACCATTAAATTTGCAGATTTTCAGACACGCTTTTGAGAATAAACTAAAAAATAAAGCTATCCTGCGAAAGCTGGTCGGGAAATATTTTATTTCAAAGTAGAATCCAAAGCGAGACTTGTATTTGATTATTAAAAATTCCACTCAATCTCTCTCCATTTGTTTAAACATGTGATTTATATCAAGTGCGGAATATTAAATCCAATAGGAATAATAAATCGAGTCAAAGTCCAGAGAGAGAGGAGAGAGAAAGAACTTTGAAACATTTCTTTCATTCTATTAAATAAAGAGACAAATATTTCTAACACACACGCGCGCGCGCGTTAATGCAAAGCGATGAATATTTATCGAAATAAAAGATGGACGAAATTCTGTTGTTAGAGTCATGTAATTCATATAGAAAATACGATTTCTCAATTTAGCGCAAAGCTATAAAGGAGATTGATCGAATTCGGTGTTAAATGAGACACGTAAATGTGAATGCTTTGTCCAATAGCCTGGAATATGCGATATAACGCCATCAACCTGACCGATTACCGGTGCACCATCGGTATCCGAGATCAAGTTAGATTCAAGTGCAACGGTGAGGTGGTTAGTTCGTTAGTTAAGTAAATTTCGCCGGGCGGAGCTAGTTTCTCTCTGAACAATGACGAGCAGCAGCAGCAGCAGCAGCAGCATAACACTTGGCAACAGTGCCAATAAGACTCTTCTATTGATCATGGAGTTAGGACAATTTTTTTATCGCAAGAATTCAAATTTACTCGAAAACCAATCAAATTCTATCCACCACTCTCTCTCGTTAAGTTTTTTTATGATTTCATCAAAATCACTCTAAATTTATTACAGGTAAAAAGGTTAGAAATTTGAATCGATAGATTCTTAAGGCAAATTTCGAAAATTTCCATCAAATCAAAGTCACGATTTATTTAGCACCTGACCCATGAGCGTTATTTCATCAGTTATGCCGTAAATGCAATAATACCCTTGCCTATAACTCAAAATATCTAGCATTATCGAGGCACTAATATCCGCTCATTCAGGCAAACATCTAATTTATTAGATCACAATTCAAACCAGTTCAAGTACGTTAATTCAATATTTGCTTGTTTGGTAAATTAAATAGATTAAGCTTCATCAGCGTTATACCAACGCTATATCTCAATACTATCAATAACAGAATTTCTTATTTGTTAAAACCATGTATCAATATTTTCTAGAGAGAGGGAAAGAGGAAACAGAGACATGGACACGTAAAGTATCCGCAAAGAGATATCGATAAAAGACGATTAATTAATTCACAAGCTGTCGCTTCTTCATCTCAACTACCATACAATTAATGTTTATCCGAAATTTTTAGGAATGGCAAATGCACTCTAGAATGGACCATAGTAGGTACATTTGAAGATCCTACGATTTTCTTGAATATTCGTACAAGCCAGATATTCGACAGGTTTTAATATTCATAGTTGGACGCTCCTCGGCACATTAGCAGGTAGAGAGGAAATTCCCGGAGAGAATTTAGGTGACGAGAGGACTACGGGCTGTCTCTCATTAAGTGTCAAGTGTCAAGTGTCAAGATATCCCGGATAGTGGCAAGGATCCCGGTGCCACATCTCTCATCCGAATGCGCCTCACTCGGGGTCTCTTGGAACCCGTTCGAGTGGACAGCAATGTCGTTACCAGCGTTAAGTAAATTTCATTGAGGCAAATGTTGTCGCTCTTTACTTTAGTCCACTGACTTGCGACTTGCTTTAAGCGGCAAAGATGTTTCGCCCAGCGTCTCTATTAAAACTTTCTTCGAGTTCTCTCAATGAACCCGATCCTTCCTCCTGTTGCCTTTTTTTTTTTTTTTTTTTTTTTTTTTATTGTCTTTCTTCACTTTCGCCTTCGCCCTCGTCGGAGCATCTTCCGACAGCGGCATCCCCGTTGACGGAGGAGGACGAGGACTCCCTCGACGCAAAGACCAATTCACTTGACAACCTCGGAAATGGAGCTTAAGATCCAAAGATCCAAAGAGCCCCGGCGTGTGCCTCCTCTTTTATCCAAGAGACACAACGATCGAAGCAACGTCCGAAGAAACGGAGTGGAATGGTCGAAAGAAAGAAAGGGGATAGCAACCCGGTGAAATTTATATCGCTGCAAAGGAGATTGCAGTTCGCACGGACACGTTAAAAGTTAAAAGTGTCCGAAGGGCGAAAAGAATCGTTTGGAAGTGTTCATTTTTTCCGTAGCGGGCGACACCCCATCCTTGCTCGCGTCTAATTAATCTTGCCAGCTGGAATTTAGGGACACTCCAGAGCTCTTTTTCTGCTCGTTAAGTCCTCCCCGAGTGTACTCGACGAATAAGAAAATAGAGGGGGAGCAAGCTACTCGCTAAAAACTATCGAGCCGTGGGGGTAAGCGTTTTTGGAAGGTGTTGCACGCTTGGATATGTTTGGACGGAAGATCAGGTTCGATTAAAATTCTATAGGAGAAGGATCCTATGGAGTAATCAAGGAGAGTGAGACTCCCTCGCTCACTGACAGAGCCTCGGGCTGCCACTAGGCGAAGGAACGAACGATTTGCAAGTTGAACGCGATTTAACTTTCAAATGGCGTCGGCATGCGGATCGCTTCACTCGCTTTTTGCTTCCTTTTTCCTACGATTATACGCGAAGAACAGTTCCTCCTTTCCTTCTTTTCTCTTCTCCTCTCCTCTCCTCTCCTCTCCTCTCCTCCTTTCGCCGAGGAGAAGGAGGAACCAAATTCATCGTTATTCAACGACTCGAACTAATCGCTCGGGGCCAAATGTCGAAGACGTTGAGCGAGTGATTCGAAAGTCCTATGCCTAACACGGAATTGCGAGAATAGAAAGAATGCTCGATTCGTTTTCATTATTTCCACTTGGTAGCTTGCCCAAGCCAATCGTTCGAGTGGAAGACTCGTTACTCTTCTACTTTTCTCTATCTTTGAGGAAAAACGATGACGTTGCTATCCGAAAGCGACCGGCCCCTTTATGGGAATTAAGACACGTGATGAAACAATTTCGGAGAGCCCTCTATCGAAATGGCGCTGATAGAATCATTCAGAGCACAATGGAATTGTACCTCGAAAGATTGGCCAACTTTACTCAGATTCCGTTAGAGAAAAGCTTCTTCGATAATTTCGTCGATAATTTCATAATTTGATAAATGTCGCAGCCTGCAAGGTGAGAGTATAACTACTCCAGGAGTTACCGTGCGTGGAGCGGAGTAATTTTAGATGGATAAATTGTAGTTCCAGAGTAGCTCGGGCCACTCTTATAAATCAGGAGAAGCAGAAATATAATCGAGCAGAGGTTGGACCATAAGGTATCGAGCATAAAGCAATAAAGCAATAAAGCAATAAAGCAGCGCGCAAAGGTCAAAAAGAAAGGAAGAAAGAAAGGGAGGGTCTGGCTACCGGTATAAGCCAGTAGAGGCGAATCAACAAGGGCAAAAGAATAAGTTTCTGCACGATTGATAGGGTCGCTTGCGCGCATTCGAACTTTAAACAAGTTCGAAACTCGGACGTTAGCCGCGGGGCCCATTACGACGCCGGCGATCGTCGTATTAAACGCAGAGACGAGGGCATTACAAAGTTTCACAGTTTTTTATCCGGAAGCTCCGTGGCTTTGCTTTACTCTTTTTCCATTCCTTTTTTCCGACCAACTTCCGCGAGTGACGTGAGTAGTGCGGCATGTAGCTTTGTCGCCTCTCCTCATACCTTCCACCATCCCTCCAACGCTACCACCATCATCCTATGCTCATCCTGCTCAACCCTTCATCCATTCTCTCTCTCTCTCTCTCTCTCTCTCTCTCTCTCTCTCTCTCTCTGTCCTTTTCGTCCTTACTCACACATTACCTAGCTCTCTCCACGAAATTGAGTTCAAGCATAGAGAAGTACGTGACGCGTTTTATACCTTTTAACAAAGATTCGGGAAAACGAAATTATAACGGGGATCTTCGATTGCTTGCGTAGATCATTGTTCGATCCATAAAAAAAAATCTCTCAACTCTCAACTGTCGAATACTAAAAGTCGGTCTAACGGATATACGCGGGGTGTCCCGAAATAAACTCACTCCCCGTTTAAGGGGTCATTCCTGACACTAAAGCAAGTCGAAAAGTCCCGAACCAGTTTTCAATTCGGAGCTTGGTTTTCAAGATATTCGGTAATAAAAATATTATCAGTGAGACAGAGACAGACGGATAGTCGAAGCGAGACAGGATGGCGCTATCTCATTTCAACCTTCTGTCTGTTTCTGTCCTACCAGTAATATCTTTGCTACCGAATATCTTGAAAACCAAGCTCCGAATTGAAAACTGGTTCAAGGACTTTGCGACTTGGTTTAGTGTCAGGAATCACCCTTTGACAGGAAGCGCGTTGATTTCGGAATATCACCCTGTATTGCCATTGAGCCTACTTCAATGAATGTCAATGAATTTGCTAAAGTGTTTAGCTATGTAACGTACACTCTTAAACGCGCTCTGAAATATTGGATGGCAAATGGTATCGGAAAAAATTTATCATGAATATAAACTCCTGGTAACTAAACATTTTTCATAACTATTTTATCACCTGACACAATCTGAAAAGCTTTGAAAGTTTGACGCGTCAGCGAGCACACTTGTACCGACTATCAAATTTAACGCTCATTAAAATTGATTGATTGAACGTAGCAGAGTTTACAAATAATGCATGCGGGGTGCTACAATTGTATATTTGTGCTAATGGAAGAGAGGGAGAGAGATAAAGGCGAGGGGATTGCATGGCGGTTCTATTTCACGAATATTCATATTCCCAGTTGCATGAAATAAAATGGTGAATAATAATGTAACGCACCGATATTAAATTGCTATTTACATTTCACGTCATTCATTATTATTAAAATAAACTTCTAAATTCCATTAGCTTTTTCATTAGCATTACAATACTACAATAGATATTGTCTGCGGTTACAAAGTTTCGTCTCCCTTCTGGAAACTTTATTTTTCATAGAAAGCACAAAGGTTTTCTTCGTATAAAATGTAGCTACGCAATAACTTTTTCAAACGAACGTGTAACAAGACGTACGGAAGAAAGTTTCGTGAAACTTGCACCAATAGCTACTTTTTAGGAATTTGTTGAAAATTTATCAAGAGTAGCAATCGGTGTGTTAAGAAAAAAAGAAAAAAAAAACAGAAATTTTGCAACTGTATAAGATATATCGACAAGAGTTGAGCATGACTGAAAAAGGGTTTAATTTTCTTAAGAATTGTTACAAGAGAGTAAGAGAGAGAGAGAGAGAGAGACCAAAAATAAAAGGGAGTCAAACTTAACTACATATGTATACGTAGGAGATTTATACATTCGATGCTGGCAACTTTCTTGCAATCCACCTCACGCGATAGCTAGCGCATTGGAAACTTGTGTTATCGCTCGGACAGCACCATAGGTTGCTTTTTCAGTCACCTCTCCCGACGTGATCCGAGTGTTAAAACAGCTTTTTCGAACGTGATTAGGATTCACGGCTTTCTAGAAGTGTGCTGCTTCGAAAATAGCTCGGATCAAGATATATGTAACGATTCGCGATGCTGCAGTTATAGCTCACGGGAGCAAAAGTATCCAAGTGGGGAAACCTTGAAAATCTATCTCTATTACTCAAAACTTCATGAAACGCGAACACGAAGAAAATCTCGGAGAAAAATATTAATAATAGTCGCAACGTCTGTTTATCGCGGTATATTTTCTTACACAAAGAGGTCACGGATCATATTGATCCAGCTGTAAAATTTGTTTTACGATTCAAAACAAATATTAAATCAAAACGGTTCGAAGGAGCAAAGTTTTCACGCGTGTCTTTTACCCTGAGGTATAATCGTAACTCGCACAGCTTATAAATATTAGATGACAAATGTCACGCGGAAAGCAATTAGTCGTTGAAATGAGCATTCCGAAAAAAAAAAATATCCGTTACTCCTAATAGCATTAAAATCATGATCGTATTACAAATGAAGAATGCGAAGCCAGAGGGAATCGATTGCCTTTTTTCCCCTCTTGCAAACAAACACTCTCCTAACGAATATACTCACCCAACTGAGGAGATCGACCATTCGTTTTCCATTCCAATGAATGTACTCTGTACTTTAAAAACTTTTCTAAATACCCTTCCACGGAGGCAAAAGTTTAATCGGAATTCTATTCTATGAGCTAAATTAATAATATTAAATTCTACTTCAATAAAAATAAACATAATCTTAAATATATTTAAACATCGCAATATATATTTTTTAAGCTTCTGAAATTCTAAAAAATATTTCATAAATATAGTATATAATCCTAAAACTCTCTCTCTCTCTCTCTCTCTCTCTCTCTCTTACCCCAGTTTTTTAATATGACAATAATAAAAATATTTATGAAATTTAATAAATGTGTAAATATGCATAACATATTTTTTTCATGTTACTCTGATACTAATTTAGTAAATGCGGTGTTAAGTAATGAGTTTTGCTTGTAATTTGGTAAAAGTAATTGTGAGTAAAAGTGAGTGTCCTAAAAGGAATTGATAAAATTGTGCCGTGTATTACTTTTTATAAGAAATAAGTATGTATAACGGGGAATTTAGAGATCAAAGATAAATGAATATAAGAATAAATATTAAAATGTTTCCATCGCATGAAACGCAGTTTCTGTCATAATTCAGTATACACTCTTTGGTTCGCTAAAGCTTTCACCCTACTGAAAGCTATCTGATAAATCGAAAGTTCAATACAGAAACTCCTGCCAAGTGCATGCCTACATTACGCGGAAACCTCTTTTCAATTTCTTAGGAAGCTACGATCTGATTTCTTAAAATGATTAATGAGATAAGTAAACCTTTACTTATTGGTGTACGTATACTCAATTCATTAATCACGTTAACAGGCAAGATCCCAAGTTTTTAGAAAAATTAATAATATTATTAAAGTAACTCTAATTATATTTTTATATAATTTTATACACGTATAACTTTCTAATCACCATAATTTATATCACATTGACTTCTCCCTTCCTCTTATTATTATTGTTATTTATTCCTATCACCGATATTATACACATCGAGGGATAGAAAATTTTAGAATAAAACTTTATTAAAACCGGAATGAAATATTTCGTGATTTCGCGATTCGATCAACATCTCAACGGAACAAGGAAAAGCTTTTCACTCGACAAGTGCATGAAAATATGTAGTATTTCTATGGGCTTAGCTACTGGTTCCTGGGAAATTTACTGTCCTTGAAAACTTAACAAAAGGGAGGGAGAAATTTCTTAGGAAGAAAAGAATCTTATGCTGTATTCCTTTTTATTATTTGTTATCAATGGATTATTATGAAATTCTGAAAAGACTTGAAAGATAAAAGTATTAACAGTATAAAGTATATTTAAAATTTTCAAAAAGAAAAGGTGGATCTGAATATTTTAACGTTGGACTGTTTTTACTTAACTGTTTCTCATCATCCGTTTTAGTGCAATTCTTCGCCTTATATAAAAATTGTAATTTACATTTTAGTTAGTAAATGAGATTCAAGATAATATATTAAACGAGATAGATAGAGAGAGGAAGAGAGGAAGAGCTGGTCTCCTTCTTATGCATTAGATCCTTCAGCAAACTATCTTCCGCAACGAATCACATGCCCAGTTTTTTGATATATAGTTTCAGGAACACGTATTCAGAGCGTACATAATATGAACATTTTTCAAACAAATATAGTGTCCAGGTCGACGGATACATTTCCTTCAAGTTTTAACAGCTTTAATTTATTTGTAATATTTTTCGTTTTAGAGATGATTAACGAATGCTATAATATAAATCTAATTTTTATCGATTGATTAGTGAGATCGACTACCAACATCTTATTTCGATTACAAAAATAAACTTCAATGATACACACACGCGTGCACATACATAGAGAGATACGCGCACGCGTATGCTATGCAGTATTATCATTTCCACCCTTATATCACTCATCGTGATTTTATATTAGTTTATAAATAAGAAAAAGACTTTAATAAAAGCGTGTCTTTCACGAGCAATAAAAAGATTTTATTACTTTTGGCGAGGAGGAAAATTGTAGAATTAGGAGCTTCTTAACCACATTTAAAGTTTGCAAAAGTTTCCAAAAGTATACTTGAAACTCTTGGCCGAGGAAAACTATTGTTACAAGGTTCACGAGTCATGATAGAACGTCAATATACTACTCATTGCTGGGCATTCCGAGGGCAGCCAGGTTTTTTCTCGGATTTCCCATGTCACGAGAGTGAACCAAGCGACCTACAAATTTCCAAGTCGCTTCATCATCGTCGGCCATCAGTCATGGAGAAAAGAACGTCTCACGATGGGAGTCAGGGGTGGAAAAGCTTGGCAAGAAAATACATCTAAGGAAAAAGACGACTACTAGAGAAGGAAAGAAGGGTAGTAGTAGTGGGTAGTGGTGGTACAGCAGCAGTAGTGTGGTAGTAATGGTAAAGTGGTGTAGTAGAGGTGGTCGTAAGGCTAGAACGGAGAATAGCTGGTAGATAAAGTGCGAGTTACCGAGGAAGAATGCTTAAAATAATGAGCGATTAACTATCGCACGGACCAAATGATAAGAGTGACACTTTTATCGATCATGGTCGAATATTAACCTTGAACCAAGAACACTAAACTTTCTATACAAGATGTTCCTTTGTGTATTTCGCTCTGAAAAATTAATTCGACTGAAAAACGAAAGAAACAAAAAATGAAAAAGCATAATTAATCCGTTGAAAAATTAAAGGCTTGCTTGAAAAATGACTGTTCGAACGTTCGTTCGATCTTTCTGACATTTCTCTTATTTTCCCGTGAAAACTCTTTAATGGATTTTTAATTGACCAAATCTTCGTATAATTTAACGATGGTATCTTTAAATTAGAGAACGCCGATAAAGAAGCGAGTCTTCCATTTATTATATCATTGCTCTCTCGACGAATACAAGAAAATGATTTGAACGGATTTGGATAAACCTTGGCGATACAGGCTTAAATAAAAGATTTAAAGAAGACGTTCGTGGAAAGGGGGAGGGGGAGTGCGGAGAAAGAGTTTGAATATTAATTCAAATTGTGAAAGAGAGTCTAGCGAGGCAGATTCGAAGAAGTCTGCAATTGACTAATAGAGGAGTAAGTCGAGGACAAAGTGGAAAAAAAATGGAGACTGGGAAGGCAGAGAAATCATCGGCAATGCAGGAGAAGAAGAGTGGAAAGACATTGCAGGTCGATAAATGGTCTAAGTCGAGCCAAAGGAAGTGAACGCAATTTAAATCATGGCCTGTCCCTTGCCGCAAAGAGCAAGGACCTCCTCTCAAATGGATTTGCATTATGAATCGCCTCACGGGATTTACATTCTACCTTCTACCTTCTCCACCAGTTATAATCCAGCCTAGCTGCAATATGTCAGTAAAATTAGTCTTTGCTTTCTACCAATCACACTTTTCCATCAAGATCGTAATAACTCGCAATCCGGCTTACCCGAAGGTTTTAAATTGTAAAAATTAGCATAAGTCAACTGATCCGATTTAAACTTGTATCAAGTATCAAGGGGTAGTTGATAAAATTACTTGTAATTTCAACAGCATTATGCATTATTGATGAAAATGTTTACAAAAACACGCGACACGTTTAAATTATTCATTAATGCACCGCATCTCTTATGTATGCAATTTATGATTTCAGTATATGTGTCACTGTTGTGGTGCTAAACGTACACTTCCGGTCACCGCAAACACACAAAATGGCGCCTTGGGTCAAAAGAGTCTTCATACACATACTTCCACGTCTGTTAGTAATGAGAAGACCTCAGTACAAGTTTGAGGCAAATCGGTAAGTTTGTCAATTAAATCAATCTACAATCGTGTCTGAATTTTTGACAGTTTAAAAAAATTGCAAGCTCCAGCTAGTTTTGCACTCCATTATTCGGAATGTACAACATTCTTCGTAAAAGGACGAGCGATGCTCTACTTAAGTAATTACAACGTAACATTGGAAATTCATGGTCGATTTGCTGTGTTTGCAGATACACTTCCGGAAGAGTGCTGATGAGAACAGTCCGTGGAAAGGAAAAGACTTGCTATTATCCTTACGACCCATCTACTCACGAAGACAGCGAAACTCATCTCACACCTAAAAGATCATACCACAGCCGTGTTCCTTCGAAAGAAGATCTATCGCCTTCGAGGTAAGAACCTATTAAGCAATTATCGATATAAATGATGGATCCTTCGGATCTTATCCCTCTCATAAAAATTCCAACTTTCGATGATTTATCACCATTGAGCGAACAACACGCATTCTACAGGGTGTTACGAAACGATCGCATTTCCTTAAAGGGGATGATTCCTGACTGTTTTTCTCCTTGGCATTTTTTTATTTGAAACTTTACTTTCGAGATATTCAACGATAAAGATATGCCATCGGTTAAACAGAGACTCTCCGATGGTTGAAGTGAGATGGCGCCACTCTCTGTCTCGCTTCAACTATCGGTGTGCCTCTGTCTACCCGATGACATATCTTTATCGTTGAATATCCCGAAAGTAAAGCTTCAAATCAAAAAATGCCAAGAGGAAAAAGTTCTTAGAATAGCCTCGGGAAGCACCCTCTTTAAGAAAGTGCGATTGTTTTGTAACACCCTGTACAAAAAGCTCGCACGTAACGTAAACACATGCGCAAAAACACACTCCGCTCATTTGACGAGAGACTTAAAATTTGAAAGCAAATTCATTAGAATTCATAATATACATACAAACCTTATAGAGTAAAATATTCATTAATGTATTGTCATTATGAATGCAAGAGAATTATGCTAATCGCTCTAGAGCATGAGAAATATGTTAAAGAAATACTATTTTAACTCGTAACGGCTTAATAATAGAGTTGGGTGCACAGTGCTACCCAGTTAGACGCTGATAAAATAATCCCTGTGACAATGTAGTATGGTAAACTTCCATAGTATTAAGAGCCCTGACAGTTAATAAAGTTAGTCGTTAACTTTGTATGCTTCTGTTGAAGTCTGGCTTATACAGGCTATAGAGAGGCTGTCTTGCAATAACAAAGTCGTATGCAAGGAAAACATCATGTAGCATTTCCGTATTATTTATTGCACATCCTCTGATTACTCAAACTCATCCTTCACATTATTATCTCTGTGCTGTATAATAGTTTCCCGTTGTTACGAATCTTAATGTTTTCCGAGGAACTTTCTATTGCACCTTCCACTGTTGCGCTCTTTAATGGAATCAGTAGTAGAAACGAGTATACAGTCAGACGCGAAAGACGTTTTATAGCCAAAGAGGAAATTACGATGAAATAACCTTATTCGTTGATGACGATGTTAAATTTTTCATACGCGCATACATCGTGCATACGTCTATCTCTCATTTATCGATAAAAGTTTAAATTTAAACAATGGGGGAACGAGGGAGTGACAAATTTCCTGTCGTTACTTCCAAATTGCATAAATTAGTTTCAATCGAGAAATAAGAGGGGTTCTAAAGAGCTCCACTCTTTTCGAGTACAATGAAGAGGATAAATATTTTATAAAGCATTTGTTATTATTATTAAAAAGGTAACGCGCGCCTCTTAATGCAAGGTTTTTAAATAAGGAGAGTCGCCCAAAGTTTTAGCTACTCGTATAAAAAATGGCTAGGCTGCCATTACTTATCACCTTATGGAATGGTAATTCCGTAAACTTTCCGTTTCCGTAATTCGCCAAGTTCATGCGTTTGTAAACTTTGCACACAGCTTGACGGATGGTGCGAGATTTGGCGGAAGTTGCTTGGTTCATGGACCGCCGCTACCGCCACTTCCGCTACACACAGAGTGCGAAGATTTGACCGTTTCCGCCGAGGCAGGCATCGAGGAAGTCAAGAGTCCCACGCTCAGACATCCTCCAGCATTTTCACACTCAAAGTGCCCGCCCGAAGTTCACAGATCTTGCATTTGCGTGCGGTTTATTGCGGAACATACAAAAATGCTCGAGGATTCCACCAAGGTAACTCTTCAGGACATAACCCTCTCTCTATATCCCCTTTCTCCATCGAGCCTATGAAATTCCTGATCTCATCTGCAAATGAAATTTACCTCTCATCCGGGAACTACCAGGATTAACTGCGCTTAACCGTTTCCAACGTATCGTTAAGAATATTTTTATTTCGACGTTAGCTTTTCCCTGCAGATTATATCGCCTTCTTCATCCATAAAGGGTACAGTTTTATCGTTATTGCGCTCGGCTCTCGACATCCTATCAAAAGAAAACAAAGAACGTAACCACGACTCTCACCCCTTTATAGGAAGCTCTGCTCGAAGAACATCGTTCTACCGGGTTTTGAATTATTTAAAAATAAGAAGCATTTCAAAATGGAAATTCCGAGAGCTACTAATATCTGTGTTTTCTGTAGGTACCGATATAAGAAGGATAAAGTTTGAAAAGCTCCCATGATATAACGGAGAACGGGACAAGAGCGCTTGAAATTTTTATATGTTTAGATTGACTTTCTTAATAAAATCTCCATATGAAAATATTTGCGAGAAATCCAAGGCGAGGCAAGGCAAGGCAAGGCAATGAAATACTAAGAGGATTTCCTCGACGGTTTCTTATTTAATACTTCAACTCTCTCTCGCTCGTTCGCTCGAGTGTTCACGAGTGTTCGAGTGTAGAGTAATAGCTTCTCGGCTATTGCGTGTATGTTAAATTTCCTTGATTTCTTCAAGAGCAATCCTGTGCAGCAAGTAGTTTCGTTACTCGATTACTCGCGCGTCCTTATGTGTAACAGTGACAAACAATAATGTTTGATTGCAGGTTAAGGAGGACTGGAAGTACGTAGCGATGGTACTCGACAGGCTTTTCTTGTGGATATTCACGTTGGCCGTATTGGTTGGTACTGCCGGTATCATCCTACAAGCTCCAACACTCTACGATGATCGGCTCCCAATAGATAAGGAATTTAGCGAATTCGCAACTACAACGGTGGTCAAGTGTCCGCCCCAGTAGTCCACGCCCGAGCCCTGCACCGTAGAAAAAGACTGAGGACCAATCATCCCACAAATCCTACATGGAGAAAAATGAGGTACCCTTCACTTCGAGACTATCAGAACCTGTTTTCAGCATCAATATTCAGCACCTGCATCAAAAAATACCCTTTTAACCTGGAGCTTTCACCATGGTTAATTAAATATTGACATAACGAATTAACGAGCCTTCGCTCCTACCTAAAACTAACGGAGCGATTCAATTATGTTCGTGACCACTTTGCTGGTAATAACAGTTTAAAGAGTGAAAAACAAAAGAGGCACGAGGAAAAGTCGATCGATCCGTTAGATAGAGTTTATTTCTTAGTAAACACAAATATCGTTTGAGAGATTTATGCTTAAGGTTACTTTATCGACAAGTGCTAAAGAGTGTTTATAAAAATTCCAGGCATTTTTCTCCGTGCAATCTTAGTGGTCTTCGCACTTCCAACCCTAACCATCACCCACGAAATTACGGTAAAAGGGCTCAACCGGAGCATCCAACAACGACTCAACCAGTAGAGAGTAACGAAGAATAGAAATCCATTGTACAATAACGATCTTGTGTCTTTGAACTGCAGATCATTGTTTTATTCACGAAAGTGTCAAAAATCATTCAGACTTACGGGTGCATCGGTACACTTGCGTGTACATGTACACCTATACACCTTGAGATGATGGTACGAGCGAGAAGGCAAGAAAGCTCTACGAACGACTGGAAAAAATGTGCCTGAAGGAAAAGAAAAATACGCGCAACGATTGCGAAAAATTCAAAAGTCAAGAGTCCTCTGCATACCTACCACAGTGAAGAAACAAATGGCAAAGAATGAAATCAAAAGGACGGACGTTTCGAATTTTCTCTGCGCGACAACTTAGATATCACCAATCAATCAGAAATTCGATTCCGTACGATCAATAGAAATTCTCTTGAAAGAGTGCAGTAACAAAGAAAGAAAAAAAAAAGCATCGCGCGTGTAGATTTTAAGTAATCAAGTTCGGCCTTTTAGTGAAATTTTACAACGAACTTTCGTGTATAATGTCATCTGCAGGTACCATAAAGTTTTGATGCTTCAAAGTGTTCGAACACAGTTTTCACATGCTTCTTTTTTTTTTGTCAGAAATGTGAAAGTGGAATAGTGCTATTACGAAAGTTAATATTTTCGTCGATATCTAGCACAACACTGGAGGAAGATGTTTCTGCGTGAAAACTTATACTCGTCTCTTCCGTTAATCCTCTACAACGTCTTCGTTCGACATACATGGAATGTAGCTGATATTACAGATAACTATAATACGCGTTAAACGATGAAAAAATAAGAAGAATATTGATTATATACATAGAAAATATTGATACATTAGTAATCAGCATTATACATTGTATAGGGGGTTACCGCAAAACTAAGCAAAAAATGCTAACCCAAAAAATAGCATCGAGCAAGATTAAAAAGAAAAAAAAAATGTCCGAAGAATGCGAGATCCGACGTTAAATCGTAAATCGTAACTCGTAAATCGTAAATCGTAAATCGTAAATCATAAATCATAAATCATAAATCGTAAATCGTAAATCGTAAATCGTAAACGACGATATATCGTAAAAATAAAAGAGATTGTATACAACCTACATAGTCTGCTCAAGTAAATCGTAATACGAAGCTGCCACTACTTAATTGGTAATTCAACAGCGACTAAATACAATAGCAGTATTGTACGATAATTTAGTAAAAACATTGTAGGCCGAACGAACGGTACAACTTGTGTCGTGAACTTTGAACCCCGACACGCGCTTATTGAAATACGAATTTGAATAAACGGTAGATTATACACGTAAAAGGATTGCATATACTTAACGTACGAGTATGTTTTGTACACACGTTGCCCACACTCGATTCGAGATTATTATTATCGTAGATATCACTACGTAGCTAACTGATTGTGCGTAACGAAGATAGATGTAACTTTATCTTAAGGCATAACCAATTAGGCGTAAAGCAATTAGGTGCGTCGTATCAGTTTGTACGATGTATGTATTACCCTTGAGAGCTAAGAAAGGTATATACACACGCGGAATGCGTTATTATGTGCTATATATTTGTAAACAACAAAGTCCCCCGAATTTGCAGCCCAAATACAACAACTGTTGCCTCTGTACAGTGATGACATTTCTTTCTATTTTCGCTCTACTGTTCACTTGCATCGTGCAATAAAGAAGGGAGATCCTACGTTCTCTCTCTTCAGCTATTAACTCGATTATTAATGTAAATATTATGATATTAACTTTTATAGATTTTCATCTGTATATAAAAGCGAGCGTGCAGCTTCTCTTCTCTTTCCTTCTTTTCTCTTAACTTCTCTTCGCTTATCTTAACTTCTCTTTTCTTATTTTAACTTCTTTTTTTTCTCTGCTCTTCTCTTTTCTTCTCTTTTTTTTTCTTCTCTTCTGTTCTGTTCTGTTCTCTTCTGTTCTGTTCTGTTCTGTTCTCTTCTCTTATTTCTCTTCTCTTCTCTTCTCTTCTCTGCTCTTCTCTGCTCCTCTCTGCTCTTCTCTACTCTTCTCTACTCTTCTCTGCTCTTCTCTACTCTTCTCTTCTCTGCTCTTCTCTGTGCTTATCTGCTCTTCTCTTCTCTGTGCTTCTCTACTCTTCTCTACTCCTCTCTGCTCTTCTCTGCTCTTCTCTGCTCTTCTCTTCTCTGCTCTTCTCTACTCTTCTCTGCTCTTCTCTGTGCTTCTCTGCTCTTCTCTGCTCTTCTCTGTTCTTCTCTGCTCTTCTCTGCTCTTCACTGCTCTTCTATGCATTTCACTAATCTTCTCTACTCTTCTCTTCTCTTCGTTTCTTTTCACTTTTCTTCTCTACTCTTCTTTTTTATCTTTTTCTTCTCTTTTTTTTTCTTTCTTCTCTTTCCTTTTTTCTCTAATTTTTTCCTCCCCATCCCTCCCCTCTACTCTTATCACTATTTTCCTCTCCTGTTTACTCCATTTTATTCCACTTTTCTGCTCCTTCTCTCTTTTGCATTCTTTTCAAGTATTACCTACATTTTCAGGCTACCAATCATTACACACGTGCGTATGAAATAACTGTTTTCTCTAAAGCTCAACTTTCTCCATTTTCTGATCTTTTCCAAGAGAATTTCTAATGTAATAATGGTGTATTTTCAATGATACAATAACATGGCGCAATTTCGAGGGACGACGTTACCGACGCGACACACTTTGCTCCTATGAAAATATTGTATTTTGTAACACGAATTGGTACACGCGAGACAGTATAATATTGATAACCGATAGTAAGGTAAGAACAAGTAAAGCATACGAATTCTAAAGCTGATAGTTGTAGCAAGTTGGACAACCGTTGATGCCGTTGTTCAATTCTGTAGTTCGTCAATGTCACTGTGAGTCGTTATTAATTTTTTTAGCTGATTATAAATCATTCGCGTAAGCGGATTTATGTGTAAAAATATCGAGCACCGAGGCAATAATAGCCGGGTCACGCAAAATTTTTAAACAAACGTACAATCCAACAATTCGGTATTTGGATCTTCTAAAGTAAAGCATGCTTTGAATTTTGTTTTTCGAATAAAATGTTTTTCCTTTTTTTTTCATTAATACGAGACACAAACGTCGGAAAATCTTTAATAATAAAAAATAAGACTTGATATGAATGGAAACACATTTATTAAATATTTTTTGTACAAAATTTATTTTTCATAAGATAAATTTCTGCAATATTTTAACGTAACTTTAGTTTCTCTCTCTCTCTCTCTCTCTCTCTCTCTCTCTCTCATTTTCTCTCTCTCTTTCAATCTATCTCTCTATTTCATTATCTCTCTCTTTCACTCAATCCGTCTCTCTATTTCTTTATCACTTTTTCTTTCACTTTGTTAATTTATCAGTTTGACATTTTATCGACTTTCACTTTGCCACTTTTCTCCGACGTTTGTATAATTATTTATATATAATTAAAGAAATATATAAATTATTCGAGACTTAATGCCTGGAATTGTAAATATATATTGATTAAATGGAAAATTCTTTTCCATAAAATACTGCCATTATAAAAAACACTTAAAGCTACGTTAAGTCTTCAACTTTACGGTTAATCTTTTCTTCGTGAATACCTAAAACTTCGATGAATCATTAAGACGTACAATACAAGAATTTGGAGAATTTACGAAAGTTATTGAAAAAGAATTTCATTCTTCATCAATTGGAAAATGCCTGTCTTACATTAGATAAACATATTTGATCCTTACACTTTTTCAGCTAGAAAAAATAATCGTCCTCTAAGCAATACTCTGATTTCTTACGAGTCAACTAATTACGGTAACAAACAGAACTTCAACAACAATAAACAAATTATTAAGGACAAAATGGAGGTCTTAAATTTCACGTGAGCAAGAAATCATGTTCTTCTAAATAAATAACTCCTGCGTCTCCGAAACTGTGCTATAGAAATATATTTCGTACAATAAAAACTTGATATAAAGATATTTTTATCAAAATCAGAGCTAAAACTGAGAAATTTGATATTTTCCCACACGTGACATCTAAGACGCGTATGTTTAAAGGAGAAGTAGTTCGCTGGCCTAAGTTTTTACGAGAAATAAACGCCTAAAGCGAATAATAATAAATTTAATACACCCTGTATATTTTTCATGAATGCATAGTGAGCTAACAAACACTTAAATACATAAAATATGCAAAATGGCGGGAGAACGGTGGCGTATAAATAGAAAAAAAATTGTTACCTGATACAGATCGTCCAGTGAACAGCGAAGCAAGCTGAACTCGAACGAAATGTATCCTAGAAAAAAGAAAAAATCCTAGTAATTTTTTATTAATAGGCTTGGCCTGATTTTTCAAAGAAAAGCTACAAGTACTCTCGCGGACGAGAAATTGTTACACTCCTTTGCACTTCTTTGATAGCTGAAGAAACGCACACATTTTCTATATTAGCGTCATGTTACTTACCGCAATGAATAAACGATGTGACATTACACTATATTACGTTACGTGTCATGGCGTGGCGTGGTGTAATCGATTTCAAGCGAAATCGCAGTAATTAATAAACATTAATCCATGTCACTGCATTATGTAACACAGCGGCTACTATAGTTTCTTCGTGTACATCTTCGTATCGAGTGACACGAGTAAAAAGTAACGGACTACTCTTCTTCGGAGATTCGAGACTTGTAGAGTATTCATCGACATTCCTCATGTATTTTATATATGTATAGATTTTAGACATATCCATAAGTAATCGAGTAATGTAATCCTAATTTTTCATCATTACAGTCATCCAACAGAATTAACTCGAAGATAATTTTTTACCGCGTTTACTCTCTTTCTCTCTGTTCCTTCTGTAGGAGTCAAAAGAAATGAATAGTAATTTGCTTTCCTTCGCTCTTTGAATTAATCATTCATTGATTGCTCATGGATACAACCGTGCAGATATTTGCAATTGATATTTCAAGAACTGTAAACCTATTACGCTAGTAATTTCGCGCTAAAATTTTGCTGCGAGTGCAAATTAACGATACTGCGAGCTTGGAATTCAATGTGAACAATGAAACGTGTCGAAATTGGCGTACACATCAGGTATAATTTCCTAGGACAATTAGTAGCTAAGCTGTAAATATTTTGTAAATAGAGTGGAATCTTGAAAATTAGACAGCGCGCGTAAAATGATTCACATTTTTCTTTACCAGTGACAAAAGTGAAATAAAAATTTTATGCGGAAAAATCTCACTGGACTTTTAACGAGAATAAAGTCTATTCTGCCATTGCTAGTGGTCATCGATATGATAACTATTGATATAAAGAAACCTGCCTTATTTCGTAGGCAAAAAAACAGGTGCGTATCTTCCTTTCTTTCTTCTTTCATTTTTATAACGAATTAATAATCGGAAACAATAATATTTCTCTGGTCCTTTTGTAGCTGTAGTAAGAGTTTGTTTGAAAATCTTCGAAATAATTTAAATATCATTGAAATACCATTAAGTTTTTAATGTTTCAATATACATACTGACCTACTCTATCTTGCAATATGTTTATAACAGATTCGTAAGATTTTTAATATACATATATATATATATTACACACACAGAATAAGATTACAGTATGGATTTGTGAAGATCGTTAATGTTTTTTTAAGAAAACAAAAAAGATATTATTGCGTCCTACGGAAAACGTCTGCCAGCCGGTGGTTACAAATTAATTAACGAGTCTAGTCAAACGCATGTATCATAGTAAATGAAATAACAACAGAGTTAATTATTATACATAGATTAGTCGTCGGTTTTGTTGTGGCCTTCGATTGTCTACTATTACATAAATATTTCCCTAATGCATGGTGAGAAGGCACGTAAGATATGAAAATTAATAATGTCGAATAATTCGTAATCATCGTGATTCTCAATGATCATCATCGCAATTTCTTAAAAGCGCCGACATTATTATTTCATCGTGTAGATTTCAAAAAGGATCATTAAGCGGGTATTAATTAAATTATCAAAGTTCTAAAACTGAATAAAAAGAATTGGTATTTTCCATTTATTATCTATATTTACTTTCTCAATATATATCTTCTGGGATGACCAAAAGAATAAGCACAAACTAACAATAATTCTGCACTTTTCAAATTTCTCACTTAAAGATAGCTAGAGATTTTTACTGACTATGTACACGTGTATATTATACCAAAGCGTCGAATCTCGAAATTTGCATAGAGACAACACAACTCTTAGAACCTATGCAAATCAGTCCAATGGAAATTTTGAGTGGTGACGACTACGCAAGTGCACAATGGATATGCAAATTTCGAGTGCGTTGTTAATTGAGAAAAGTGCAGTTGCCACAATATGATCAATATAATTAATATGAAAATAAAAGAGAAAGTAAAATATATATATATATGTACCTATGAAATAAGCAAATATAAGTACAATTCATATTTGTTCGTTAATTATTTCTATCTGGTCACTGTGACATTCCATAAAATATAACAATTGGACGTATATTCTTATAATCGCGTTTCTAATTTATGAGAAATGATTCTAATCGTGATTTTTCAAAATAGGGCGAAAATGACTTTGAAATAATTTAAAAATATACTCGCAAACTGATCCATGGATCATAGGATGATCATCCAAACCTTATAACGTGTCGTGTAGCTTGACAACGTGTAGATTACGGATTACATATTTAAACAATTTAGCAAAATAAAACTACGGATCGTATGAATAACATCAATATGTGTGTGTATATTTTTATATATACACATATATTGTAATAATAAAATAGGTAACGAGTATACCGATAGCAATAGCGTTATTAACGAAACAAAAGTAAAGACAACTACTGATTATCGTTAGATACAATTATTATGTATATCGTTTGTTAAATATGTACCTATTGATTATTAACAACTGTCGTTCTAAGGCTATATAATATAAGAACGATATTCTTGTTGCTTCGTTTTGTAATCATGCTTGATAAAAGCATTCGGAGAATAAAACTTGTTGTCGTAGAAAATTCATGTTTTTTGTTTTATTTACAGACCATTTTTCCCTAGTTTCATTTTGTTAAAAGTACCATGTCCTTTTTATTCTCCGTTCTTTTCCAATGATTTAGCTCTATCGTTAACTATTCCACGTTGCTTTCTTGCGAAGAAATAATTAGCTATGACTAATGAAAGTTGTAAAAGTATCACAAGATTTTAGTGCTTCGTAAAAAGCCGTGTCTATAATAAAGCCTTTTATTGATCTCTAAAGGCTTTCTTTTTAATTATATTATATTAGATGTTTTTAATTTTGTTCTTGTTTTGATTGTTTTTTCATGTTACAATTGGTTCTTTAATAGTACTAAAATCTACATAATCCCTTAGGCACTTGTATATTTCCGGTAAAGAATTATTTACCCAAAACATGGAAAACTTTGCTTTAGCCTCGACTATAGCTACCGCATGCCTAGTATTTTTCATACTATCATAATTATTTTCTCTGAAGTTATTAAGCTGTAAAATGTATGCAATAATTTAATGCTAGTATAAATTTCCAGAAGTCGTATAGATAAATTTTGGTGTATATGATTCATAAATATAAACTCACATCCTCAAGATCTTGCTCACTGGATAATCCATTGGCCATAGCAGCAACGAAATATTTTAAGACTGCACTAGACTTGGAAAATCTAAAAAATACATTTATTTCAAAGACATAATTCTTAAAGTATTTTTCTAAAAAATTTATTAAAATTCTATGAAATTGCATTCTCTTTCTTTGATTTTAATTTTCCTAATAAATGATTATTTTTCAAATACTTTCTATTATTTACTTTTGAACGATTTCATTCCAGTTTCCGTGCACGTAATTGTAAGCAATTCGAATGGCTGTTGGATATTTAGGAAAAACTTCCAAAATTTTTTCAACTTCGTCTTGTGTGAATCTGGTCCCATAAACAATTTCATTAAGAATTCTAAAATGAAAACATGTATTTCTTTTAAAGAAATCCTGTAAATTTGTTTTATTATGTTATTTTTAACATATATTTTATGATCTAACGATTTCAATATCCAAGGGGCTTGAAAACATGCAAATGATGACAGTAAACGGGTTTTTTCTTCATTATCCGAAATGCTTGTCGCTTTTGCAAGAAGGTAATGCCACTCTTTTCGTCCACCGTCTTTTGCTATTGTACAATAAATTGTTTCTCGAAGATAAGTTGGTATGCTAAGGAAAACCAAAAATAAATGGCAATAATAATATTATTGTTTTTTCGAAAAAAAATAATAATATCAGAATGTTCACTTACAAATTTATCATAGAACTGTCATCAGTCTTTATACGTGTAAATGATTGTCTTGCCCAATTCAAGCAACTTTCATGTTCAAAGTTACATGCTGACTGTATTATTAAAATGCCTAGTAAATCATGATCATTTCTCAATTTTACCTCATTATATAGCGGTGAGATAAATTTTAAGATAAATTTCTGAAATTTATCACGAAATAAGATTCTCTTTACATGTAAATATTAATCATAAATTATGTATATGTATATGTACCTGAAAATCATCATAAGCAAAAGTATCGTACATAATTAAATTTAATTTGTGGAAATGAAACATCAAAACAGCCCAAGGAGCATAATTTCTTTCTTTAAATTGCATATATTTAATAATATCCATCGCGGTTTTATATTTTACCAAGCCTACTGCTGCAAGACTGAAAACGTCGTCGATAAGCGAAGCCCTCGTCTCTGGTGGAAAACTTTCATGATTTTTTTCTAGAGCTGCCGCTAAGAGTTTCCAATTAGTGTCGTCATAATTGACACGGTAAAAGCCTTCAAAGATGAATATTTTACGATTAAAACATTCGTATACAATTTAATAAATGCATGCTATCAGATCAAAATATCACGATAGTATTTATTTCACAGTATTTCAATAATTACAATAAAAAAATAGTAATATTTTAAGAACAAGAGAAATAATAAAACTAATTATAATCATTCTTCTTCATACGTTTTCTTTTGATAAAAAAAAAAAAAAATTGTATTATTCTTACCTCTCCTTTTGTTTTTTTCTGATTTTATACTGAATTATTTTTAAAGCGCTTACCAGTTTTGTTTACGTTAAATATAATCCAAGATTGGTTCAGTATTTCACTAACATTATCTAATTTCATAGACTCCGAAATTAGCCATTCCTTTTTGGGCAAAGACCAATCATCATGTTCACCAACATAAGTTAAAGGTATGTTCCATAATTGATCATCTTCTTCTGAGAAATCATACGTAAATCGAGACTATGCAAAATGAATAAAAATCTTGATACGAGCTCTTAAATTGCAAATCTGTTTTGTATTAAAATACCTGGTAAATGGAAATTGTTGCTGTTTCGTAGTCCCGTATAATGCTTATAATTGGATAGCCGCCGTAAGTAGTCCATGAACTCATTAGCTCTTCGAAGTTCTGTCCATCAACGAGATTATCACTATCTTCTCTCATGAAATTCCAAAATGATTCAGAATCCGCAGCTTCGTCCTTCCTAGTATATAAAATATAATATTTAATATAACTATATCGCACTGTATTGCGATATTTAACTTTATATTCCTTTAATGAGACAAAGGCTTAGATTAAGCAACGTAAGAAAATAATAATAAATCAGGTAGAAATCAGGCATATTAGGTAAACTATACCCACCACCTTTCTATGAATTTCTTGTAACCATTCCTAAAGGCAGAATTGCTTATTATGCCATGCAACATTCCAATTATGCATGCACCTACAAGAAGCAATCAAAATGCAAATTTATTCACATTAATTTGTAAACAGGGCTTAAACTAAATTCATTAGTTGACTTTAACAATTAAACTGATTCCGCTGCATTTTAAACAAATTAAATTATAGTCTCTTCGCGTATCGAGGAATTCGTAACAAAATTTCTGAGGTAAAATTAATTTATTTTGTTTATTCCATAATTTCTATATATGGGATATGCGTGTATATTTCTTTATACAACATATTTAATTATTTATTCAGATTATTCAGATAAAGTAGAATTACTAATACGTCGAGTCAAATTTACCTTTCTTATAAAGGTCCATGGTAGAGGGAATTCTGAGATAAAGGGGATTAACGTCAGTTTGAAGAGAGGGTGAGACGCTATAGCTATCAGCATCCATCGCTATTGTTTGTATTTCGGCAACGAAATAGTAACTGGACTCAAATGTTGGATCTATCTGAAAATATAATCTCATGAAGTTAATGTCGAAAAGAAACATAATAAATATAAAATTGGTGCCTTGCTTTTTCGATTATTTTGTGCTCGAAGAAAATGAGGGAACCTTCGAGAATCCATTGATCAGTCCAATTTTTCATACTTATGCTATCACCCAGCCACTGCTCTCCGAGAAAATGTATCAATACTCTCAAAGATTCCATTCTTTCCGTGTATGGAGATTGATTTGTCGTGTAAAACAACGAATTCCTAATAATAATTTTCAAAAACAAGCAATACGGATAAAAAAATGTTAATAACTTTCCAAATTAAAACGTTTCTTTCTTATATTACATTTTCCCTTAATTCAAAAGAGCAAAACTGTAGATGTTTAATTAATTTAAAACGTGAGAATACTCTTATTAGTTCTCATCGATGCAAAATATTCTATCCATTCAAAGGATATAACACAATTATGTAAGATTATACTTACTTGATTGAAATTAATCCTGGATTTCCGACATTGTTACTAATGGTTGCTGGAGAAGCTACGAGATCTAATTTAGGAAATGGATACGGTAGAGAGAATTGTTCTGTCAAGTAAGTTATAATTTGACTAATTTTATCAGTTAAATAAAGCTCGTTAGATCTCCCTAATTGTCCCCAAAATTTTATGGGGGTACCATTAGAATTTGGTAATTCAAATTCACGTAAAATCTCTAATTCTCCTATAACAAAACCCAAATTATGTGGAGATAACATTCCAGTTTTTTCAAAGTTTTCACTAACCCAATCATTGGAACTGAAAAAATATGTATATATTTCCTCGTAAATTATCGAGACCTTTTTATATCATAGTTTTAGTAAGATGTCAGAACTTAAATCAATAAATAATTACAAAATTTACTTTTGTTCGTAATTGTACACATCATTAAGATGAAATAATTAAAGTTCTTAGAAGAAACTTGCTAACTGCGTGCAAGATGCTTTACTATCAAAATTCGATTATCTTGTCTTTCTCCATTTTTATTAGTAAATTACTTACGTTAAATTAGTGGTAGTTCCAACAGGCATATTTGCGAGGACCCTCATTTCTTTGGGACGTGCTATGGATACGTAGAAAGAAGATTTCAGTCTTACATCATCAAACAGTGGAAAAAGAGATCTAGCGCCAATGGGTTTTAAATTCGTCATTACAAACCAGTTACTGAAATATCATTAATAACAGATAAATATATCATATCTTCGTTTTTTGGAATTAATATAATAATACGTATAAAAAATATATTTATATTGCTCGAAACGTTTTTTAAATATTTTCCAATTTTAATACATCTTTAATCAATAATTTTATACTCTTGAGGCAAAACAGAAAAAATAGATTTCCTGCAATATGTATAGATGTAAGGTGTTCAAAAATTTACGCTTACTTTATAAGGGCGTACTCCTGAGACAAAATCGAGTAGAAAATCCCTTTACTACTTTTCTCTTTACGACTTTGTTTTCAAGTTATAAGTGGATTTTCTTTAGCCAATACCATGACAGAATTTTCGTGTTCAACATTATCCCGTTAGTAGAGAAATAACTAATAAAGGGCAATTGATTATTAAAAAAGTTGTTGCAAAATAATATAGAATATATTATAAAGTTACTTTGTATTAATATACAGGATGTCCAGAAACTCGCGCAATCCGTTATCACATTTCGATCTGAAACTTAGTTTTAAAAATATTTAATAGTAAAGATATACACTATTAATTAAAGAGAAAAAGAGAGAGAGAAAAAGAGAGAGACACAACACTACGCTTTCTTACTTCAGCCAGTTGACTGTTTCTCTTTAACTAATAATGCCTTTATTATTGTATATCTTGAAAATTAAACCTCAGATCAAAAAGTAGTAAAGGACTTATTGATAAAATTAACAGGAATAGAATCAGGAACAAACTTTTGAAAAAATGGTCTTAAAAAGTAGGGTGTTACAAAACGATAGCGCTTTATTCAAGGGTGTGATTAACTCTATTCTAAAAACTTTTTCTCTTGGAATTTTTGACTTGAAGCTTCATTTTCATGATATTCAATGATAATTATGCCATTTGTTAGACAGAGACGCTCTGATAGTTGAAGTGGAGTAGTGCAACTTTGTCTCGCTTCTATCGGAGCGTTTCTGTCTAACTAATGGCATCTTTATCATTGAATATCTTAAAAATGAAATTTCAAATCAAAAAATATCAAGAGAAAAAGTTCTTAAAATAGCATTATAAATCATACCCTTCAAAGAAATACGATCGTTTTATAATACTATGTTTATAACACAAAGTTTTTCAATGAGGTATGACCAAACTTTAAGGAGGTGTAGAAGGGGTAATTCCAACATGACTTTTCATTTACTACTTTTTAATCCGAAGTTTAGTTTTAACAATATTTAAGAATAAAAATACTATTAATAAAACATAGACAGATGGAGTATGGACGTTTATCCGCTTCGGTTACCTGACCGTCTGTTTTTAGCTAATAGTATCTTTATTCTTAAATATTTTTAAAACTCTCTCTCTAAACTTTGGATCAAAAAAAGTAGTAAATGATAAGTGGTTTTAGAATCATTTCCTTTACAGCTACTAAAAATTAAGCAAATATCAGATTAAAACTTCTTGTGTATGCCTTATAATTAATGCAATTATCATAATTCTACAATTTATTTAATGATATACTCTTATATATTATTAATTCCTTGTAATTTATTTTTATTATAATTTCTTTTCTACTACACTGAATTTCATTATTATTTTTTATTATATCTTTATTCACATAGTGCAAGATCAAACTTTTTATTAAAACTACTGCGATATTTCTACACAGATATAAAAGTTTTCATTTAGAAATATTTTCTTTCAAAACTAAAACCACTTTTAATTGTGAATTTTTCATATACAGGGTGTCTGCAGAAAAGTGGACCTGCCTTCAGGCGTCACTCCTAACTCTACTCTTATTTTTTCCTCTTAGTATTTTTTAATTTGAAGCTTCATTCTCAAGATATTTAATGATAAACATGCCATTTGTTGGACAGAGACATCTGATAGTTGAAGTCAGACAGAATAGCGTTACTTTGCTTAACTAATGACACCTTTATAATTGAATATCTTAAAAATTAAGCTTCAAATCAGAAACATGAGAAAGGATAAAGAAAAACTCTTATAATTGCGCCAGGAATCACTCCCGAAAAAAGGTCCGCTTTTTTTTACGGACACTCTGTACGGCGTCATTTTAAGGCTATACTACTTGATATGAGATTCTATTGAGTTTCTTAACTTTTTTTTTTCTTTTGACGTCCTGTTTTTACAAATAATTTGAAAATTTTAATTTTCAATATTTTCCCATCAAAGCAATAGGGTCAAAAATAAAACTACTATTGTGCTAATGTCTAAGGAAAACTCTTTAAAACTTTAAAACAAAGCTATAAACAGAAAAGTAGTAATGGGATTTTCTATTCAATTTTATCTAAGAAGTATGCTATTATAAAAGAGATGTCCAATTTTTTAGAGTCTAACATAAAATAACACACAAAAACCAAATATAAAATAAAGCCTCAAATTATTATACAGGATATTCCGAAAGAACCTACCCTCAGTTAAGTGGTGATTCCTGACACTAAACTGAGTGGATAAATCCTTTACCACTTTTAGATTCAAAGTTTAATTTTTTAGATATTCAATAATAAAGGTATTATTAATTAAAAAAGAATAATGAAAAAAGAAATGAGATAACGCGATACTGCCTTAATTCAACTAGCTAATTATCTCTATCTAGCTAATAGTACCATTTTATTACTGAATATCTTGAAAACTAAATTTCGGATTGGAAAGTAGTGAAGGTATTTTCAATTTAGTTTAGTATGAAGAATTGGTGGTACATTTTTTTCGGAACACTCTGTATTAATAATAGAGTCAGTACTTACTGATTATTATTGAAATCACTTAAATTTGCAACACAAACAACTTGATCATCAATTGGAACCTCGTATTCAATATCCAAACTATAATTTCCTTCACCAAAATGATGAAATGATTTTATTATCAGAAGATCGGTAACATTATCTATTAGAACTTCTTCAATTTCAATCTCTTCATAACCTTTCGAAGCTTCTTCTGCAGATAAAAAATCAATTTTCATTAATACACCTGAAAGTTTAATTTTTGCATCTAATAATCTAACTCTATCTAATAATCTATAGAGAAATTTTATTTCTTCTTAATTGACTTCCGTTAATTATCTTGCTCTATTAATACCATTATTATTTAATAAAATTACATTAGCAAGCGAAGGATCAATCATTCCTTCATAAATTATTTTTCATATTTTATTTCTTCTATTATTCAACCTAACAATATCCATCAACTATTTAATACATGAAATTCCGACTGTTTTTAAAATAAAACATAATATTAATTAAAAATATTCAAATACTTATTATCAATATCAATATTTTATTTACCAGTTTTAGATCTGAAGCTTGTAATTGAATAATTATAATTTAATAATTATAATTATAAAGATACTATTAGTTAGACAGAGACAGTCAGCTAGTTGAAGTAAGACAGAGTAACGCTATCTCACTTCATCAGCTGACTGTCCCTGATTAGCTGATAGTACCTTTATTATTAAACATTTTAAAAATTAAGCTTCAAATCGGAAAATGGTAAATGAAGAATTGTCTTAAAATCACAGCTTCTATAACCTATAATTCTGTAAAAATCTAATATTACGTTTAAAAAAACTACTTTTATAATTCTTATCAGAGATACTTTTAAATTTACACAGGATGTCCGGAAAAAAGTAGAAGATATTTTTTGAAGGATGATTCCTGGCGCTGTTTCAAAAACATTTTTCTCTTGCCATTTTGTCATTCGAAACTTCACTTTTAAATTACTTAATAAGAAAAATGCCATTAGTTAAGCAGAGACTCTCCGATAGTTGAAGCGAGGTGGTACAACTCTTTGTCTCGTTTCAACTATCGGTGTGCCTCTGTCTACCTGATGGCATATCTTCATCGTTGAATATCTTGAACATGAAGCTTCAACTAAAAAAAACAATTCCAAGAGGAGAAAGTTCTTGGAATAACATCAGGAGTCATTCCTCAAAAAAGTCTCCTTTTTTTCTGGACATTCTGTATAATAAAAACTTATGTAATATACGGACAGTAGTTTAAAGCAGAATACAGGGTGTCCCGGAAAAAAAGGAGACATATTTTGAGGAGTGGTTCCTGACGCAATTCTAAGAACTTTTTTTGTCTTGATATTTTTTGATTTAAAGCTTCATTTTTGAAATATTCAACGATAAAGATGCCATTAGTTAGACAGAGACACTCCGGTAGCTGAAGCGAGACACAGTGGCGCCGTCCCACTTTAACTATCGAAGCGTCTCTGTCTAACTAATGGCAAATTTATCATTGAATACCTCAGAAATAAAGCTTTAAATCAAAAAATGTCAAGAGAAAAAAGTTCTTAGAATAGTCTCAGGAACCACCCCTCAAAAAATGTCTTCTTTTTTTCCGGACACCCTGTATAATTTATTAGATACATATACAGGGTGTCCAGAATGTAATGTATCATTTTTTAAAGCTTGGTTTCTAACATAATTCTAAAATACTTTTAAAAAATTTTTTATCATGAACTTCGTTTACAAAATATTTTTAATAATAAATTTATTAAATAGAGATAGAGAGATAGAGAAGTAACATCACTATCTCTCTCTTCAACTTTAGTTCATAAAGAACCAAATAAAAAAGAGTCAAATGAAAAAATTTGTAGAAACATGTGAAGAACTATCCTGTAAAAAATAATATACTAAATTCCGGACACCATGTATACTTTTTAATTTGCTTCATAAAAATATCAAATAAGACTTTAAAAGTCAAGAAACACCTAGCCTCTTAACAATACAAAAATTAATAAAAATTAGAAACAACTATAAATCTTTAATAACTTGTTAAATATTAAAAAGGAAAGGCGAAAGATTACTCTGAAGCTTTATACCTATTTATAAGAACTATAAGAGGCTCAATTAAATAAAATAATTAAAATTTATAAAAAAATTACCAATATTTGTTACATCTTGAAAATTTTCGTCAGTTTCTGCATCCCTTTTTCGCCTGACTTTGGTTAGTACCTCAAGTGAATTTTCTTTTTTCGACAATCTGTATTGATTCACTGAAATATTCTTTACATTTAGGGACAGTTCATTTAAGTTTGACTCTACATAAAAGTTAATAAGAACTCGTCCATTAAACATTATAGGAATTTTGTCCACAATCACTGGTGTTAACTCGAGAATATACTGTAAGGGATGAATGAAAGGTGACACAAGACTTTGTGCAGCAACTTCCTCCTCATTAGCTTCATCGGTAATTAATGCATGGGCATCGTGCATCTAATCAGTATAAAACATAGTTCAATTAAATAAAATAATTAATATAAATTTTTATAATATAAATGTAATTAAATTCTTTTAATTTAAAATATAAAAAGATATATTAAAAAAGTATTTAGATACAAAGAAAAATATATATATATACAGGGTGTAACAAAACAACCGCACTTCCTTAAAGGGAGTGATTCCTGACGCTATTCTAAGAACTTTTTCCTTTTGCCATTTTTTAATCTAAAGCTTAGTTTTCCAGATATTCAATGGTAAAGATGCCATTAGTTAGACAGAGACACTCCGATAGTTAAAGTGAGATAGAATTTCTCTGTCTCACTTCAACTATCTATCTGTCTTTTTCTAACTATTAGTACTTATATTATTTAATATCTCGAAAACTAAGCTTTAGATTAAAAAATCGTAAGAGGAAAAAGTTCTTAGAATAGTGTCAGGAATCACCCCCTTTAAGGAAGTGCGGTTGTTTTGTTACACCCTGTATATACAGGGTGCAACAATGATGTTAGGATAAATTTTAAAGAGTTGTAGAGGAAGTGATTCTAAGACGATTTTTCATTTACCACATTTTAATCTGAAGCTTAGTTTTCGAGATATTTCACGATAAAAGTACTATTAGTTAGACAGAGATAGTCAATTGGTTGAAGTGAGATAACACCATTCTATCTCACCTCAACTATATATCTGTCACCGTCTAACTAATATATAGCACCTTTATCATTAAATATCTCAAAAATTAAGCTTCAGATTAAAATGTGGTAAATCACTCCCTCTACAACCCCTTAAAATTTCTTCTAATATCATTGTTACACCCTGTATATGTAATATTTTGTCAAATACTCTCGAAAACTTTCTATAAAAAGGAAAAAATTTAATTCTTAAATATTTCTTACTTTTTTGCTTGGTAGAGTACTTATGTGCCAAACAATTATACCAATTGCTATAGTACACACAATGACAATAATGCTAATAATTGCAGCCTTTTTGTAAGATACAAAACAACCATCGTGCCTATGATAATGAATATCATCCGAAACAAACTCTGATCTGCTACCGGTTACTAGCTGTCCCATGTTGGCGGCTATAAAAAATGGTCACATTTTCTATATTAAATATATCAATAAATAATTGTGTATGCATTAAAACGATACTTTTTTCTTAAAATAAAATCAGTAGGATGTTAGTCTCTAAATAAAGAATGAATATGAAATCTTTAGAAATTATAGAAGTTTTGTATAAAATTTATTATAGCTTTACACAATTATTAAGATGTTTCATATTTAAATAAACGAACAATAAATATAGAACGTGCGAAATACTGTTGAGTAAGTGAAAAATAACAAAATAACATTATTAGAAAGTAGCAAGATGTTGGCAATAAATGTGGTACTCAAATTAATCGTTTATAGTGTCTCAGATTAATAAGGAATCGAAAAATAACTTTTAGACTGTTTTGTAGAAAATATTTTATAAGAAAGATATCCACGCATGGAACTTAATTTTTTTTTTTTTTTTCATTATTACTGAATTTTATATTTTATATTTTAATGAATATTATTAAAATATTTAAATACAAAGTATTGAAAAAGTTGTGTATTTTTGTGTAAGGAGTTAATCCCGAGATAATACCAAATGGTAAATCTCTCAATTTCTCAATTTAAAAAGATAAACAGTTTTTAACTACGAAAGAATTCATCTTTTCAAATTTCTTATTAGTGCCGACGTATGTGTCGGCAGAGCAAAGTGGTGACGTCATATCTTAAGGCTATCATTTGTACTCTCATCAAATGCGCAAATATTGCTACAATACTAGCCAAATAAAATCCCTTATATCAGTTAGAAGTAAAATAGCAAATCGAAAAACGTCAAAAATATTTTTTACTCGGTCAGTGATTTTAGAAATAATCTGTCTCACGAGATTCTGAGATTTTCAGAACACTTGGCATATTGATAGACAAATGAAGGAACAAAAGTTTTATTTATTACAGCAGTGGGACAAATCCATTATTTTTGTTATTTAATAATTTGGATATAATAAATTATATTTAGAATACAAATGGGTGAAAAGAGAGATATGGATGAGCGGTAACTTTTGATATTTCTCGGAAATGAATTTGCACCGCCTTTTAATATTAACGATTCGGGCAGAGTAATATTCATGGAAAAAGTTTGGAGGAACGTAAAAGCATGCGCATATAAATCGATTGCCAATCCCTAATAAAAATTTCATGATCTGGAAATATGTTCATTGATGTCATCGGAGCAGATAGGAAGTTTTCATGAGCTTCGAGCTTTTAAATGCTTGAAACTGGGTTTTGTGACTGAAATGTTTCTCAACGATGCGAAAAGTTGAGATAGTCGTTGTAGAGCGCTCGTAAATGCGTCAAAAAATCAACTCAAGGTCCCCTTCTGCGTTGACCACGCATTAACTTGAGCATTCACATAATCGTTAGTGGAGGCGATAGGCATTCGACTCGGTACAGTTCGTTCAATAGTACGAGTGCCACAAATATTTGCAATAACGTCGCAAATCCTTGACGCTCCGTGCTCTTAAAAATTCTCCACTTTATCGCTTCCTCCCTCAAAATGATAGCAAGCGACCAACTTTTTAATTGTACTTTCTAAGAATCATAAAAAAAAAACGATACGAGCGCGTCCCAATAAAAATTTAAGAAAATCTACCAACGAGTAAAACCAACGCGATAAACAATCCATTAATTCCCCTCTGTAAAATGTTAATATAGAACAAAATAGAGGAGTTTAGCGATGTTTATTCTTTTTCGTTGTCCTAGGTAGAAAATATCCGGATACGTCATTCCTTCGGAATAAATGGATTGAATTATTAAGGTGAAAAATGTACGCAAGGTAAATTCGTAAAGCAAACAAACGCAAGCATAAACAATAATTGTGGTTTTGTTTGCAAAACCGAATTTACAGGTTTCCTTGCGAGAGTTGCATAATTATTATTTATGTAATAATAATCGAAATAACATTCTTCTTATTTAGCTTACAAGCAGCTTAATACGTATTTACAGCGAAATAGCGTTTCGATTCAGAAATCAGTAATGAATTCACAATTAGCAGCACGCACAAATTACACGTAGCTCTGTCATTAAGACAATTAACATGGATCCATTGAGTTCTCTCGTGCGAAATACAAACTTCTCAAATATTATGTAATGTATCAGTGGCAGAATCTCCCAATTAAAAATGACGCACGCCACCTAGTTAAGAATCATAAAACTAAGCAACTGTACTTTACTACCGTGCTTTAATTCAAAGTAATTATCGCTAAAGAGAAAGTACCAGCAGGGAGGAGGCATGCAAAATGTCACGAGACGGACTAATAATATCTAAGAGAAATATCAACAATATAAGATAACCCGGCAAACTTTACACCCCTCGCTAATTACGAGCGGTTTTCAGACACAATGATAAAATTAGTTTCTATTTAAACACTGAAATTAACGCTTGACGAATACTATTAGTCTTCCCGCTAGCTCTGCTATAATATTACAATGTAACGGAAGCAAACGATACAAATATTGCAGTTTCGCCATTTCAAAGATAGTTCTCAGGCAGCGATTAAATTCCACGAGCTGCGTGAAAATTTAAACAGACTTTCGCGTTTTCACGGTGTTTTTTTTTTTCCTTTCTTTCTTTTTTCTCTTTTCTTTTTCCTATTCCATTATACTTTTCAATTCGAACGAACGATCATATGGATCAAACTGTGAAATATCACATTTCCCAGAGTGCCACTCAATATTTCAAAATTCAGCCGAGCAAAATACGATGGACCGAGATTTTCTATGGGTTTGTCCAAATAACAATTAACCAGGATAAGCAGTTAACTTGGTGCGAGAAACGCTGGTTGTTGGTAACCAATACTCTCTCCTCCCCCTTTCTCCTAAATAGACGCAATTATTACCGCGGAAAATCGTATTTTCATCGAATTCGATCAAAATCTACAGCAAGGGAATATTAATCGTCTTCCGAGGTATAAATATTACGTGAAATTCCATTATCGTTTGGATCTTTTTTGCTTCTTGACAAGACACGCGAGTGCTCTCGGTAGCTTAAAAATTTTCATTGTTAATTATGCAGGATAAATAATAATAATAATAAAAAAAAAAAGAAGAAAGCATGTTTTCGCGCGAATCTTTATTATCGCTGGGTAATAAAAAGAATGTATTTGCAAGGAGAGATCTATCCGCATAGTTGGAGCTGAAACTCCTTTTTCATAGACACCGAGATAAGCCATTTTTTAAAACAATTAAAACGCACAGATCCTTTAGCCGGGGCAACGATGGTCGTTGCAACTGTGATTACCATGGAGAATCGTTAAAGCAGTTGGGCTCGGCGAAAATTTGATGGAAATGCGTGCTCTCCGTTCCACTATCACAATTACACGTAATCACGCTCCACACGTGCTTCGTATATACGTGTAATCGCATTTCTACTACATGGAACAACAGGATCGTATTTAAGCTCCATTGAAATTTATAAACACACGTTCAAGGTACGAGAGTATCTTCCAAGAGAAATCGATAAATCTCGAGAAAGATCGAGGTACCTTTGTAGAAAAACTTCGCAAAGCATCGAAATACAAATCCACCTGCTGCGAGCCATCTATGCTTTAATCAATAATTTTGAAACATCTCCGAACAATTTTGTACAACGCGTAGAGTTCGATATTAAATTATCGAACGCGATGCGATTTAATTTGGATAAAAATAATTTCTCTTAAGATTATTGAACGTGTGGACACACACGGTTCGACTGCGATAAAAATAATGGTTCCCTTCGAATGATTACAGACTGGAAATAATAGGTTTTTAATCATCAATGAGAGTTAGGAAGAAACAACAAGCAATCCAGCAAATATGACTCGAGTCAACTGACAGATGGAAGACTATAGCGAATGAAAAATATACTTGAATAAATAAAGCAACGTGGAATGTACACGCATATGTAGAGATACGCGAAATATAGAATAAATGGAGAATATTTGAAAGTGTATGTATATGTACATATACATGCACAAAACTCGTACGATGATTTTATCTCGATGAAACATAATTGTCTCTTCCAAGCGAATAAATTTAATGTAGGGAAAATGTTTTTCAATGGCTACCGCGTATAGCGAGGAAAGATGGATAGAAAGAAAGAATTGGACCGATACGTAAGTTAACTAATAGATGGAATATGATGAATCAAAGCTGTTTGAAAGGTATGCATATGAACTGGTATGACGTGCGTTCTATACTGCGACATAAAATTGTTGAAGGGATGTCGAGGTACGCGCGGGTCGTTTTAATTTAAAACGCGACGACCGTGCGCATCGTTGATAAAGCACGCGCAATCAGCGTATATGTACACACGCACGTATCCTGCTAATCGAATATAAATATCATCTTTGTCTTATATACATTCTTCATCAATTTGCAAAATTCACAAAATTCTTACCAAATAACTGTACGACGAAGTCGCCGCGCGCTCTTTCATTTATGCGTAATCATTTCTTTCCGGCAACCTCTCTCTCTCCCTCTCTCTCTCTCTCTCTCTCTCTCTTATGAAAACTCCGTTTCACTCGTTTTCCATTAAAAATTACTCTACTATTCATTTATTTATTCATTGAAATCTTTAATTTCATTATTTGGTTTTAGATTTAATAAATAAAAATTGAATAGTATTTCGTTTTTAATTTTTCTTGGCTTTTTCATTCTTTTATTAATAACCTTCCTACTAATTAAATTCTAACATCTTACTTTAGATTTGTACTTTTTGTATACTCAATTGACTTCTAATTTGGAACAGCAAAAAATATAGATAAAACATTATAAAACATCTCGAGTCTCCCACAGAACGAGAATCCTCCTATGTTAAAAACACTTTTGAATTTACTCCCACATAAAACTGATTGAATTACGTAAATTCAATGACGAATAATGAATATTGCTGTATTTCACTCCTATATACATACGACGAACAACTTACACTATCGGATTATATAATTATAATCAAACTTCACCACTTTAATAATATTAATTATTGTTAACGTATTGCAACGACTATCATATTTATGTGTATAAAAAAATTATTAATCAATTTTACGAGTTATTCGACCATAAGTACATCGTTAAGTATAGTTCAATGTTTAAACAAAAATATGCCGATTGATATCAAAACCGATTAATTTCCTATTTAAATGTAGAATGTTGACTCCATCGCCCCTCTCGTATAATAATCAAATATAGTTACTAATTCATTTATCAATCAGTATTTATTTTGTTTCTTATTTTTCTTAAATCAATTTCAAATAATTTCAATTTACTGATAATTATTTTAAGACAATGAAATTATTCAATTTAATTACATATCTCGCTCATTTGTTATTTCTCATATTAATTATAGTAATGAATAATTACATTATCTTTAATGAGAAGGATGTATGTAGATATGTATTATATAATTTAAGCAAATGTGATGTGTAAACGAAAGAAAAAGTAATAAGCTTACAGCTTCTTCGAGCATAAGGCTCCCAAGTAGTCACCGATCCACGGCTCATATTAGCTGCACTTAGTTTGCACTATTAACAGGGATACGTAAAAAAAACAAAAAATTAAGTTTTAATCAGCAAGACGCGAAACATTAAAAAGATTTTGGAAGAAAAATCCAATAGAAAAGTAATCCAGTGAAAGGAAGATTAAATATTCAATGGTTGTAAATCACGAAAATTTTATGTCTCAGTTTTACCAGGTAGTACGAGCAGGTGCAATACAATTAATCGTTCTACCTGCGAAACTGCACGAGGATGCTGTATGCGCCGAACCACAGTATAAGCTAAACCCCTCCTCCTCCACCTCCTCCTCCTCTTCCTCTTCCTCCTCCTTCTCCTCCTGCTCCTCCTGTTCCTCCTGCTCCTCCTTCTCCTCAACCTCCTATTCATTCTTTCCTCTTCCTCTTCCTTTTCCTTTTCCTTTACTTCTCGTTAAATATTGCTAAAACTTTGCTTTACCTTCAAAAATAATTTATTTACTTAAGTTAATTGCTTAAAATTCCATTTTTATCAATTTCCTTTTAATATATTCTATTTAGTGAGTAAATATTAAATTCTGTTCTAATTATAACCATTACTTCTCTTTGTTAGCCCGTGGGAGATAAAAATTTATATCTTAATTTAATATTCATTAAGATTTTTATTTTTTGGTAAGAATTAAATTACTATAATTTACAAAAAGTATTTGTAACAATGGTACAAAGAGATAACAAAAAATAGAGAAACATAAGTTTACTCGATATTCGAGAAATATGTGCCAAAAAGGAAATCTTGGAAAATCGGGGGGGGGGGGGGGGAGTAACGCTATTTGAAAATTCTTTTTTTTTTTTTTTCTAAAGCGTAAAGATTATTTTAAATTTATGGTTCAAGAAGTACAAATACGCAAAGAATGTCACGTAAAAGTAAGATTACATTCCTCGTTTATCATTTATTATTTCACATGGTTTCTTTTTCTAGACTTTCGATGACGACATTTTGGAAGACTAAGAATTCTGGTAGGTCATAACATATGACAATTCATAATTCGCTCTACATCTCTATTATCCAAAGGATTGGCCGATCGATCACCTTTCTCGCGATTCGAATGAGGAGAACCACTGAAAAAACAATGAGAGACTTAAAATAAACTTGTTACATATATCGAGTGCATCAAGACGTTTCATAGGAAAAATATAAGCTATCGCAATTAAGAGTCGCTTATTTTGCGCTTATTTTGCAACGAAACACATTCGTAAAAAACAAAAAAAAAACAAATAGAACCAATATCAAAGAATGAATTTGTCATTCACGTCCAATCGCATTTGATCGAAACGTTTTCTCTCTCTCTCTCTCTCTCTCTCTCTCTCTCTCTCTGGATACTTTGATCAACGGTATCACGATGTTGGCAGAGATTGAGTAATGCAATGAAACAATAATATTCGTTTCCGCATTACGATAGTAATTTACGTCTTCCAGAAGAGAGCTGGCCAACTAAAAACAGATCATTTATATTGGAGCAATCAGTTGCAGCACGTGGCTCAATTTCGGGCGATGATGCGTCGGAGTTGATGATTGAGGGCTGTTACGCGTACCGGGGGATCCATGAGCGACGCTACCAATTGTCCAGTCAGATTGGTGCGATCACTGCAATTACCGGAGCAAAGCTCACTCACTCGGGAATGCTTTGACTATGGGCAAGCAGTCGGAGGAAGAGCAAAGTTAAAAAACAACGAAGAAAGAAAAACATGCGAAAGAAAGGAAGGAAGGAAGGAAGGAAGGAAAGAGAGGAAGAGAGAAAAGAAGCTTACGCAAGCCAAACAGAAAATTCTTACCAATCAGCTTGAATTGGCCGAGGTGAATTTCTCCTCGGAACATTCGGACTAATTCGAAAAATTCAGAAACATGGAAGAAGCCCGTGCTCGAAAAACTACGGAAAGAACTGGCACGGAAGGAACGAGGAAGAGAAAACTATGCGATCCTAGATCTCGGAGCAAAGAACTTGGCCAATCAGGCCACATTGCTTTTGAAAATCTCCTCAAAGGATATTCCGAGCAAAGCCATGCCAGCGTAAAAGGAAGAGAGAGAGAGAGAGAGAGAGAGAAAGCAAGGGTCAGATCGGGTCAGGTCAAAATCCAGGTCAAGCGCAATTAATAATATGCCACTGACGAGCGAGATCTTTTGACGTCCCCTTGGTCCGTGGAAATAAAAAAGGGGAAGATCCTGCAAAAATGAAAGCAAACGACAAACGGCAAAATAAAGATTTTTCTTTACGGTAGAAGAGGGGATGGGAGGCTCGTAAGCCGCGTTCATCCAAAGTAATGCAGAGATTAAATGTTTTTCATAAAGCGGAGACTGGCACGGAGGTAAAACGATGGTTAATTTGTGGCAATTGACGACGAAGGTTCCCCCAACCGTAACGTTAGGAGTGGTCCGGGCGAGTAGCGAACTGTACTCGAGAAACGAAGAGAAGAGAAGAGAAGAGAAGAGAAGAGAAGAGAAGAGAAGAGCTCCGGAACGCGAGAAGACCGGAAACGGCAGAAGCGCAGCATGGCGTACGTGCTTCACTTTCCAGGGTTTTCGCGCATTGACACGAGGAGAGAGAGAGAGAGAGAGAGAGAGAGAGAGAAGGAGAGAAGAAGAGGGAGAGACGCGCATTGACGCAGCTTCCACAGCTAAGCGGATACCGCTTAGGGGCGATTAGGCCCTTTTATGACGTCTGCGAGGCGTAAATTGAATAATCGGCTTACCATTACCGTTGCCATAAGTGGCAACTGCGAATGGTTCCCTTTGCACCCCGATCTCGCATGTGATTTCGGAGGGGTCTCCTCCGTACACCAAGAAGAGGGTCCACCCAGTCGGTGCTCGTTCCGCCAGTTAGCAAACGGGTGCCCTCGTATACAGGTCGACTCCCTTGAGGAGGACAACGCTACTCCGGATTCGGACTCGGACTCGGATTCGGATTCGGGCTCCGCTTTCGGATTACTACCACGACGAATCAAATGCACACTAATTTATCCAAGCCGAAGTAAGAACCCAACACCCTTGTACCACTTACTACCTACCACCTTCCATCGCAAAGATCGCACGAGAGAGCCTCCAAGATCGGTAACGATCCTTTCAGATTGTTGCACCGATGGAAGAACGGTGGTACCTGCTTGAGAGTCGCACTCTATATTTTGTCGATCCTCGCTATTCTCTAGTTTTATCCAGCATTTTCTTCTCGCGTTAGATAAAAGACACGTTCATTTTTCAATCGATGGCTCCGCAAACTCGTTTAACGGGAATAATGCACAACTGGTACCGTTGTTGATCTTTGAAAGTTTTTTTTTCTTTTTCAAGCACTAGTTTTTAATTACTCTGTATGCGATGAATCAATCTCTTATAAAGAATCATTTATTTTGTTAGACCCCCGCACACGCACGTTCGGCTAGCCATGAAGTGGAATTCTGTTGTAAGAATTTATCTGGGAGTGGCATTCCTACTTTTGTTGGTATCGACCACGCATTCCCATGCTTCAAAACTAGTGAGTGGACATTAAATTGCGAGAAATATTTCTTGACCGACCACCCTGTGCAAGTCTTTAAAAAACTTTTGTGACTTTGCAATAGATATCCAGACGAGAGCGGTCTATCAGTTTAAATGACGTTCAGCAACTCTTGTCGGACCGGAGGAATCGGCTACCCAAGGAGATAGTGCCAACTAGCTACGAAATAGAAATCGATCCTCGACTAACGGAAAATAAATTGAGAGGCCGAGTTAAAATTAACGTTACTTGGGTGGACAAAGCAGATCAAATTATACTCAATGCGGATCCTGATATAATTATTAAGGATTCTGATGTTAAGATTACAGAGATCAACCCAAAGTGAGCATTAATATTATATTACTCTTTTTAATAGTCTCTCTCTCTCTCTCTCTCTCTCTCTTTTTATTTAATATAAAGCATATATATATATATATATATATATATATATATATATATATATATATATATATATATATATATATATTCCATAAAAACAATTTATTAAATTAAAAATACAAAAATCTAACCCATATTCTTTCAACTCGTTATCTTAATAATGTTAAATTATTATTTATCCACAAAAAAGTAAAACCGATCCTGCATCGTTGGCCATCCATATCGCAAGAATGGGTCGACTTATCAAAACTAATAAAAATTTATTCGTGATTACCCTGGAACATATGATGCAAGTCAATGAAAGTTGTACTATTGACATCAAATACACCGCAAACATTACCACCGCTGGAATTGGCTTTTTTAAGCAAGATTATTATCTTTGGAAGCAAGAACGGTAAGTTAAATCTTAATATACATTTAATAAAAATATACCTCTGTATTAAACACCGACAGCTGTTTCCTTTATTATTGTCATTTCCTTACAGCCACGATTCATTCTATGCTACTAATCTTCGATTAAACCATGCTTCAGCAATGTTTCCTTGCATGGACGATCCAGCATATAAAGCAATTTTCAAATTGAGCGTTAAACGTTCAAGGACCATGGCAGCACGATCCAATGTTCTAGTTGAAAATACCACTCAAGCGTAAGTAACAATAGAATATTACAAATAAATCTTTTAGAAACATTGCATTTTCTTACTCATAAATTATATACATAATTTCAACACACATATAAATATATCTCGATGAACTTCCTCTGTCTCTTAAGAGTTGATGAACCAGACAAAGTATGGGACCATTTCGAGACGACACCATTAATGGCGACTTATCAATTGGGACTTTTTATTTCGGAATTCGAAAACATTCTATCGAGTATACCTGTTAAAAAAATTAATGAAAAACAACTGGATGTTCAAGTGTGGGCTCCAAAAGAAATTGTCGAGCTACTAAAGGAGAAACAGGTGCCGGAAAAGATAGTCAAAATCGTGAATTATCTGCAAGACTACTTCAACAGTTCTATTGGTTTACCGAAACTTGACATAGTTGCCTACCCGGGTCACGTAGGCGCAGAAAAATCATTTGACAATTGGGGTATCGTTTACTTCACGTGAGTTTATTTTCATTAATCGATTATTCAAAACTGATATAGTTATTTAGGGATTCGCTAGAAACGTTGAGCGAATCAAAATAATGAGAAACGTTGAATCTATATAAATCAGATAATAACTCGTTACAGAAAAGAACAGCTAATCAGGGATCACGTGTGGAATATCGCATATGAACTAATTTATCAGTGGATTGGTCAATATGTGACTCCAAAAGAATGGAGCGATGCGCCTGTTAATAAAGCACTTAACTCGTTTTTGGCAGCCATGACAACGTCTGATGTAAGCTTTACCCTTTTTCATTTTTCCTGTGAAAATTACCCTGCTATTATCAATCAAGAATAACGAAGTTTGTTTATTTTGTGCGTAAACGACAATTTCTTTCAGCTCAATCCCGATGAAATGGAAGGGAAATGGCCTATCACTATGCTTTACTCCCTCTACTATGAATTTGGAAAAGTCGACCCATTCTCCAGAGTATACGGTATTAGAGACGACGCTAAATCTGCTAAGAGTACGTCATTTTTTTTAGAAAGCATTTCCAATCATTCATTTACAAACAATAACGTACATAGAGGCTGTTCCGCAACACGAGTACCTCATTGAAGCAAGGTGTACTCTTGAGGTCAAAGCAAGCAGAAATTCCCTTTGTCACTTTTCAATTCGAAGCTTAATTTTCGTTGATAAATATTTCCATGGCAAAGATACTATTAGTTGGACAGATGCGGCCAGATGATTAAAGTAAGATACAGACACTTTACTTGACTTTAATTATCTATCCGTCTATGTCTAACTCGCAGTATCTTCATTATTGAATATCTCGAAAACCAAGCGTTGAAAATAATGAAACAGTGGTAAAGTGGTGAAGCAAGGAGCTTTTTGACTCAATACACACAGGGTGTCCGGAAATTAACGTGCCCCTTTTCAACAGCATTTCTACCAAAAGTTGTCAAAAAACACCTTTTAAAATTTTAACTTGAAATTATTTTCTAGGCTTAATCATTTTTTCTCAGTGTCTTGTGACTTCTCATACAATATTTGTTTACCTTATTTAACGGTATCATTTTCCTCCATCTCATCCTGGATCTAAATATACACCTTTTGGGGTCGAAATAGGCTATCCAAAATCATTGTAGAAATAGTGTTGAGGAACGATTCCAAACACAGGTCAGAGACATTATTCAATTTGAAGTTGCATTTTCAAGATATTCGACATAAGACAGCAAAATGTTATCTTCGTTTCAACCAGTTGATTGTCTAATTAACTAATTAACGGTACATTTATCGTTGAATATCTTGAAAAGGAAGCATTAAGTTAAAAAAAAAATGTTAGAACCGTGCAAAGAATCATCCTTTAAAAAGCTTATGCTAATTTCTGCACACCCTATACTCTCAGGTGTAAATATCAAGACCCAAATCATCCAACAACAAATCGTACATTGTTATCCGTTCGACGTATGCGCGTATACCGTAATATACATTCGATTTTTTTATGCATTTAGCTGAGCTACTCTTCCGGATGTTCAATTATACTCTTGGTGAAGAGAATTTCCGGAAAGCCTTAAGGAAGTTTATTTGCGTACAGTCAAATGGGTTAGTTGAAAAACTCTCCAATACGTAAATTGAAAGAAACTCGAATTAGCATTAGTCCCTTACGTAAGTCTTTTTTCTTTCAGCAATAGAACATTCTTCGAGCGTCAAATTTACAACCACTTAAACAATGTGGCAAACGAAACGAAAAGTTTGCCAAAGGATCTGGACATTTATGAAATAGCCAGGGTATGGATTCATCGCGATCGTCTGCCTTTGGTCACGGCCATCCGTAATTATGAAGCTGGAAACGTTACTTTCAGTCAGGTACGTTAACAAAAGCCACTTTACTTAGACAGACCCTGCCACTCAAATTCCCGATATTCTCATGGATAACGTCTCGCTAAAGGCCGCGTAAAACCGTATATAACCACTTGTACAGTTCGACCTTTATCAAAATGATATTTGCATCAACCTTCTCTTTAATATGAAATACTTTAAACCGCACGGAGAGACGCGCATCTATCGACTATTATCAAGACGGCGTAGACAAAGCATTATGCTACATATTTGGATCGCGCTCTCGTTACACGTAATCTTTCTAGTATTCGTTACAATTATCGTATTTCCTCGAAATGTTCAATATATATTCGAAGACTCCTTCATCCAGCATTCCAGTCCATTGCAGATGCGGCCGTAAATACATCTGGAAGACACGTATGAAGAAAAAGAAAATGATTTTTGTCGAAAAGAATGAAATTCTATTTAAAGCGACTGCATCTCCCAGTACTTTAGATTGAATTTATTCCTGGGCTTATTTATGGCTTGGGAAGAGCAACAGATAAATTTTAATGTCGAGTTACATTTGCATAATATATCCGGAACACAGGGGTATTCCTTGATCACAATAACAAGTGACACAACACGTGTAACTGCATTGTAATCACACTTAAGACACGTTCAACGAACAATCGCAAATCGTCTTTGCGTGGAAGCCGTTCCATTCTCTCGAAGCTTCCTATGCGAACGTTCGATGGAAATGATTTAATTGACTGCACAAAAAAATCATTGGCAAGGTAATCGCGCGAGTATGCACGAACCAAGCGGAAACTCGTCACTCAAAGCAGATAGCGCGTAACTCCTTCGAGATTTTATACTGCGCGACTCGAACGAGATTATTTCACGATGAAAGAAGAAGTCACGGGAGAAAAATAGAACGCGATGATCAAAAAGAAGAATCTAAGCATTCGCTCGAGTCGTTGCAAACATTGTGTCCAAAGTGAAAAGAATCCGTTTAAAGAACGTAACATTGTTTATTTGCAGAATGTATACTTTAGAGATGGAAAGCCAGCTGCGTTCGATAAACCAGCCACCGGAATTGTCAACATGTATCAATGGAACATTCCGATAGTGATGCTCTCGCAGAATAATCTGGACTTTACGAAGACCAAGCCCCTGACCTGGTTAACTATCGGAAACGAAATCAAGAATCTGACCATCAAGGACATCGCCGATAAGGATAATTTCATCATTGTTAATCCAGAGGAAATAGGTAAGAATAATCTAATACTACGGTACTATTTCATTTTGAAACGATACACCTAATTAACTCTCCGTGTATTACGTTCCCTATTTATAAAGTATTGTAACTCTTAACGCGTTACCGCTAGAGAAAAGTATTCAAAAAACACCCGTTTGCGAAGAATACTCAAGGTCTTTAGAATCGAAGAAAAAGACACAGTTTTCACGTAACGAGGCACTCTTGAAAAGTATATTCGTTAGATCCTCGAGTCTCTTTACTCTTACACAATTTATTCTAATCTTAAACCAATCGTTTGCAAGACTCTTCATTTTTTGTAACACTGCCTCCTGCATATCATGCAAACGAGAAACAAAATTTTTAAATACGCAAAGCACGTGACACGGAGACACACGAAGTTTTAAAGGATTTTTAAGTACGCGTAGTCTCTCCTATATTAAGATTCTTAATAGGGCGATGATTCTTAAAATAATATAGATTACTATACTTTTTAGGAATGTTCCCGGTTAATTATGATTCTTGCAATTGGAAAATGTTATCTCAGTTTCTTCAGGGACCTAACCGTGAAACAATTCCGGTATTAACGCGGGCAAAGTTGTTACACGATGCTTGGAATTTAGCATATGCCGGAGAGCTTTGCTTTGGAGTTGCATTAAACATGACTCTCTTCTTGAAAGAAGAAAAGAGCCACGTGGTCTGGGAACCAGTATTTACAATGATTGATCACATTGGAAGACGCATTGAAAATTCATACGTCTATCCCAAATTTGAGGTAATTTCAATTCTCTCATAAGCTATCTCTCAGATTAAAATATGCAAACAACTTATTATTTTTATACTTTATTAATCCAATTTATGTTACATTTACAATCCCACTATGGAATTATAATAATAAATTAAGAGTTATTTTCCTATTTTAAAAAGCACGTATATTTTAAACAATCGTTTAAAATATTCTTACTAAATTAAACATTATTTATTTTAGGCTTACATTCGTAATTTGATGACACCCTTATATACAGAACTGGGAAAAATTATTAATGAAACGCAAGCTGGAGAAATTCCTAACAATACGCATAACTGGCAGGTACATATGCGAGGATTAATTAAAAATTTCCTATGTCGAGCGGGATACCAGCCGTGTGTTAAGGAAGCCAGAGAACAATATAAAAAGTGGTTGGAAGAAGAAGAGCCCGATAGTGGAATTCCGTTAGTAATTTAATATTTCTTTTTCTTCCTTTTTTTTGTCACATTTTAATTAATGGGAGAATAATTGAAAATTTCACAGAATCGCAAACGAATTCATTTGTCCAGTATTTAAATGGGGTACAATAGATGAGTGGGAATTTGGACTTCAACGCGTTATTAATTTCCCGCTAAATGATAGCGCAAGAAAAGAAAATGAACGCACTTATCTCCTGAAAACTTTGGCAGGATGTCCTAAGGATCCATATAAAATTGAAAGGTATTTGAAATCAAAATATTTCAAAAAAGTATATATACCTTTTAAATTGAATGTTGAATTATTTAATTTTTTAATTCGTTTTTTTACATATTTTATACAGGGTGTTTAGATACAAAATGCATCGTTTCTTAAAAGAGGATTCCTAACACTTGAGATAATTTTTCCTTTACCATTTTTTTAATTTGAAGATTTATTTTCAAGATATTCAATAATAATAAAATTATTATTAGTATATAGTCAAAATGGCAAAGAAAAAATCGTCTTAACTTAAAATTACCTTTTAAAAAGAATGCGTTTATATCGAAACACTCTATACAAGGTGTTTCAAAATCTGCGATATTCCTTTAAGAGTGATACTATTGAAGGTAAACAGCGACGAAAAGTCCTTTACTGTTTTTCGATCCAGAGTTTAGTTTTTGAGAGTTCAATCATAAGAATTACACTCTCCAATTAGTTAGTTAGATAGAGACAAACCGATAGTTGAAGACAAACAAAAGTCAGAATGGTGTTATCTCGCTTCAACAATTTTTCTGCCTCTGTCTAATAGCTTCTTTAGAATTGAATATCTCATAAATCAAGTTCAAGTAACCCTCTTAAAAGAAATGCGCGAATTTTGAAACACCCTGTATATTGAATTTTATCTCATTTTTAGCAATTAAATATTTATGCATATTAATATAGCATTTTTAATTGGTTTATTGACCTCTCTTAAATAATTTACAAATAATATAGAACACTATTTCTATTTAAATTCTGCACGTACTGGTGTATGGTGAATACACCCACATACAGTATTAAATAATTATTTTAATCGATTAGAAATACTTCAATATTGCAGAGTTTAATGTTTGATATTGTTAAATCTCTACAGGCTTTTAGACGTGACAGTTCTGGATCAAAATGAAAACTTTACAAACTCGGATATCCATCTAATATTCAGCACATTATCTGGTGGAGCCGCTGGTTACACTACACTTTTCTATTTCTTAGCAGACCACTGGGATTTCGTGAAAGAGAAATTTGAAAACAAAACTTTCCTTTGGGATGGTATAGTAAACTCAGCCACTTCATCCTTTAATAGCCAAGAAGGATATGATATGGTGTCTGATTTATATGCTAATCGATTTGGCGAATTTGAATCGGCTGAAAGTATAATTAAAAAAGCTCTTAAAAGAATCAAACAAGAAACAGAGTGGGGTGAGAAAAATCTTCCAATAATCGACTCCTGGCTCAAACAAAATCTTCCAAAAGAAGATTTGAAATTAATTGACGAAATAAAACCACTCCCTTTAAACAAAACATCCAGTCAGAATTAAAACAAATCAAGAATCATTTACTTCTTGAATTTAAAAAAAAACAAAGTAGAAATATTTGATAATTCATAAAAAATATTAAGTTATTATAAAATTTCCTACATGTAGTTATGAATAATTTATATCTATACTCTTTTGATAAACTAATGCACGATTTTCTTCAACAAATTTATATTAATTGTGTGGTCTCTAAGTATGGTTAGAGAAAATGTATATACGAATTTAGTATTAAAATTGCAATAATATATAAGAATACACATGTATAGAGAGAAATACAGTAAAAAAGGTAAAGTATACAAAAATTATTATTAAATACATTGTACGAGCTTGTTATACTTAATCAAATGTGATTGAATATGAATTTTTGATAAACTACCCATCCACATCGCAAATAACATGCTTCTATAAATAATATATGATCTGTAAAATAAATCGATTATAAAGATTTTAAAAAAATTGTATAATTTAATACAACTCCGATATAACACATGGAGAATTTATCATATGAACTGCTATTTTAAATAAATTAATATTGATATAATAAGAGAAAGGAATAAAATAAGATTTCGTTTTTCAAAACACGCCATTAAATACAAATTGATAGATTATTATATATTTTGTTAATACCACACTGATAAGTACTACAGTTTTAATAAGTTTTATATGAACATCAATGTACATAGTATCATCAACAAAACAGCCGCATTAATAGTATAATTACTATACCATAACTATATTTAATTTGACTCTAACACATTCCTTTTGTAACATAATAATTTGAAATAATAATTTTAAATTATTTTACAAAACACAATTTACAAATATATGTACGCGTATATATAATATATAAATAAATTTGTCTCTATTGTTGTAAAAATATCACTAATATACAGAATTGTTAAATTATATTTAACGAATTCGCACATATTAAAATACTATAGAGTATATGTTATATTATATTAACTAACAGCATGCCTTCTTGTGTTTGTGACTTATAAATAATTAATACTTTTAAAAAACTGAAATTTTATTTATATAAAGATATATTCATAAAAAAGTCTAATATTGCGAAAATAAAATTATTATCAGTCCATTTCTTTATAAGGTATAATAAAAACTTTGTTTCGTAACGTAGTTGCTTACAACTAAATATTTAAAAAACCAAATTATAGTGATGTATTGATCGAAAGTGTTAGACAAATTAAAAAATAAAAAGTTTACCACATTTATCCAAAACTTATTTAATATTTTGCTTACTTTAGGAAGTTTAGTACTGATCAAATTATGTTTAACTTTAACGGAAAAGAAAATATATTTACTGTTCGTTGTGTGAATTTAATAATTTTTATATGAGGAACATATCATAATGTTAGATTTGTAATGATTGAAAATTTCTCTGAAATTAAAAATAAATATTATTATTTAAAATATGTTTACATATATATATATTTATTGTCAAAGATAATTTTCTGATAAAAGCTTAATTACCTCTACATAATCGTCGGCTCCTCTCGCATTGGCAGGATAGTAATCAACGATCAACGGACGTGGACGCTGTCCAATTCCGGATGGCTGTTGTAAACCACACGCTTGTTCTTCATTCGTAATTACAGTTACTAACGTGCTTATAACTTTTTCATCTAACTGAGACATTGCTTTATTTGGTGATTTCATTCTTCTTAGGAACAATGCATTCCATTTTTGTCTTAAATGTAAAAATAACTGTGCAGCTTCCGGGTCAAGCTTAAAAACCACCCAGTCATCTAATTTAAATAATGTTCCTTCGTGACTTTCATCCACTTCAGAATCAGATTCACTTTCCAATACAGCTAAAAGGAATGAAGAAAAGAAAATCAATAAAATTCTGAAAAAATATACTAATATCATGATGCGTATATAAAATGTTTAATTACTCTCTGCTTCGTATATGACATCCATCGGCAATCTTGCCGGTCCAGTAAATAATGCTATAGTTAAAGGATTAACCAAGGTGACAATTTTAACGTGACAGAAGCGTCCCGTACGACTCATTTCCTCATACAATAACCAATCACATGGCAATGATTCCACATTAGCTGCATGTGTTTGTGCTGCAGTCATTCGAGGAGATTTTGGAAATTCTCTTAACGTTGACGAAGGATGAAAAACGACTTTTACTTCTTTTCTGTAATATCAAAATAATATAAATCATATCTTTCCTTATAACAAACTTATTATCAACAAATACAATGTGACTTTAGTAATCATCTTACTGTGTTCTTAATTGTAAGTGTTCCCTATCGACGCGAATCAAATTAGGATACAACCCTGCAGTTAGGGCTGCCTTGACAACTGCCCAGTTTTCAGAATTAGAATTTAAATCTCTTATATCACCAGAGCCTCTAGCTCTAACAAATCCAGATGCACGAAGTTGCCCAAGAAGTTGAGTTCTCATACCAACGATCATTTCCATAACAGCCGCAGAAATGAAATTTTTCTCACAGAACGAACGTTCCTTACCACTCGCTCTTGCATTTTGCCAACCTTGAAAAGCGCGCAGCATAACCATATGATCAGAATACGTGCCCATGGCAAATTTTTTTCGAGCTACCGTTACAGCTCGTTTTTGCGACGGTTGTGCAGGCAAAATAAACGGATCCCTATAAAATTAAATAAATCAATATTAACAACGCGTACACTGTGTGGGCGTGGTTTAAGATTAAAGTAAATTTGAAATTTTTAATTTAGCGTTATAAAACTACTCGTGACATACTTATAAGCTAAACTGCAGACAATTGTTAAAACTGGATCCAAACATTTTAACACAACTGCATACAAAAGCATCTTTCCTAATCTTGGTTCGATCGGTAAATCTAACAAATGACTTCCCAATTCCGTTAAATCTTCCCAGGGATCCAATGCATCGATTGTCTTCAATAGTTGAACCGCATTTCTAGTAACTACGTTGGATGGCGGTTCCAAAGCTCTATCCAAGAATTCAGCAATTGGAGTATTTCCAGGAGCCAAATGCTTCGTAAATAAACATAATTCCTGTAACGGCAGTCTTAAAATTTCTGGAGTCTGACACGGTTGCATACTGTTGAAACGTATGGATGAAAATAAACGAAAGCAAATTCCTTTACGGCACCTTCCAGCTCTTCCCTTTCGTTGTTTCGCACATGCTTGCGATATCCAGTTACACCGCAGTATGCAGACTCCAGAGATAGCATCAAATGATTTTTCCTTAACTTTACCAGAATCAATAACGTATACTACATCATCGACTGTAATACTGGTCTCCGCTATATTTGTAGAAAGTATAATTTTTCGCGTGCCTTGCGGACTCGGTTTGAATATCTTTTTCTGATCACAAGTTTGCATATTTGAGTGAAGTACAAATAAATTATAACGCGACCCTTGATTCATACGCTTTTCTTCAGCATTGATTCTATCTCTCATTGTTACTATATCATCGTAGCCAGGAAGGAATATCAAGAGTGAACCAGCTGGCATTTTTAAATGAATATATAAGACTAGTGTTAATAAAAGATCATAGTCAATATTCTCATCGTTAAAAGTATGATGATACATATCCAATAACATTTTATCTTCTTCGGAAATATTTTCGTCTTTTGCTTGAGCTATTTCATTATCCTGCATCATACAGTCATAAGTTTTCATATAAGCTTCGATCAGTTCAGCGCACTCTATTTGGTTCATATTTTTTGCCCAATCTAAAGCAGTCCATTCGTTGCCTGCACGTAAATTTAAATTTGCTCCAAGATTTAACAATTGTTCAGTAGTATTTATACAACCTCTTCCAGCAGCAACCATCAAAGGTGTAACAGAAGTTTTGGAATGCTGATAATCAACAGATACATTTTCAGAAAGTATAAAATGCAAAAGTTGAGCAAAATTATCATCACCACCGCACAACCATGCATTAGAAATACTCTTATCCATTTCTTCAACTAGCCAAGGCTCTAATTTTAATTTTTCAGGTATTGGCTCATTTTGTTGTGCTAGAATAGGAGCCGGTAACAGGCATCTCTCACTCATAGTATTTGCCTCGGATTGCTGAGGCTTATATTGAGTCCATGATTCCAACACTTTACGCTGATCTTTCTTATTTGTTAATTCTTTCTTTTTCATAATCATTTCTTTTGTCATGTAACCCGTTATTTTCAAAATATCTTCAAGATAGAATACATCTACATCGTATGATCGACCAGGTACAGTTATAACACTACATTTACTAAAGTACTTCGCAAATATACCAGTGTCTATAGTAGCACTCATTAAAATAACTTTTAAGGATCTATATTTATCTAAAGCATCTTTTAAAGCTATTAAAAGGAAATCACAGAATCTATCACGCTCATGAACTTCATCCACAATTATATGTGTAATAGTAGCAAGTGCAGTGTCACCACCCATAAGCGTTCGAAGAAGTACACCATTTGTACAATACGTTAAAAGAGTTTTCGGAGCAACTCTACTTTCAAGTCTAATTTGGTAGCCAAAAGTTTGACCTATTTTCTCATCCCTTTCAAATGCAACTCTTTCAGCAACGGATACCGCTGAAAGTCTTCTGGGCTGAGTACAAATTATTCGACATGTGTGGTGCTTCTGCTGACAATTTTCTAGTATGTATTGTGGCACTTGTGTTGTCTTTCCACATCCTGTTTCTCCAGCAATGATAATAACTTGATGATTGTTTAAAGCATTGAGAATTTCTTCCCTTGCGTTATAAATTGGTAAAGATTTACGAAAATTCAACACATCATAATTAGTTTTTAATTGAGGAATTTGTGGAACGCTACTATTCAGACGTCCCATTGCTTTTGTATTTGTATTTACTATAACAAATAATCAAAAATTAAAACATAATTTTACTAAAACAGTAAAAAGATATTTTCTTTAATACATACCATCTGTATTTAAAGGCCGTTCTCTTTCTATAGGTGGTAATAAATCTTGACATTCTTTATGATTTAAAGGAAAGTTTCGTAACAAATTATAAATATTTTGACGCGATGACTTTTGTAGTTTAATAAAAGCATCAGCTTGAACAATAGTTGATCCTTCTCTCTTATATACTGTCAGAAATCTATTTGTACCTTTACTGTAAAATTAAATATTAGCATTCATAAAAATGATTGAATTTCATAATTATGCATCTTAAAATTTATTTCAAAATTTAAAGTATACCCTCGACTTTTGGATTTTAGTCCAAGCGATGCAGCTAGTTTATGTATATAAGCTCTTTCTTCGGCTGTGTATGACGATGGAAATTCCAATTCCTTCTGGTCTGAGGTTTCCAATAACTTTTTTATAGTTAAGTTAACAGCTATTCTGGTATCCTCTCCTATAGGTTGCTGTTGCTGCCTATATTGCTTGCGACGAGGCATGATGAATTAAACAAATTTAAAACCTGAAAAATGGATTCCAACATTAATATGTGATATATTACATTCTAATTCTTTAAAAGTTATTCTACATAATATAATTTCATAATTATAAGTGATTTTAAAAACTTTTTAACAATAGTCCTAATGCACTGTTCTCTATATTTTTAATTATTATCAGACTGTAATTTATAAAGTATTTCAGATTGATAAAATCTCAATATAATCAAGTTTAAATCATTATATCAATAAAGCGGTATTATAGTTATACTAAATACCAGCAATTAAAAGAAACATTACTTTGTATTACCGTCAAAAGTTTCAAATACGGAGTAATAACATACAGGGATCGGAACTCACTGATTTTCGTGTATTTTGGTTAGTTCTAAAAAAAAGGTCACTTCGCAGAGGTCAGTAGTACACTTACTATAACGCCACATAGTAGTGCGTAACGAAACTTTTCACATAAACAAATAAAAATAAATCATTAGATTTTGCTCGATAAATAAGATTTATATAAAGTGTTGTTTTATATTAATGCTTTAAATATTTTTAATTAGCTTCAGGCAATTTTAAATAAAATGATTAGTGTTTATAATTCTATACAAAAAAAAATGATACAAGGTTGCTATGTTTTGGAATGTTTAACACTTTCTGTCACAACAAATCATAAATTTCCAACTAATGCATACAACTTAAAATAATGAATAAATAGTATAAACCAATTGTAAAAAAAAAACACCAATCAGAGGAAGACATTAAAATGTCCATGGTTAGTTTATTCATGTAAATTATATAAAGTGTAAGTATAAAAATATACTTATATTTTAATGAAATGATTATAAAATAAGTGGATATTTATTATGAAATTGAAAGAAAATGCAATTCTATTTCTAACTTAAATATGTAATATATCAAATAATGGAACAGTTAGCATATGAATACTGTATGCCATTGTATAATCAAACGCAGAGTATAAGAATATTCATTATATAATATTGCTTTAAATAGAAACATGTTTTTCTCATATATATATATTTATTATGAATTTAGGATATTCCAGAATAAACATAGTTATAAAAGAATTCTTTACCACTTTTATATTCAGAGCTTAATTTTCGAGATATATGCTAATCAAGTTATTATTAGGTAAAATAGATAGATAGTAGAAATTTAATAATACCAATCTATTTCACCAATTGTGTATATTTATTACTGAATTATTCAAAAATTAAGCTTTAGATCAACAAGATGCCAAGCATAATTCGATTCAGTTTTACATGAAGAATCATTCTTTTAAAATCCATGTGACTATTTCTGAGCACCCTTTATAAATTTGTTATTACAAATTTCATCGAAACATATTAAAAACAACAATATTGTCGAAGCTCGCAATATCTTTAAAATCAAGAAAAAGCTTAGAAGAAAAAAAAGCGAAAAACCTTCATAGTCCAAAGAACATTAGATCGAATATATTAAAAAGTATTTTACTAGCAGCATAACAAATTTAATGAGTTTTTTTAAAAGTCCACAAGATGCAGAATGATGTTCAAAAATTTGGAATTCAAAGTATAACGAATAAGTAACGATATAACACATTATTCTCGTTGCGTCTCATTCACATAATTAATTTAAATATTAAAATTTTAATTACATTTTATTTATCTTAATTACAGGTTGCTTAAATATACAACTTAATTATTTAATTCTTAATACAAATTTTATTAATTAAATCCTCCGACAAATATCTTACAACATGTAATTATTGTTAATTTTAACGAGTAGGTAGTAAGAATTTTCTCTCAAGAATCCCGAGAGAAGTACAAAGTTGCCAAAAGCACTATCCTGCTTTATCTCGAGGTAGATTTCGAATCGCTTTTCGGCGCAAACAGTGACTTCTGGATGAAGATAAATAAATTTTTGCCTCCTCCGTACAATCCAAAGTTACAGCCGATGCATTTCTAGGATTCCAGCGCACGACAGATGAAAAGATGAAAACTATTCGATTTTGAACTCTCCCCTCTCTCCCTCCCCTCAGGACCAAGCCCGCAAACCATTCGCGCACACTTGACGACGACGAATGACCCTCGGTCAGTAAGATAGAGTAAATTTGGTGGTGGTCGTTCGTGGAAGGAAAACCGTGTGTGGGCGAATCCAGAAAAATGCAAAAGTAACTCGAGTCGATAACAACATTCGGTGTCAGTGACAGCCGCGAGATGGCGCTGCGAACATTTCGCAAGCTTTCCGAGTACAGCTGCACTCAGAAGCGACTATGAACTCTGAAGCAGCAGGTACACAGTCGAGTGGTGTCTCAGTAAACAATATGGCCGGTTCAGTTTTGTACGTGGGTTATGTCGTTCTCTTGGTTTTTCCCCAAATTTCCACGTGTCGTAGCTGGGATTAGCTACCTGCGGTAAGTACAATAAATTCGCTATCAAACTTATCACCAACTTTCGGCTATACCGAAAGAGACATTGCGAGGATCACCGATCCGAGACTGTTAGCGTGGTTATGCGGTTACACTCTCTGTACCTTGTATACTCTCTCTCTCTCTCTCTCTTTGTCTCCCGTTCTCTCCCTCGACCAATCTTTTACACTTCTCAAAGCGATTGAGCAAACTTTGGGAAAAATTCTCTCGCATCGATCGTTTCTCAAATTTGCGCGCTCTCCATTTCTTTTTGCCGGCGGGACTCTCAGATTTTATTCTCGACAATTCTGTCGAAATGTGCTTCCCTAGCTCTCTCTCTCTCTCTGTCTCTCTGTCTCTCTCGAATAACGTTTCTCGACTACGACGACGACGACGACGACTACGAATCCCGCAAATGTTGAAAATCCGTATTTATAAATAATGTCGCACTCGTTTCGTGGGTTCAACGCGCAAAGGCGAGTGTATTTGCTTCGATAACGACAATAACGTCGGCTTCCTTCGGAGCAAAGAACATTTCCACTTTGATTTCCATGTTTCCCGCGAATGTGCGAATGTACGTGTACGAGGAGAGGTTGCGCTTACACCGGCGTATGCGAAGCAACAGGTTTTTTGCACCGAACATCGTCATGCTCGCACACACGCACTCTTCGTGCCATTGAACAAATTTCATTTCTCCCTCTCCCATTCTCTCTAGCACGCGTTTTATTACGGATATATTGAAGAAAAAGAAAAAAGAAAATTAGGAAAAAAATTGTATTCGCGCGCGCGCGCAAACGTACACACGGTGGAATTTATACATACGCGCGTACATACGAGTGGGGAAGGTGATATTATTACAGCGATTGTGTTGTTATTATATCGCTGCGATCATTCTAAAATCACTGCGCGCGATTATAATATTCGAATCATTAAGTTTACCCAAGGCCGAGTCTCGAAGGAAAAATGGAAACCTCGCGATCGCGCGCATAAATCACACTTCCGAGAATCGATGGTGTTTTTCGACGTTTCGCATCTCGGTGATATGGAAGAATGGAGTTTCCATCGGGAAATTTGCCGATGATCAACGAGACACTCGACGACGATCGTCTCCTCTCTCATTCAGCGTAAAAATCATATCGGTAAGAATCTTGTTTGAAGTCGGAATCGTCCTCTGTATATAATATGTGTGTGTGTGTACTTACAATAGAAATGGATGAACCATTACGATTCGTGGAAATACCACTAGTAGTTGGAAAGTCCGTGAAAGACGATAGATACCACGTGTACGTACGTACGTACGTACGTACGTGCTGTATGTACACACACACACTCGTGCACGGCTGATTGACTTATAAAAGAGGCGGCGGAGGTTTGCAGACGATTCTCTCCGTGGCAGCAAATTTATCGCGATATCGGTAAGAAATCGTTCGCCAGCAGTTCTCCGTACCTGTGGACGCTCGAAATTTCTTCGATAAGCTGGAAATCGAAATTACTCGACTCAATTGGTTAATTTCACGAAGGGAGGACAAACCAGTTAGTTGCGGGGGAGGGAAAGGGGGGAAGAGGTTTTTTAACGGGATATCACGAGCGATCCTGAGTAGGTGGTATCATGGTCCATTCAGGAATTACGTAAGATGACATCGCGATGTCTCCTCCGTTCCTCTGCGCTTGTTCCTGAATTAACGCTAGAGCCAATGCTAAGGATTCTCATTGATTGGAAATTGAAAAGGTGATGCGATGTGCTGCAGCTGCTGCTGCTACTTCTGCCTGCTGTTGCAACTGATAACCTTCGAGACTAGAGCTACCAACGATTGAAATCAATTCATGAATGACGTCTAAACGCGTTTAAATGCACTCCGAGTATTTCGAATATTACGATTCTTAGGTGGGCCGAGTATGTCGCACCTTTAACTCGTTGCTTTCACTGTAATTGGCGATGCGCGTTACTGGGTACACTGATCGATACTATTTTTTTCTTTCTCCATAATTCTGATAACGCTCGATGGTTATTTATATTGACGGGGTGCTTCGGTGAGGTACGGCCAGATTTTAAGGGGTTGCCGAGGGGGTGATTCCAAGATGATTTTTCATTTACCGTATTTCGATCCGAAGCTTAGTTTTTGAGATATTTTATGATAAAGGTACCGTTGGTTAGACAGAGACGACGGATAGACGAAGCGAGACAGAGTGGCGTTGTCTCACTTTGACCAACCGACTGTCTTCTCTGTCCAAGCAATGGTACCTTTATCGTAAAGTTTGTCAAAAAAACTAAACTTCGATTCGAGTGAAAAGTCAAATGGGTAAATGAAAAATCGTCGTAGAATCTACTCCCTCTTAAAATTTGGCCTTGCCTCACTGAAACACCCTGTATATACGATTTGCACTTGATCGCTTGTCTCTGTATGAAAAATTCGTAGTCTCGATAAAAATATCGGTGTACATACGTTATTGTTAATTATTTCATAAACGAATATGCAAATACTTGGAAAACTATTCGTCGAATAGATCCAGAGTTGAACATGTTTCTTCAGAAGTATTATGAGCGAGCCATTGCTTTTTAATTATCGCGATCTTGAAGCTTATGGAAACCCGAAAGAAATACTCGAGAGTAATTTATATTTTAATACTTGTCGCGGTAGACATTAATGTTGTTAATAAGAAATTTTCAATAGAAACTATGGTACGTGCGGATAATTAGAATAAAATGAAAGGTTGTTAGCTTATAATATATAGCATATAAATAGAGTATTATCCAAGGTTCGCTTGTCAGGTATAACAGAGTAATTACAATTGAAAGATAAATTTAATATTCTCGTAAAAAGAGTAACTGCTTTTTTCCAGTTAAGCTTTCAATGACGAATTTCTTCATCGTATATCATTAGAAAATCAATAGCGAAGAGAGATAATAAGATAGGGGGCGGGAAGAGAGAAGAGTGTACCTGTGTTTGAAAATATGTGGAATTGATATCTGTAGCCTCAGATTTCCTTTATCCCCCGGTAGATTGTAAAGTAGAAAATCAAATAGGTCGAGTCATTCTGGATTTAACGTATACCACCGATTTAGGAAGAAGGCGGGCGGGCGAACGAGTCGACTAAATAAATACCACACTGTATACTTTTACTTTTTCAACGTACCCACTGATTCCCTGCTTCCATAGATCTCCCATAAAACACAAAAAACCATAATACTATGCATACGCGCTTTGTTTTTATTTTCAAAAATAAATTTTCTTCCTCTTTTACCCCCAATCCCCCTCCCATCTACAGAATGAAGTAATTCTCTCATAGAATAGCTTGTAGAGAATGAATTATTTTGTAAATAATTTGCGAACCCGCAGATCCTCTTTCATTTTGCTCTTTAATAAATTTGTGTGACGGAGCACAATCACGCTTGCTATCAAAGTGTTATTACTTTTCAAAGCCACTCTTTTTCTTATCAATCTTTTCGTTCATCGCCCTATATTATCACTTTATCAAGATCTTTTAGAGGAATTACACCGTTGATAAAGATTTCGTATTCAGTTTAACAGTGTACGCTCTATGGATTTTAGTAAAATTTGCTCGGTTATGTCAAATTTTTTTTTTAACAGACCGATAATATATACGGTTATAAGATCAATGCTGCGAGTGCACGTGTCTCGTATTATAAATATTGTTCTCGTTGCACTTTAACAGGCGATATTGTCACTAGCAAGTTCATTAATCGTTCGAGCAAGTGACGCAAGTTTCCGTCGCATCGATACATAATCAAGTGAAGGATTTGCACTATAGTAGTAGTAGTAATAGCGGTAACAGTAGCAGTAGCAGTAAAGTTCTCCGCAGATAAATCCAATAATTTTCTAAAACTTGAACGTTAAATTTAGCATCTACGATGCGTTTCTAGTGGTTTTTACCAGGTTTCCAAGCCGAGCTCTTCGGGCAACTCCGAAATTTCGAAAGCGTCCTCGGCCTCTTTAATTTCATGCGGTAGACCCTTTCTCTCCCACAAGATCCACACTACCTGACCTTCGGTGTCCTACAAAACTGGCGCGTATCTAAACTTCTCTTCTCTTTTCTATTGGCTCGTTGCATCTCAAATGGTAAATCCCTTTCTAATAATATTCTACAAACAAGATTTTCTTCACTCGTGGGGGTATGCGGTAAACGATTAAAATATCATTAATACACATCGGTCTTCTAGAGAAATTCTTCTCAACTTAATTCTATCCATTGACTGACCGATACGAATAAAACGAGGAGGACGTTTCCTTCGTTCTTTCGCTATATCCCTGTATTTGTCACTTATTAACGAGTGTGCGATCGAGTAGCGTCAACTGTAATATTTGTGAGTTTTTTTAGATTTTATAACTTTTTCACGAGGTCATTCTTTTTCATAAGTGAAACATCATATTTTCATGGAAGCCACGTGTCTCGAGTAAGCGTATCAATATTTTGATCTATCACCACGTGGAAATCGCATTCTATTCTACTTGAATACAATGTGCTGCAGAGAATGTCAAATGGTTATAATTATATAATATTGCATGCTGCGTCTATTGCACGTAACAGGAAAACATGCTAGACATTGTACGCGATCCTTAAATGGTTCTTTTTTTGCTCTCCTATTTTTTCTTTCGCGAGGCAACTGCTACATGAAATTATTTACCAATCAACACCATGAACTTCTTGGAAAATTTATACGTTGAGTGTAAAAAACTTGGACTTTTTGTCTTCGCCCGATCAACCTCTCCTTACTTATATTACTGTAGTATCCCTCTATGGAGCAAGCTTTGCTACTCTCTTGCTTCTTATCAGTAATTTACTATTTTTCAATCTTTCTGTCTTGCAAATTCATACAAGGTCAATCATCGTTACACTTTTATCTTGTTTTTCATGCAATTCTTAATATTGTTAGTATTATACTTGATTTGCGTGTTTTTTTTTATTTTTTTTATGTTTCTATCTCTATCTCTCTTTGTTAGTTCCTAATCATACTCCCAAGTCTAACGTTGCAAAAATCAACTACTGTCACGATATATTTATTACCATTGCTTATATATTTACAGTTCTCCGGAAGAATTTCATTACGTAAAAATATTTTATGGCAATAACTTGTTCGAGTGTGTTTCTCACGTGCATATTTACCAAATGGAGAAAAGTAGAAAGAGAGCGAGAGAGAGAGAGAGAGAGAGAGAGAGAGAGAGAAGAAAAGAAAAATAGACACTAGGGCTTCTTACATTAACGATCGTCCCGTAACCTTAGGTCGCACAAATCGATCTTTCCTTGGGGCTCTTTGAATAATAGAAATTGTCCCGTGAACTACTACAGCATAGTTGTGTTTTTTCCACGGTCGTTTCATACAAATTACAAATATCACTTTACACAACCAAATCCTACATACTCGATGCTACTTAAGATTAAGTAACGTTAAGTCATCTTGCAAAGAACATGATTTAGTAGTACCGGCGAAGAGGAATCATTGTCAAGAAGAACTATTTGTAAATTCCGTCGATTCTCCTAATGAAAAATAGACATTAAGAAATTCTAACCTGAAGGAACGCGAGAAACCAAGAAATATTAACGGATATTGATTCCACAAGCGTGTAAGGTATAATCAGCATTGATTTAACCAGCTATTTTTCATTTTCATCGTCTGACCAGCAAAGTCAAAAAGTTTTCAACTATTTCTGACTACTAGCTGAATGCATAGCGCGTGCTCCCTCCAATACTCTAATTGTAATGAAGAACCTTGATAATACAACTTGCTCAACAATGCACCTCTAAGTAATTCAACGTTGAACCCTGAACTTGCACTTTTATACGTAGAGAGTGTCTAATTTTATCGAAATAATCAATTAGCCAGTGCTCGTCCAACTTCCACTTATCTCCTTATTATTAGAGGAGAGATATTTCAGCGAATCGTTAATCGCTTTAGCTAAGAATTGACTGAATCTGTCATACCTTTATTTATTCTAATTCTCTCCTGAATTGTCATCTTTTTTGATACTTCACAATATTTCAAGCTGAGCCTGTAATATTCGAAAACAAAAAAAATACAGTTATTTTGCGAATAAACAAATTATAAACAAAAATTACCGAGTAATTTTCCTCCTCGCTCGCTTATCACACTGTTATATCTCTTTGAACACGACGATGACTCTGTAAGAACTTCAATTTATTGTTGATTAGTGATTAAACCCCCCCTCCCCTCCGGTCTTCGCCATTCTACTCCTCCTCCTCCTCCTCCTGATTTGCAATATTATAATATACGTGTGCGTATAATTTATTATTCTCAGTAGGATGTAGTGAACTTTTTCTACAATTATCAAAGTGAAGTTGGCACGAATTTCTATGGATTTGTCCTATAATGCAGAAACCTAATTGCGTCCATGCGTAATCGATAGCTGTAGCAAAGTTAGGATTCCTGGCGACAACGCCTGTGACGTGGTTCAATCACTTTCTTGTGATCAAGCGATACTTATATTGACCTTGACCATTGTCAAAAGGCCAACTAAGGAAGCGATGTTATGTCAAGTGCTTAAACCGCAATAGAGTTTTCATAATAACGAAGGTACCGATACTCTGAAATATTAAATTCACCTTGAGTCTTTACAATCATAATTATTACTAAAGCATTTCACGGAAATTACCAGGAATTACTATGTAAATGTTGAAGTTAATTTCCTATACTAGTACGTTGAGTCACTACTTAACTGGAATTATGTGAAATTGCCTCTTTGAACCATGAAAGCATATTAAACATGAAAGAAATGATCAGGCAAAGGTACAAATTCTTGGAACAATCTTCCCGGGACTTCTCCGTATTAATTTCTTGTAAGAACTTCTGGCTCTCTACCAGTAGAGGAAAACTTCGTGAAAGATTATTGGCTCGCATCGCGTAGGTGATAATTAGATTGAAATTTTTATCTCCAGGAATGCATTATCTTGTATCAATACGACGTAATCGTTTTGTAAAGAAATTTTATTCTTGACTAGGGGTTATCTGTAAGAATTATCAGACGGGAAGGAGCGGCGGGAGGGGGAAGGGGAGAGGCAGAGAGTAACCCACGAAGAATCATTAGAACCTCAAAGATCGCAGAAGGTGAAACTTTGCAGGTGCAACATTTCTACGGCAAGGTCGAACCATAAAAAGTTACGTAGAAGAATCAAGATCAACCATCAAGAGGCTAAACCTTTGTTGTAATATTTTTAGAAATAATTCTCGATGATTATATCAATTTTACCTTTTGCCAGCGGTACCCGTTAAGATCGGCTGCCAGGAGAACGGAGAAACGTAACATGTGCGATTGAAATTCGAAATTACTTTTATCGACTGATAAATCAATCTGAATTCATCGTGGATCAAGAACGGGTTAACGCGCAATGATTCTATCAGAGTAAAAGTCCACGTGCGTAAAAAAAGACCAATGTGGTACACGGTTAATTACGGATCATTATCCACAATCCTGATAGCTGGGACGTTTTCCGTTTGCGAAAAGAATTACGTAAAGTCAATAATGGGCAATACTTGAATCAAGAAGTCTGTTAGTTGCATGCCTCATCCATCCAGCGCTTATTTCATTCAGGACCAATATTTACTTGGCCAATTTTGCTCCTTGAATAGAGATCTTCATTTATTCTGGCAAAGTACCAAGAGTTTCAATCACGTGACTGAACAGGGGAATTTTGCTATTAATATTTATTTATTTATTTGTATCTCTCGCACCGTTTATTGCTAAGATCTCTCGACGCCAATCACAAGGAGGGAAGCCGACATTGCGCGGATATTGGGAAAACGTAGCGCCTGAAAATCACAGATCACAGTCGGTCATTAGAATTTCCTATTCTGGAAAACAGCAGCCCGCATGCTAGAAACACGCAATAGCTAATGCATATGAAACACATGGCGGAATATTCAATGAAAATATGAATATGAAATTTTTCTGCGATACAATAATTTTTACGCTTTCTTTCATATTGATACGTGGAAAGAGTTGAAAGCATAATCGCACTGGAGAAACCTTGAAAGATTTTAATTTTACTTATTCTTAATTAACTTTCGTGGTACTTCGGGTTTCAACTGAAGCAACGGTATTGTTATTATCGTTATCACTAACATTATTATTATTATTATTATTATTATCATCAAAACGTAGCCGCGTAGCGTGCAAAAATTTCAAGTTCCCGATTGATTTCCACAAACATGGAGATTGATCAGAAGAATTGACCTTCGCGTTATCAGATTAATCCTAATTAAGTCTAATTTGGTATCAGAAATAGAGTTTTGATTGGAAGAGAATGTCTCATTGATTGTTAAACGTGTTATTTTTAAGGGGCAATTAGACTCTCTAATGGCGGCGATAATCATTAGTGGTTGGCGCAGACGCGCATAAGAAATTGATGTTAATCGAAATGGAATCTGAATTTGTTAGTCGGTCGGAGAGGGGGTGGGAAGGAGATAAAGAAATAGATAGATAGATATAGAGAGAGAGAGAGAGAGAGAGAGAGAGAGAGAGAGGACAGGAATCGCGCATATCGTTTAACAGTAGTTCTTTCCCATCTGGCCTGGCGAGTGCGGCGGGTACATTTTCGGTGCAGGCGCACCGAGACTGGAGGGGACGGATGCCGCCGACTAGAAGTCGACCGATATCATTAGCCCTGTGAAATTAATTAGCAAGCAAGGCGAGCAGCGTCGATAACCGGCTACGAATACAAATTGCCGATTGTGCAATCGCCGAGACCATTCACCGCGTTTTACCGAGTCGATTCTACGGGTTTGCGGATTTGCGGATTCGCGGATTCGCAGATTTCTCAACATCTTCGTACTCCTCATCGCGCGCATCTACGCGCCGTTATTTTTACCAAAACTTCCTTCCGTCTGCCCATGACCGAACATTACGGGATCGTTCGATTTCCAAAATTTCTCCATCCCGTTCGACGACGAGGAGCCTTTAACTCCGCTATTGCCACCGCTACAACACCGCTGGACCCACGCGACCTACCTCAACTTCCATTAGCATAGAAGAGATCCACACTGGGAAGCTACCGGGGGAACTCGCTCGTTGCCGCGATTGGACACCCAGCTATTTCTCATCGGTGAGACTTTCTACGAACCTTCTCCAGGCTTTTCGAGCGAGCGTCTATTCTTAACTCGAAATTTAGAGTTATGGAGCCAAAGAGGAATCGAGGAGGGAGGGAGGAAGAGGAAGCAGCATTGGCAATGTTGCTCTCGTAGCTCTTCATCTCTGTCTCTCCTTACCCGCGGCGATACAACGACGGTATCTCGCGTTTCGGCGAGAAACGGAATTCGCTGAAATGGTTCGGGCGAGTAAAATCGAAGGGACTCTCGTTCTATCGAGGTAATAGAGATTCCGTGTATGAAACAGGCAGAGGGAGAGGGACTAATGTCATTAGGAGAGGGTGTGTCACTTTCCACTTTTATCGGCTGCTCCTTTCAAGTCATAAAAGAGGGGTGGGGGGGAGCGAGAGGAGACAGAGGTGGTGTAGAAGCAGTGGCGTGTAATGTTTTATTCGTTGCTTCGATCCCCGAGAATAATGTACACGGAGGATCAACAACGTCGTGTGCGCTCCTCCTCGGGTCGCTTCTATCATCGACTACATTAACGCGATAGATGCGGGATGGGCTTCGATTGCAAAGTCATTCGACGAGACTCGCGCGAAGAATGGCCAGAGACTTCGCGGACTCCCCCCGTTCCCTACCCTAATTTCTTCCTCTAGCATGTCGAAGACTCCGTAGATCGAGACCTCGAAGGTTCGCGCTTTAATTTCATTAGGCGAATACTCGCACACGATGATGATATTGCAAGTTAATCAAGTAATAGAAGCTCTTTCGACGAGTCTCGCGGCAAAGCGAGAGATTATTTTTAGTCTGGAGAGTATCGAGAGAGAAAAAAGCTTGTCTGAAAGCCTGTGGTCTAACCGAGGCCGGGACCGGATCCATTGTACGAACATGGCACAAATAAGCAGTAAAACTCGAGGAAACTCTTATCATCCAATTCTACGATTCTCCTTTCAGAATGTACTCGCCGGTATCTTATCAGCAGACCCGTCGTCACGCCTTTTAGTATTTCGTGAAATTATCGCTTACGATCTACAATCGGAGAGAGGAACGTGCTCTTATCATTTCCCAGCGCTATTGGATGGGTATTGGATGGGGGTTGTTCCTATTGCCTGCCGAATATCCGTAACGCGGCATCTCGAATTATCCTTGAAACTCCTGTGACCGTTGCGCAATCCGTCTAGAAATAAGCGACACCAATCAATTTTCAAGAAGTCTATTACAGTCATCGATGGCTTTGTTTCCTCGGAGAAATCTCGCTAGTTAAAACTCGATTGGACCATTTCGCGCTCTTAAATTCATTGCATCATCGCGCCATCGCTCTGCTCGGCGAATGGTGGTCATCCGTAGAGAAAAATCTTTAAATAGCCGCCTCATCTCGCTATCACATTTTTGCGGTTTCTTTATCAGCCGTAACGATAACGCGTACATGCGTACGCGGTACCTATCGCGAGTTTTACTCTTTGTCGCTTTCCACTGTAAGATCTGTCGTCGAGTCGTTGCAGCAAATTTTTTAGCGTACCTCGCAAGGACCCTCTCTGTCGCCAGTTCATTTGGCCAAGTAAAATTAGACCGAAAGGTCCCAGGTAACTGTAGAAACGTTTGGGACGTTGCAAGTTGAACGAATTTCTTTCTTTCTTTTTTTTTTTTTTTTTTTTTTCTCGTTGATACGAACGAATTTTAATAACACGATCAATCGCGATAGAAAAATCATCCAGGTTTCGCGTCCAGCCCTTTGCTCGATCAGCGTCCATTTGCAAACTATTATCTAATTGTCCCTCGTTATAAATTTCTTGATCGCACTGAGAACCATTCTAAAGTTTTTGTCCCGCGCGTATATCCGTGACACGAGTATCGGGTAAAAAGAGAATTGCCGATAATCTCAAGAATTAATGTTAATCATGGATCGGTTGCTATGCCGCGCTTAACGTTACCGAGAGAGAGAGGGAGAGATGGACTCTCGTAGAGGATAGAGGATTAAAGGTGAACGAGATCTTTTTTGCACGTAAGATTCAAATGAATTTTTTCCATCGATTCAAGCTGCCGCCACAGCACATGGAGCGAGGAATATCATTGGCGGTGAGAATGCACGAAACGTTTATCGTCCGTGCTGTCATGTTTTAGGGTTACCGATCCTACGAAGAAACAAGAGACTAGGTCGCGTTTAGGTCAAGTAAAGGTAAGCTAAATGGAACGGCGGTATCTATCATTGGTTGTGCCGCGCCCTTTTCTATCTCCGGCCCTACCCTTTCGACCACCACGAGGGCTGCCCCGGTTACACTTGGAAAACTCCGCTTTTTTCCGCAAGACTTTGCTGCCTCAATGTCCGGACGTCTCTTTTTGTCGAAATTTGTCAGATCCGCTGAAAATTGTCGTCCCGCGTTTCACGAGAAAAGGATCTATCGCGGTATTATGCCAAACTAAATGTAAAATTTTCTTTAAATTAGACCAAGACCGTTATGCGAAGGTCGAATATTGGGACTAGGGCTAAGGAAGTATAATGCGTACTTGTACGATAAATGTCGAGCAAGGCTGTGGCATCTTGAATTAACTGGAATTACTTCGAGTCGATGTACCTAATTAACTGGAAATAGCGAGAACTGATAGATTTATATATATACATAACTTAAATGGAACATCGTCCGATCTCTGGCACTACTGAGCATTACTCGGAAAGGATTTCATAGAATCAACTGATCATTTGGAGGCTTACGCGTATTTGGCTCTCTCTCTCTCTCTCTCTCTCTCTCTCTCTCTCTCTCTCTCTCTGTGTGTGTATGTGTGACACGATAAAAGTATTCATACGCAGCAATACATCCGATGAAAATGCGTTTAACACAGTAAGTGCTGTATAATACGAATTAAGTTTAACTTAGCATGCACTTAAAGAGGAAATATCAGATTGCCGACGTTTAATATTATCGCTCGGTTTATTTTGTCGATACGCACACCCATGGTTTTCTCTCGTGGTAGTAGCATCATAATAGATGACACTTATTAGATCATTCGTTCCTTCCTTCGTTCCCTCCTTCCTCTCTTCCTTCATTCTAGAAGACAATGATCAAAGGCTCATTTGGATAATATGCAAACTAGGGACACGGAAGTTCGCGGACAAAATGGCGGATTACTCGAAAAAAGGCACACAGCGTGGGCCGTTGAAATTGGCGATAAAATGGGTTCAGGCTGGGTCAAATGAAGTTCCGACGAAATTAGAATTGCGTGATCAAGGCTTGCAATCTAAGACCTTAACACATCTGCCACCTGCCGATTCTTCCAGGCGAATCGCGAGCGCATGAATTTCATTTCATCGGAGTCATCGACGAAGATCGAAGTCTTGGCGTGATCGAATTACATTCTTTAAGCGACCTCCGACCTTAAAGCGCAATTTTCCCCGGATTTATATAGACCCTTTGCGAGGCGTTTTGAATAATTAGATGGAAGTTTGAGGAAGGGAGGACGGACGGGGAGGATTTAATCGAATGCGCTGGATCCAACGACACATTCGGTAGAAACGATTAGCACGCAAATCGGGAGTGCTGGTAGCTTGAATCTCTGGGGTTATTTCGTCAGGTGGAGGTACGTGTACCTCCACTCGGATTAACGAACGCTTCTTTTATCTTCTGCTCGGTGTCATATTATGGGGCATGTTAATTTGCAAGGTCACGATGGATTATGAATGCCTAAAGGTAAAGGCACAGAGCAGACCTCCATTATGCACTCGCACAATAGATCCGTATCTAGGCCTATACTGGTTTTATTAACCGTTAACCGTTTGACAGCCTCTCGGGTGTTATAGTGTAAACGTGACGTAAATACCGTTTAGCCGCGTACATCGCGCCTTTTAAAGAAACTGACCACCCTTTAAACGCTCGCGCGATTAATTCGTAAAATACTGGGATAATTGGCTGCGATTAACGCTTCTTCATCGACGCGTTCATTAAGTTAATCGACCCAAGTGACCGAGCAATAGAGTTTCTCCACGAATATACCAAACACATCGGTATTAGTTTAATAACGTTAGCGCAAATGTCATTTCAGTCGAATAATATTGATATCGTCGAAATGCCACATGTTGAAGGAACTATATGGAAGAATATCCATCCGAGGGAATTCAAGCCACTTGGAAAACGCATAAATATTAAAATTTCATATTTATGTGCATATATTTCTCTTTTACGCAATATTCCATTTATCTCTACAAATGCCCCGGAATAGCGTAACATTGGGATAAAGGGGTATTTTACCCACATCTATTAAGTTTGATTCAAGGAGGATGCGAGAGTTAGCACTGGCTCTACTCTCATCTGAAGTTGATTATTCCAATTGTAAATACAGGGTGTTAACTATGAGGTACGGCCAAACTTTAAGGGGCTGTAGAGGGGGTGATTCTAAAACGATTTTTCTTTCAGCACATTTTGATCCGAAGCTTCATTTTAAAGATATTCAATGATGGAGGCACTACTAGTTGAACAGAGACAGTCAATTAATCGAAGTAAGACAGAGTGACGTTAACTCGCTTAAATCACAACCTCTCTAACTCTCTACAGTTTGACCGTCGCTCACTGAAACACCCTCGTATATTTGAAAGTTAGAGTTAATCCTATTATTCCACTTTGCCACTTAGTAAAATATTTCCCTTTAATTTTTGGCAATGACTTGCGAATAGACCATACGCGTAAGTCTGCCTCCGCGGAAACCCCCATCAATAAAGATTATTTTACTCAATATGGCAATTTATACTCAAAGGGGTTGACATTATCTTCCGTCTCACTCGCTATGACCACATTACCCCATAAATCATTCCCGTTAACTTTGTTTACTGGCTACGTTCGGAGATTGCGTCCAGAAGTATTCCGGCACTTTAGACTCGATTTAACGAATTACGTCATTGCTATTTTAAAAAATCTCTAGCAAGTATCGCAATAAAAATACTCCGTTAATAAGGAGATACGTCGGTATAAGGATACGATTTGAATGATGGTTCGTGAATCGCGATCGATTGGAATTTTAGATTTTCACTATTAGAATTTATTAGATTTTATTTAAGGTGTGATTATATTCTCTGAAAGATAACGATGCTGATTGATAAAAATGTACCGTTGATTAAGATACTTTTCATCAAGGCTATTAAATTACATTCTTCGATGATCATTGTAAGTCGAGGAATCGTTTTTAAAGATTGGGGATCACATAGTACACAAGGTAATCAAATTAAACGATCGGTCGGGGTCTCCCTCATTAAGGCGCGTCCCTGCTATTAGAATCAAACCATCTCTGAATTAGCAAAATGCCAGTAAGATTGTCAGTGATACCAGCTAATTAAAGTCGCGTTCCAATAATTTCAAAGGAATTGCGAAGGATTTCAAATGGTTGAAACGAGTAAATAAGCCCCATTCTGTTGTACTTCATTCTTTTCTAAAATATCTCATTCTTACTTTATTACAATTCATACAGAAGATACGGAGGAAAGTTGACAAAATCGTACCACTTGAGAAATTATACACAATCTGGAAAACTGATAAACGCTTATTTCAAATATTAATTGTACCAAATTATAATAAAATGACATTTTATTTAAACAGTTTGAAGTACGAAATGCATTTTTTAATATTTTTTCCTTATACTCACGCATAAATTTGAAACTAATTGAAAAATATGATTTTTGGAACCGGTATCTTAAATTGGGTCTGTTTTTAATTTTAATAGTAATAAAATACCCAATTACTGAGTGAATGTAGCACTAATGAAAAATCAAATATATTTGAAAAAATATTAAAGTTTGATGTCCATTGATACTCCTACGTAAGCCCCATGTACCCAAATTTTGCAACCAAACGTTCAATCGTGTTTTTCTAAATTTTTTCAGTAGTATAAAAATGACTCAATCTTTAAGATATATTATTAAATTTTGGCTCAATTAGAGTCACTTTCCTAGTAGATCATTTTCTTCCCACAATAATAATAGATACTGTTTGCAAAATAATTATTTGGACTATTAAAGAAACTCGTACATAAGTATACTTTTACAATGGTAAGCTGACCTTTTGTTATTCTGTAGCTAATGTAAAAGGAAGCTTATGCGTCCCTCTGGTACTATTCAACACTTTTCCACTCTATTTGCCGATGACTATCTTTTTGACATTCTTCCGGAGTATAATCGATATAGTTTATAATGTGTATAATATACAATACGTGCATGTAAGTACGAGACACACAAAACCCCGTAAATATTATCGTAAGAAAATATTTCAACCGATCGGAACTTAAGGTTCGATCGTTCCATTGATCATACGAACCAGAAAAATCTAATTAAGTCGTCATTCTCTTGGACAAATGAGGAAAATAGATTTTTCTTGCGTTAGACAACGGATATTAGATTTGGTGTGCCACTTTTGACGCAAGTGCCGACGAGAAGTCTAGAAATTCGACAACGACGCTGAGTGTCAGCATGTTTCATCATAGAGTTTTCATCATGTGGTAGTAGCGGTGGTGGTGGTGGTGGTGGTGGTGGTAGTGTGCGATGGTAGTAGTATGACGTTTGGTGGTAGGTCGTCACGCGACTCCAGCTTGCTTTCATTACGATGATAATCATAATAATGGCCGTAGGGTGCGACCGTAAGATTTTATTTTTTAAAACTACCCAAAAAGGTTCCAAGGATCATAAAAAGCATGCGCGATCCCACGTTCAAACTATTTCTTATAAAATCACGAGTTTCGAACCGTTAAATTAGGGCAACTTCATTAGGAAGAGCTTTAAAAATTTGTTTCGTGTATAGATTGAACGTAAAGGAATCTCGTTTCTACATCTCTCTTTCTCTTTACCTTATTTTTTTCCTTATTTATTTTCTTTAGGATCCAATCTTGAAGAAATTATATGCGTGTAAATTCTTAACGCACATTTGTATATTTATTGTGCTGTAAGGTTTAATCAGAATGTTTATTTAGACCTGATTCATGATGGCATTTATCTCGTAACATCTCAAGTTACGCACACTTCATGAAATAGGCATAATGTCGCATTGCGTGCAACCCTGACTTATTTTAAGAGAGAAGTCTCGATAGTTAAATAAATGTTGATTACCTCTCATTCGTCAAATAAAGTATAGCCTCTCTTCGTATGCAGAGTGTGCTCGAAAACTCGCACACTTTCCGCGAAGTTGCTTCTCGCATTGAACTGCGTTGAAAAATCCTTTATCGTTTTACGATCCAAAATTTGGTTTTCAAAATATTCAATAATTAAGCTTGAATCGGTTGGACAGAGACAACCAGTTAAATAATAGTGCATTGTTCTTTATAAAATATCTTAAAAATTAAACTATTAAAATTAAATTATTCAGATTATCCTATCAGGAATAACCCACGTGGAAGTGCACAAATTTTTTGACACCCTGTACATTATTACCGTTTCTCCAATTTTATAAATTCCGGTCGGTATAAAAATTTAACTGGAAGAGAATACGAGCATCCCCCCCCCCCCCCCCCCCCAACAAAAAGAAAAAAAATGACATAAAATATATTTTAAGATAAGATAGATATCACTAATTTAATAACACGTTAGAGAGTTCAGTTTTATTCTAAACAAGGAAAAATGTATTACTGACAAATATACGCAAACAGTGGGCTGACACACTTCGGAGCAACTATCCAAACATAAAATGTCGGTGGTTGGCCTTTCCAAAATGTCACAGACACTTTTAGTATTAGCGCGGAGAGTTGATCCCTGGGGTACTTCGTAAGGTCTCGTTATACATCCTCTATCTTTTCTCGTTATACATCCTCTATCTTTTCTCGTTATACTCGAATCAGCATTGGATTCCTGGAAGTCGCACGCTGACTTCTCCAGAAGTCAGATTCGATTCTTTCTACTCTTATCACAGCTGTTCTCGGTTTTCAGTGTACGCTAACCCAAATAAACCCGAGGCAATCGCTTCTATTGGGGAAACAATAGAGCTGACAATAAATCCAGCAGAATCTTTCCGTTTGCCTTGCGTAAGCGGTTTTCTTTCGATGAATTTTAGTTGGCTCTAGTACGCCTTTTACCTAAATTCTTCTTCTCAAGGAGAGATGGAAGTGGAGCCATGTATTATACATGGCGTGGAAACCTGAAACTTTGCGTGTGTATGTGTGCGCGCGCGCGCGCGTGTGTGTGTTGAACTTGTTGAAATCTTAGTCATCCACTGTACGAGCTGGTAACCGGAACACGAGTGGATCAGCTTAAAAGTAACTGAAATATTCGTTATTTTATCAAAGAAATTCAAAGTTCCCGCGAATTCTAGTGCACGTGCACCGAAAATAGCGTATGACGCTTCTTCCATGGATGTTTACCAATTATTCATCACTCTTCAAACCCTGGCTATCGTTCATTTGGGAAATTCACCTCGATCCATTAGGCCAGAAATACGGCAAAATTTATAATTATCAATTGTTAGGGTGCGGGCCAGCCACCGATATGTTCAATCGTATTTCACACCTAATAAATTGTACTTCGACATATCTCGAGAACCTTGTGTGTCCAGGGAAAATTATTCTTGCCAATTATAACTGCTGAACATTTATCGTATTTCCCAGAATTTGAATATCTCCCTATTGGCGCTACATAAGGATTCATTAAGCATGCTTCATTCTTACATCATAAGGTTGACCTTGAAAGTAATTGGAGAGTATACAACAACTGCCTGGCAGCGGTTTTTAGAATATCGTGGAACGTGTTTTCTCGTTCCTTTCTCGACTCTTACAAAATCCCTAGGTAAATTTTCCACGCTAGATCTTATTGCAGTGTCTTTTGAGAGTTCATTAATCGTTATGTCATCAATGAAAGGCTCCACAAGAACAAAATAGCTATTATTTAAATTCACGACATCACATTCGCACACATGCGCAAACACACGCACGCACGCACGCGTAACAGTGAGTCGACAAAGCAGCGGATCAATTAAATTTTTCTTCATTGTTAGCACGGAGAATCCATAATTGAATGGCCGACGGTTTTTGTACATTCGTTTTGGAACGATCCCACAACCAATAGAAAATGTAAGACTGGCGGTTATTTAAAGTTGGTTGATAAACGAAAGTAAAAATTTGACGCAACATCGTTACGTATCGAGGCTCTGATAAAATTCTTTTCTTCAGTTCCCTCCATTTAAGTTTCTCATATCCGGAGCGTTTCCTCGGAAAATAAAGGTGCAAAAATCAAGAATAACGATATTCCCGAAAGTGCGAGAAATTTTCACAAAAAGCGCGTAACCATTTTGGAGATTCGTCCAAACTCCAAACACAGCGCGTCTTTTTTTTTTTTTTCATTTCCCCCTTTCGTTCGTCAATCAGAGAGAGAACGATAAGAAGCGAGATTGGAAGTAGAAGATCATCGAGGATAAAGAGGAAACGACGGAGCGCGCGAGTACCGTTAAGCCAGAGATTGGAAAATTTGCAAAACGCCAGTTGGAGGTTGCAGCCCTGGGGAGATTATTAAAATGGAGAATTATATTTAACGCGGCGTGTTTTTTCGCAGGAGTAAGAAAGGAGCGAAATGAAAAATAAAGCGTGACGCGTATCGGGTAGGAGGAAAAACGTAAATCTGGTGACAATGCTGAATGTCCGTCGAGGAACGTTGCTAGTAGGTTCCGCGGCGCTGTAAAAAGCCAATATAACGGTTGGAGCGCGAGTTGGATTTGGCCGTCAGTCGGGAACGGCACAAGCATCCGTTCGGACGGTCTTGACGGTTTGCGACGACGGTCCACTACCGACGGTCTAACCTGTGACCGACCAGCAAACTTCTCTTCTCTCCTTGCGGCGTCAACTTTTCGCCGTCGCGCTAACTCGTCTAACGCAAGAAAGATTTAAAAAAAAAAAAAACTTTATCAACCACGCGATTTAATTCGCTCATTCGTCGAATCGTTAAGAAGAGCACCGCCTTTCGAAAACTCTTCGTGAAATTGTCTTCGATACCTCTCAAAGAATCGCCCACTCGTCGCGAAACAAATGCGAGTGAAACGGGTCAGTGGCAAAAGCGACTTCGGAGGGTGAAAGAGAGAAAGAGAGAGAGAGGGGGGGGGGGGGAGAAACGACGAAACGGAGAAAGAAGAAGGATTTGAAGAAAAAGCTGCAAATTGAAAAGTGAGTGGACAGAGGCTAATGGAACGTTTGGATCGAAACGATTGATCGAACGTGGTAGCTCGTTATCGATTATCACGCTCTATCGTAGCCAAGGTGGAAGTTGGCTCCGCTTCCATGAATGGGCGAGTGTCGTTCGAGGAACCACAACCTTGTGAAAGACACGCGCGTATCGTCATCATCCACCACGTATCCACCGTCAACGGAGAACGTGCAAAGTGCGTCGCTTGAAAATCGCGTGGTTCCACGGATATTCGAGCGGTCGTAAAAAAGTTTCACGACGACCGCCACCGATCTCTCCCGCGCTTTTGCTCTTTGGAGAATCTTCGGCAGCTCGAAGTGAACGACCGAACGACCGAACGACCGAAAATCGTTCCGTCGACGCGCGACTGCGAACGTCGCGTACCGGTCAAACCGATCCAGAACGGGCCCCCGAACCTCTCCGGGCCTTGGTGATCTTCGAAGGTCGTTTGCTCCGGATTTTCTTCTCTCGACGGACACGCGCGCGAAAGAGCCGCTCGACTTTGGCGCAAGTCGCGGTCCGTAACGACGACGTCGACGGAGCGACTCGTCGTCGACGATCGGACCTTCGAGGATCATCGACGCGTCATCTCCTCCGGGGTCTCGTCAATACTTTTGACGAACGCGCCTCGTCGAAGGTGCTTCCGTGGCTCCGAAAAACTTGCCACATTGGCGGAAGGCAGAAGGTGGAGGAGAGGGGAAGGCGAGGCAAGGTTGGACCGTGATTCCCGGTACACGCGCACCCGGAGAACAAGCGGTATCGACGGCATAGAAAGCGAGTTCTCGTGGGGACCGCATCGGGTACCGGCGAGATTCCCGACGATCGAGAGTGATGAACGGTTTGCGTTCCGGGTGACCTTGACCCACTGGAATCAATCAGCGGCTGCTCGTCGCACGTTGGAAGAACGACGATTTAGAGACGGGCAGGTCGTCACGATTATATCGATCGAAGAAGGCGCTTGTGGGTCTGTGACACACGCGACACACGCGAACCTACGCCACGCCACGCTCGAGTTCTCACACGCGTCTCCGAGTCCGAGCTGACAACATGCGCCGCGACACCGAGCGTCGACGATCGACGATCGACGATCGATGAATCTACTCGAGATACCTCGACGAGGCTTTTATCTATTTCATTTTGGCAGCGAGCCACGACTGATAATCTCATCCACGATCTATAGTAGTCCAGACTGCCGTCTCTCCTCGATCGACGTGCGTCCGTGTGTGTCTGTGCGCGCGTGCGTGTGGATGACACCGAGTATTTTTTCACCCTGATAATTTCCTACCGAAAAAGCCCAATATTTTTCTCGCGACATTTCTATAACGGAGCTACCCCCAACGCGACCTAACAGTCCTGGTGGTGGTGGTGGTGGAATTGATGCCTAGAGATATATACCGTGGTTGTTCTCGCGTAAAGGTGGAGGGACGGAAGGAGGGCAAGAGGAGAGGAAGAGCGAAAATCGGTGGAATTGGAGCAGTTCGCTACCGGAAGTGGCGGGACCATCACTTTGGACCAGGCTAGTGACTCTGCTGGAGAAGAGGACCCGTTGTGTCGTGGGACCGTTAAGGTGTCATGCAACGATAACCCAATCCGCCGAGATTCTGCCGCGCTGTCATCTTCTTCCATACGAGTGTGCGTGCCTTGCGGGGACCCTCTTCTCGCGCGATTTGCCTGGGTGAGACTATCCAGTTTCCTTCCGGCGGAGGACACCAGTTTGCAGCAGTTATAAACAGTTTCGAGTCACCGGTGAGAGAAGAGAGGATCTCGACGCGCAACCGTTGACCAATTTCCAGCGATTCGCACGGTTGTCTCTCTTCCCTGTAAACAAGAGAGTTCCGCTACATTGGAAGAAGAAGCAATAACTCGTTGCCAGACCGTTTGTGTTCCGGTCATGAAGAAAGTTTTCCCGGTGGCTTTAGAATTTCGCCGAGAGACACACGAGGCCATCGATCGAGTCAACGCGAAACACGCACTTCCTTCACGGGCCAGCGTCAAGGGTGAACTTCTTAAATGAGATCACACCACCTACTATGCTAAGCGATGACTCCTGGCCATTTGCAAGGTAAACACGCCTTTGACAAATAGAAATGCAAACACCAGTCCCTCCCATTTATTATCAATCGCTGGTCCGTCAATCGACCGATCGCGGTCAATCATCACCAGGCGGTAAAGCACATTGCCGTCCATTCCGAGATCGTGCTTTGTAGAATCCATTAAAAAGAAAAAAGCGAAAATTCAATAAAGAGCATTAATATGCAACTGTCGCGAATCTCGTCGTTGAAATTACGTATGTATATTCTGAATAATCGCGGTTTATCGTTGGCATTGACATCTTTATAGCGTAATAGCTGAATAGTTCACCGTTAGGAAGGTGAAAACGCGTGTGCCACTTTCTATAATGGATGAGAACGAATTGAAAGAAAATGGTGCAACCATGGCACAAGTTTTGGCTACGGTTCTCATGTAAATTCATGCGAGTTATTGGTCGAGGATAGAGAATGTAGATTCGAATGGACGGACGGACGGACAGACAGACAAGTACTATAGACCAACAGAGAGAAAAGATTCACGGATTATAGGAACGCGTCTAGTCGAACACTCCATATACAAACTACGCGTGTTCGATCAATGAAACGGACATTAAGATCTCATTTGTTTCACGGTCCACGTTTATGGCTCTGTTTACGATTGCTACCGTTTTATAAATTATTTCGCAGTTGGATGTGCGATACCCGTAATTTCCAGTCGATTCGTCCTGGAAAATCGCCTGACAGACTCGATGCAAGTGTCGATAGTTACGCCTTACACTCCTACCGAGCAAATTAAGTAAATTTCTCCAGTTTGATGTTCCATTAGGTACGCGTGTCTATGGCTAACGATCAAATGCCCCCGTCGGTCTACGGTCATCAGCGACGAGGTAACTTTTATCCAAAGAAAATGGACTTGTGTGTGTTTTTCGAGTTACAAAGCTCAAACCATAAGCTGTACAAAGTGGTGTCGTGTGCACTCGCTATTAATCTCCTATAATCCGTACATTATGGATGAGACACCCCACCGTTGAAAGATGAAAGATGATACGATTATACGAGTGCTTTTCAAGCTTTCATGCGTATGAAGAATCAAACTCTTCGCACTCTTAGGCATCGCGCACATTTCTTCCCCCCCCCCCCCCTCTCTCTCTTCTCGCCCACTTGTCCATCAATTATTAATAAAATTGTACCAATAACGTTTCACGAAAATAGTCTCCGGCTTGTTTAAAAACTTGTACAAGTATAAATCCGCGTTTAACTGTGGCGAGCTGAAAGTACTTTCCACGCAGCTGGCGGTACGCCAATTATGATCTCACAAATGTATGTATCGTGCATGCACTACTTCGCTCGTCAAGACAATTCTTATCCTAAGAATAATACATTTTTTCGTCATTGAGCAGTCTCGGTTGAAATGTGTTATTTCTCGCGTAACGCCGGGGATCACCGACCAACGGGAGGGGGGGTGGGGGTTGCTGAAATCATCCTAATGATTAATGGCCTTTCGTTCCTATAGATTGCGCAGATTTATAAGTGCACGAGTTCTTCCTGATATATTATCGCGATTTATACCAAATCGTGTGTACGCTCTAAAAATAGCTCGACTAGGTCATCAACGATAAAAGATCCATTCGCACTCGCAGAGCCGCGAACGTTGCGCTGACACTGACCATCGGACCTCCGAGAAATCCCATCGTATTGTTCTCCGATTGTTTATCAAAGCCTACCCATAAAACTTGCGGGTTATTGGAAGAGACTTCAGAAATAGCCTCGAACCTGCAATACGATTTACGCGCTCGTGGACCGTGAGGACGTAAAATTCGAACGTGAATCGCAGTCCAGGATTGGCTGGCTCCGACTTCTCTTCCTCTTCCATCATCCGTGAACTATTCTAGGTCGAAAGTTGCACAATCGAACGGGGACCACGCTATCGTTAGCCGAATCACTTCAACCGTACATGTTTGCAAAAACTTTGCTGAATTACCAAATCCTCCCCCATCGTTGAGAACCACTGAAGTAGCTACGCGCGACCGGATGTGTGTATATGCGCGGGAGAATCTGGGGAAAGCTTTTCATCGAATGAAGAAATCTTTATGGTAGCGAAGTATTAACGATATTACATCATTACCCATTAGATACCCATTAAATGTGTATTAATTTGTTTGGAAGAGCAAGGAGAGACGAAAGTAGTAGTAGAAGAAGAAGAAGAAGAAGAAGGCCAGACAGAGACACCCCCCCCCCCCCCCCCTCGTGTCTATCCAATACTCGCTCAACGACAAAAGCCCCACCTAATACTAGCATTTGGTCAATATCTTTTACGACTTCATAGGCGTTTCTCATTATTCTATAGCGCACATTTGCTTGATAAATAATTGAGATACTCGGTGGTTCTGCACGCTTACACGTTAATGCAGAGAGAAGCAAACGGTTGCTGCTGCTGCTGCTGCTGCGTACATTGGGCTTTTAATAAGATAAGAGTTGTAAGAGTTGGATCTAACTGTGAAACTCAAGGTGGTGTAGCCTCTCTCCAAACATGATGAAATTTCATGCTGGAAAATCCATAAATTTCGTTTCGCGTATATGCATGTATACGGGTATTATCGCTAGTCACATTAAATAGAGGGATGAATCGTAATGACAGAGTTCAGGTATAATAACGTGGGACTTAAATGTCACTTGATAATCTCTGACATTTCATCCAATACGTTTGATTTGGCTCTCTATTCTTCCCTGGGACTCGATTACCACATAGAATCTTTGTATCCGTAAATTATACACACAGGTGTATATACCTATGAAGACTTAGCTAAGGTCTGAAAGTGTGTTAGGTCAATATTTGCCTCGCATTGCATCAGAGATGCAGCAAGTATTAGAAAGAACCGATGATACTCAACGTCAAATATACGTGAATTCTGTTTACCAAGCCATTCCGATAACCAATTTCGAGTCTAGCGAATTTTTCATGAAATCCCTTTCACTCAAGCGACATCGAAATAACACTTTCGTAGGATAATCATTAGTCGCCTTACCAAACGTACGTGCGTCAGACATAATAAATACAACAAAGTATGGCGCTTTTTAAATAAATATTGCCCATCTTTAACGATGTCGATTTCTGCCAATTTTCATATCAAAAATTTAGTACGGTACACGCGTGTTTTTATTCATTTACTTTTTTCACTGTAAATTACTCGTGTATGCGCACGCACGCGCGTGTGTGTCTATACGTGAGTGTATTCGTTTTGTTGCTATTTGAGGCGTTTGAAATTCATTGAAAATTAATAGTGATAAATTCGTGCGTTTGGTTGTCTCTCCACTTTGTTGTTATTAGTCCGTTAAAGTTATCAAGTGCTATTTAGAGTCGATCATTTAAAACAATTGGCTCGTATATAACATTTTTCTACTATTCTTCGGGTGGCGTATTATAATGTACTTGAACTTGCTTTGCCCAATAGAAATAATTGGGTCTAGTCCAAATATCCGCGTGCTCTTAGAAACAATGTAATATAAAACATCTTGGCACTCTCTCATCAATCGCTTTATACAGCATTAGTTTTTGCGAGGACTACTTTTCCAAATTGAGTCGATTATATGCTTTAATTTATGGTCATATCTTTCTCCGACCTCTCTTAATTGGTTAATTGAAATTTTAATTTGAAATCAATATTCATAATGTTAGACGTCTCGTAAATTTAATGATTCTTTTACCAAAGCAAATGGGAGTGATTCATTTATAATAATTCTCTATTAAAAATCATAATGGATTCTACCAATTTGATTAACCGAAAAAAAAAGAAAAAAAGAATCTTATGGTAACTTCAATTTATCTCAGAACTATCAAACGTTAAATCTCATATGCATACTTCGAAAAGAAAGAGAGAGAGGAGAAAAAATATGCTGATCGAAATTTAATGATTTTCCATCAAGATTGAAATCCTTCATTTTTAAGGGTTCACTCTTTTAACGTGAACTTTGAATAATTTCTATTTAACAAGAGACGGGGACGATCGTATTTTAAAGTATCGATAAAAAAGTCAAGATTTTAAAACCAATAGCATACGGTGCGCGAGTTCAGAGTCTACGCTAAATTAGATACACTTTAGGCTTCTGTCGCTCTTATCAATAGATTCAGACTAAAATTCTACAGCATTATATGTTGCACGCAACAATGCGCGAAGTAATGCTGCCACTTCATGGAGTGACACATTTAAAGACTCGGCTAACATTGCAAGAAAGATCCCCTAACTCTGCGTAGTCTCTCTAAATATATCTATCGGTAATAAATAGGGTTCTAAAACTGATCCGAGAATAACACATGGCCCCGTTCATAGGCAAAAAGGCAATTTCCTACACAAAGCTTCCGTAGACTTTTGCCATGCGAAAAACCATCGAATGCCAGAAACTAAAATTCGCAAGAGAAAAAACCGAAGCACGGCAAATTCCAATTTGGAAAATATCAAAGGTCCGACCAAGTGCCGTCACGATTGATATTGAAACGACGGGAGGGGGAGGAGGGGGGGAGAGCTTATCCACGAAAAGAGTGACCGCGATTAATCGATACGGAGGTGTAGTACCCCGTCGAGGATGTGTTCCGACGGTGGTTCCATAAAATTTTTGGCCAAAAAAGAAAAAGAGAAAAAGGAAGTAGCCAAAGAGGAGCAATAAACTTGGATTGGGTCACTGTCGAAACTACAAACGATGACTAGCAACAACTACGGGGAGGCTTTAGTTCGTTATCTCGACAACTTTACGACGAAGCTACAAGCGTTTTACCGTAATTAGTCTATGATATATAAGTACATGCAGCCAGGTAACGCTTGCTTCCTCTTATCATTGTCAAACAGTCGCAATGACGAAGCTAAACCGTCGAATTACACGCTGCTCGCTGACGTTCTTAGCCGTGATTACCCATCAAATTTCATTCCCAACTTGAAATTATATGTCGTTTACGCATTATCGGTATTCTCTCGTGTCGCATGGCCTCCCCTGTCACCCAGGGAAATTGATTCTCTACCAAGCGGAAATGGCAAAAAGCGATAAATCCGCCCTACCCTAGCGAATAAACAAACCACCACCACCACCCCCGACAGCTCAGTAAATAAGGAAACTCAAGTAAAACGCCTAATTTACGACGCTCAATCCATTCTACTTACAAAACCCATTACTTCAACGAAAGGACTTCGATCCAAAAATTTTACACCTATTGCAGAGCGCGGAGTCCGTTGACTCTCGATCGATCGATTTCTCCAATTTTAATTTTAACGTGAAATCCTGAAAGAGACCACTGATCGGACGAGATGCATCGGAAGATGCAACAACGCGATAGTTCTATCGCGATCTTACAGCAGTTGTCGCATTACACGATGATCCAACGATCCATTGTTCCACTCTGGTGTCCGCATGGGAAGAATAGAAAATGTGGCGGTGATGACGGTGGTGGTGGTGGTGGTGGTGGTGGTGGTGGCCATGCGGGAATAATAGAAAGAGTATTCTCCGTGCCAAATATTTGGCATCCGTCCCAGGCTATTCGATGTCTCTCCAGTTGTAGATTTCATTCGACGCACAGAACACGCGGCGTTAACTCAATTAGCATAGTGGACTCGATAAAGCCCATGTTAAGGCCTCATTCATAGCGACAGCTGAAACCTTCGAACGTCATCGCGGCTACCTCGCAACATATGTTCGTATCGAGGAAATCCGTAAATCCTTCTCTCAGATCTACTCGCATAACAGTCGCCGTAAGCAATTCGACTCGCCGTCTCGTCTACTCTCCTACAAAGTCTACTCTCGATGCAATTCGCGTAAAAAGACTATATCCTTCCTTCCAATCCGTCCCACGCGATTGCCACACGCACGTACACGCGCGAGCGCGCGTTTTCCTCGTCAATCGAACCCTGATAAGCCTCGATCCTTAAGATCAAGGCCACGAGGCTCGTCGCAATTTCATCGGATCTCGATAAGCTCAATAATTTCAGATTGTTCGATTCTCCGTTTCTCCGTCCAATTGTTTTTTTTTTTTTTTTTTATTTATGTGGAACTTGGCCTAAATTAATGTAAATCGTTTACTTTTTATCTGTCTTCCGAGCCGCCGCCGCCCCTTTCCTCTCTTCTCATGCTGCGAGTCAATACAATTTCTCTAGGGTTGTTCTTATCGTGCTCGTTATTGAGGTCACGAACAACAAGCCGCTGGAAAAGAGGCGGGTGAAAAACACGTGACGCCCTAACTCTTGCGACTTGGAAACCACCGCGTTAATTCCTACCTTATCCTCGTCTTATTATTTTTTGGCCCCGGTGCTTTGCTTGGCGTTTCATTAACGAGATCTCTCGGTTGAAAGTCTCTATCTCGCTCGTGCGCGCGCTCTTCGAACGACTTTCGCGAAACAGGAGGAAACTCCACTCGAGACAATCCATTGGCATGAATTTTGATCAACAACCTGTAGAATTTTTCAACCCTCAGGCTTCTCCTCGTCATCGATCCAGTCTATCGATCGGCGCTCGGTGCGTGAAATTTGAAGTTGACGAGCGAACCATTCGCGCTGCTGCGTCATCGAAAACACCGCGAATTCGGTAATAGCGCGGAATATCATCGAGCATCGCACGATGACGGGACGAATCTCAATCGCCCCAAAGATAAGATTACATCACGGGGAAATGCGACTTCTTTCCGAGCCGACGTACACGTCAGTACAGTGGAAAAAGTTTCAACTCGTGTATACCAAGGATTCTTAAATATATGATAAGGGTTGCGCAGGTGGGGTAAGGCAAGGCTCCGCTTCGATTGACCATCAAGCCTATCCGTTCACGTGATTTCCACTTTGGTAGACATCGTATATAGCCGAGCAATGTCCTTCGGATTCTCTAGGTGCTAAAGTAGATTCCATACATTCCACGCGCTTTGTCAGCCAGACTCTACATCGCCACCACACACACACACACACACACACACACTTACATCGATACTAGTACCTCAGACCACTATTCTGAAATGAGGAGTGTGTGCTATGATCTGACAGCGAGACCTGGAAATCTCATTTCTCACTAAGCAAAATCGCTCGTGATTCTAACTTTAGATCTTACTTATCATTATTACCATTGTATTCGTCGTAGTTGCTCCCCGTAGTGTGCACCGTTCGACTTTTCGACGAGCGAGAAGAAATTTTATCTTGGAATTCGGGCAGGGACTACTCTTCGCTCTATGATTTATAATCTCTGTCGAGGATCCGGTGGTATTCGCTTGAAAAATCTCTTACGAGGGATCTTACTTCGTAACGTAAACAGGAATTTCATACTAAACAATATCGATTACATTTAAAAAGCTTATCGAGTCATATGCTTGTATCTTATCATAAAATTGGTTTACGTGATCCATTTCTTTTTCCGTCAAGATTTATCGGTCTGATACTAATAAATCTGCCCGATACGCAGTACCGCGTGCTACTAGTTAATAGATTTCTTTCGGAAACAAGTAGTTTGTAAAAAAGATAATTGATCATTCGCCTCGCAGCATAGAGGAGCGAGTTGAGCGTACCCTCGAAAACCGAACGATTAATTCCCTGATAAAAAGTCAACATTTTCTTGCTCGCGAGTATTCCAAGATGGACGGACGAGCGAACGAACGAACGAACGAACGAACGAACGACGAGTCATCGCGATAATTTGATAATGTCTTTTGAATTATATAAATAACTTTGTAATCAGCCACTTATGCGACGCAACATGGTGAAGTATCAGCACTTTTATCGGCATACGAGCCAAGTTAAGCGATCGTTATGCACATAAGTTACCGTCGGTAAAAGTGATGATGATGGTGGTGGTTGTGATGGTCGCCTTTGCAGCAACGACACATTCGCGTTAGATCCATCCGATCACTTTGACATAACTCGAGGAGGCACGCACACGCCACGGAGGATAGGAGATGGAGGAGGATGAAGTTGACGCTGTGCGTTAGCTTTTTGCGATATACTGACGCAAGCATTACCTCTGGTTAAAAATATCTGGATTAGCCATTGGTTAAAAATGTTGGCATTTCACCAATGATCTCTCGCGATCATCTGTTTATACGATGTAGCAGCAATAACATCCGAGATTGAATTTCGACGATCGATGATGGATTTTTGATTTTGTTCGCAGCTTATCGAAGCAAGCGTGGAAGGTGAACGGCGCTGGTGAAATTCGAGCGACGAGAAGAAGAAGAAGAAGGGTGGTGTCCTCGGACGGGAAGAGCTGGTTCATCCAGGGAAGGAGCTGGAGGTGGAGAGGAGGAGGAGCAACTCGAGGGAGGAGGAGGAGGGCAGAGAGAAGGTGACTAGCCACCCCACATGGACGCCACCTTCAAGAAACCCCCTGTACCCCCCAAACCGGATATCCTGTCGCCATTATCTCGCAACGGAATATCCAACCTGAGTCTCACGGTGTCGCGCTGTCACCGAATTCTACCTCGTCGTCGTCATCGCCGCCGAATATTCAAACCTCCTCCTTCCGTCGATCGTCCTGACAGAAAAGGCCAGTTCGTAGCCGTTGCCACCATAGCCGCAACAGCCGCTTCCACTACGGCCGCCACCTCGAAGAGTCCAAATCGCGACAAGTTCCTGCGGTCCTCGGCTACTTGCTGTTGGTCAAGGCCCCTGAAACTTGCCAAGACTCCGCTAAGGTCCCAAAAGTACTCACCGTTAACCTTTGCGCGCCTCCGATCCCTTCCGAGTCCACGTCAATCCTCGCGAGGGACCAGCTCCCAACGTTCGTCCTCGAACTTCCCGGAAGATTCTCCAGCCGGATACACCAGCACTGCTGGCAGTGCGCCAATTCGTTCGGCAGGAGATTGCCTTTTGCCTTCTGAACTGGAGTTTCACGCCGCAAAGGGAACATCCCCCACAACGGCCGCGACGACGAGGAAGACGATAGCCCAAATTAGGACAATCGGGTCCACTAGAGAGGACTACTTTTTTACGCCCATTTTTACCAAGCAACGCTCCAGTAAATTGTTTAATGCATTTTCTACGATACGCTCACCAGCCAGACGCCGCCGCCGCCGTCGTCGCCGACATCACACTTGGAAATCTTTGAGGGTTGCCGTCGTCGTCGTCGTCGTCGTCGTCATCCGCGTCACACATATCGATAGAGTCCGTCCAGAAGCGCTTAGATTCAGGGTACAGAAGCCCAGAGATCTGCATGAACAATGTCGCGCAACGCTGCTACGCGACCCATGCAAGGTTAGTGCTCTCCTTTCTTTTCTACCGTAATTCTACTATACTTTATTCTATTCTATTCTACCATGTTCGACGACAGTGTCGATCTATGCGATCGCGGCTCCTCGACGTGTTTGGTAAAGCTCACCGCGTGCAGAACTGCCGCCGGGGAGAGACTTTTCACGAACAATCATCGGGGAGCCGCGATAAATCAACGCGCTGATTGCCCAGAAATCTGTTCATCGAGCAGCGTTAGGACACTGGCCTTAACTATGCTAATCCACTTGGCAGTCAACGCCTTGACATTAGATTCAATTCTATGCAATCGCAACTCGACCAATGATTCTCACGTGTATCCGCGCGTTACTCATTGTCAAAGACGAGGGAAACCTCCAAACTGTTCTCAAAGATACCACAGCGCACGCTCGACATGTACCTAACCAGACCCTTTTTTTCCCTTTCAATAGTAATCCAGCGTAAGTTTCCGCGGAAACATTCTTTGGACAGAAATAGACGAAGAAGCTATCGACATTCGGCACGCGTACACACTCGTGTACATGCCATGTAACGCAATTCCGTCATTAGGCAATTTAGAATCTCCGCTCTGGTCCCGGCGCGGACCAGCCATCGATGATCCAGATCGAACCCAACGCAAGAAGACGAATGAATCGCTCGAGCGATCCAGATCAGAACCCAACGGATAGGTCTCACCTTGAATGCGCGCTGTACCCAGAGTGTTGCTTACCGCCGCGGGTAGGTAAAATCGCTAAGGAAGCTACCGTCCTTACCCCAAGGTGGTGGAGTCGACGCCGACCGACCTCGGCGTCGGCGTCGGCGTCAGCGTCGGCGTCGGTGACGAGGTCGGTGGTGAATATTTGGTGGGTGGTCGACGAGTCCCTCGGTTGCGCGGCACCACCAGCGTGCGCGACCCGTGGCGCCGTCCAGGAACGACGCCTCGAAACCTCTGTCGAGGGTCACCACTGGCGTGCACTGGCTGATGTCCGTCCCGACGACGGTCGCGCTGCTGGTACTCGCCAACTTCCTCTCGTCAAGCTCGTCATTTCCGCCGAGAGAGAAGGTCTCGCCGAAGGCTCTCTGGTGGCGAGCGGTTCTCGTGCGGTCAGTGCGGTTCGTATGCCGCGCCTTGCGTCAACTCGGACTCGTCCTCCCCGCCCTCGTCGCAATTCCTACCCCGTTCCTTGCTGCGGAGTGCGTGCACGCGCCTTATCGCGACGACGACGACGACGGTGTCGAGACGCTCGAGAGGCTCCGGAGGGTCCGAAGAACCGCAGGAGAGCGTCGCAAGTGCGGAAACCGGTGGTGTGCTCGAGTGTCTCCCCAAGGTCCCGCTGGGTTTCCCCGCGGACACCCCGGACAGGAGTACCATTCGCGTTCCTCGATGAGGCTTCTTCCTCGAGGAGCTCTCGGGGAACTCGTCTCGTCGGGGAAGTCCACGACCAACGACCGGCTAACCTGTAACGCGGCTGCGGGGATCGATTCGCCCGAGGAAAGGGAAGGCCTCGTCGCTGCGTCGTCGTCGACGACGTTCCACACTCGTCACCGACACCGCCACCACCGCCGCCGCCGCCGCCGCTGCCCAAGCTTCTTCGACTCTGCCTAGAAGACACCCACCCCCCGCCGACGTCCCCACAAAAACAGAAAACCACCCCCTTAACGAACGATCGCTCATCATGTATGCTATCTCATCACCGTGCTCTCCGATTCTTCCAACGATACCCTCGATACTACCACCGATTGTCCGTCATCGACGCAATCCGGACCATCCGCTCGCTTCTATCCGCACCCCGCATCCCCCTCGCCTCAACCTCAGGAAATTAGAAAGATGAGCAGACTCGCCGCGGGTCCCCACGCGAAGGATTCCTGCGCTTCTCATTTCCGTCCAACCTAACTACCCTCGACTCTTATCCTCGCCCTCGCCCTCACCTCCGCCCTCGCCCTCGCCCTCGCCCTCGATCTCACCCTCCTCGCTCTCACCCCTACGTTTCCAGCCTTTGAGGTTACCTATGCGCGTTGGCAGGAACAACGCGTATAGCTAACATACCCCTGTCTTCGAGTAGCAAACTCTCATTGGAACTTGCTGGAATTTTTCCTTTCACCTCTTCTACCTCCTTCCTTCGGAAGACCAATTCTTTCGTCGGGGGTCGATCGCATAGTCGGATCGAACGCGTGTGTGTGTGTGTGTGTGTGGTAGCCGCCGGTGCACTCTCATCAATGGCTCGGAAAGAATTAGTCGGGAAAGGAGGACAGCGTAATTGCGCTGACGCGTCGAGTTCGAGGAACACATGCTTGTGCGTTCAAGCCGAAGCTTCCGGTGCTTCTCCTATGTCCGCACCTGATACCACGGTGCTGCTGCTGCTCCTCCTACTACCATCCCCTTCCATGGATGGACCTTGTTAATCCATGCTCCCTCTACGCGTCTTCTTTTCTTTCGTTTCTTTCCACGCGGTTTTATCCTTCCTTTCGTCCTTGGTCCCTTCGACCTGCAACCCCGTGTTGCGTCTTCTACCTTAGATACCCGGACTACCCGTGATAACGCGCGACTCGTCGATGATTCATACGACCCCGACACCCCTCCAACGTCGACTCCAACTCCTGACGAGCGCTTAAAGCCAAGGACTCGATAGAGGGTTTTCGACTGCTGCGACGACCTTGTCCTCTCCTCGTCCCTTCTTCCCCGAGAAATTAACTTTGTCCTTGGATGACAATGGCACGGTCTTGCCGAAGGATTTGCTAATTTTACTCCAATTCGGGGCTTCGCGTTATTCGGGTATGTGCACTACCCATCTCTACCTTTGCCAATGAGAAGAATGACCACCGGGTTCGTCGTCTATAACCATCACTTCGAGAAAACTCAGCTACGAATATCCGTGAGTGACTTTACAGGTGCCTGTCCCGTAAATTCCACATGAATTCTTGGCCGAGCAACTTTTCTCTCTCTCTCTCTCTCTCCCCACCTTCTTGCTCCTTATCCCTCTTTCCCTCTCTCTTATTCTCTCTCTCTCTCTCCCTCTCTCTCTCTCTCTATTTCTCTGTACTTTCGATGGATTTATATTAAATTCTCAACTCTTTGGAATTTAATAATGATATTCTAACATTCTCTCGCGAATTCAATTACGAGTGACTCGCTAGGTTTATTAAGCGTCTAATAAAATTGTGTTATGGATATAAAGTTATAGTTTCCTCTTTCTGTGTATGCGTGTGGGTATGTGGATGCTGTGTCTGTGTCTGTGTCCATGTCTCTCTCCTTCTCTCGCATTTGATGCAGGGCGCCAAGTCGTTTAGATTTATTAATCTTTCGAATAAACAAACTTACTTTAATGACAACCTAATTGCGCCTCCTCTTAATTTTAAAAAGTAATTGCACTATATCTTCGACCGATTGCAACTTCTCCGTAAAGTCTTGCGTAATCTTTGTAATTGTATGTAAACCGGTCACGTTTGCTCGCTCGGTATATTAATTTTGCAATACCTCTCGAAACTGAAAGGGAAAACGTCAAATTCGAGATAAGCGAACGAATGTGGGGAATGGTCTCTGATACTTAATCGGGGAACCGGAAGTGTTGCAATAAAAAATCTAATGTAAGGAGAGACTCGATTAGCGACTGGTCTTTCGGTATTCGATCGAGAATCCCGAAGAGTGAAAACAATTAAATGCCTGCTGCATTTTAAGGGGAAAATGTGTGGAATAATATTTTTCTACGTTAAACCGCGTTTACGAGAGAAATCAGTCGGGAAATTGGCCCAGTCAGTACACGTGCACTCGATAAGCGCGCATACACATATACTTGGAATTAAATCAATCGAGCTTTACGTGCCGGCGTCGCTTTTCTCTTGCTTTCGCACCGTACAACATTCTGCTTCATAAAGATTTATGTGCAAACAACAATTAAATCTTTCATCATTAATATTTCCATCTTACATTATACCTTCGAAAGACGGATCGTTTCTCTCTCTCTCTCTACATCTCTATTTTAAAGATCAAGGGATTTGCATCAATGTTTAATTTTACTCGTCATTTCATCAAAAGATTAACGTTAAATGTATCTTGCCCATGGTCCACAACAGCATTTTAACAATGCCGGCATTGCGACGACGAGCGTATAAATAAAATGGCTACACATTTTATGGACGGTACGCGGCTCCCAAGACAAATGAGGTTACGGGGGTGGAGGAGGGGAAGGGGTAAGCATTTTGGTGCACGATTATCGCATCGTGTGTGGTTCGTCGGGAATTGGTCGAAGTAAATGAGATTCGAATTTGAGGGAACAATCCATAAAGTTTAGGTATCGGGAGACCTCGCGATCCCTATGGTATCGATCAACTCGGGAGATTTATTAAAAAGACCTTTCCTGTCAACCTCTCCTCCCCCTCTCGAACAAGTTGTAAAAAGGTTTATGCTTCCATTCTAGGTGGGATTCCCCATAGTTTGTTCTTCGATACTTTCCATTCGTCATCGAGTAATACGTTTTATCATTTCACATGCCAAAATCAACCGCGTTCTGTAATAATATATCCATGTAAACATTCGCTTTTCCATTACTTCTTGGATTTCGTGCTATCGCGAACTTTCTTCTTCTTCTTCCTCCTCCTCGCATTTTGTTCTTCGGCTGGAAAAACGGGCACGCACGATGAATTTGATTTTTCTGATATTCCAATGATTTTTATTATTCAGACTTTGGCTTGTGTACGTTTATAGCTCTGCGAGTATAACGCGGCCGAAGAACACGCATGTACGCCTCATTTCTACTTGAATAGCGATCAATCATACGGCAAATTCGATTCATCCATGCTTTTAAATCGACATGAATCTTCTTTGATCGGAAACTACAATCACATCTGTCGGCTTCCGTTTAAATATTGGAGCGACAAGCAGATTATCTCAAAATGTATTTCACCCCCCCGCTAACGTCGAATGTTTCCCCGCGCCACGTGCATTTTCTTCTCGATTAGAATATGTTTATCGCCATTAAATCTTAAAAGCTTAAGAACGATAATATACGCCTCTGCAATATTAATAAAAAGGGCGATAGCGTCATTGCGGTATCAACTCGGTGCATCGATAAACATACTTTCTCTCCTCTTTCATCCACCCGTTTATAACGAAAATCATCTTTGCACTCGGCCAATAGGTCCGTTCGTTTTACCCGCACTTCCTACATTTTTTCTATTTTGGTAATATTTTGTGTAGCTTGAATTGTTTATGAGAAATGCAAAAAGCGTAGAAAGTATAGGTAAAACGAACAGACCTAATGATCGGTCAGTTGCACAGGCGTAGAGGCATCATTACTGCTGTACGCTCTGGATGTACATTTTGCGAAACTCGTTAAATTATTCCGTTTTATCAGAATTTGTTGAATGAAAACTGAGCTTAAAAGATAAACCTAATCTGAAAGAAGATAGAAAGAGAAGGAGGAGGGATGTTATTGGCATTGAATCTATTTCTCATGTTACTCGCAATCAGTAGGGGGTAGGAAGGGTGGAGGGGGATCGCGTGTGTGTCCGTGTTAGGAAACGATAATAACAGTGACATTCCTAATAAATCTTTCATCGAAATATTCGCGCAAGCTGGACTTGATTGATTGGCTTAATTTGGAAATTGTAATAATCCTGTTTCTTCTTTTCTATGAACCAGGCGCAGAGAGAAGGGAATGCTTTCTTATCTTCGATTCTCCCCCCAACCCATTCAAGATACCCAATACGAAAACAATATCTTATTTCGTGCATCTAGCAAACTTAGTAATCCTTCGAGAGCTCTTGAAATGTTAGGGCTTCGTGGTTTCTCCTTATTGTCCATGCTAACGTTGAAAATTAACCAATATCTTATTTCTCGCGATAGATCTATTCTCAAAACCCGTTTAATTTTCATGAAAATACTCGAGTCATCGGATAAAAATTTGTCTAGTAACAATGAAAATCGTCGGTCTAAAAATTATACTCTGTTTTACTTATTGTAAGAATTTTTTGCTTACGAATAGAAAACAAAACAGTAAGGTAGAAACTTGTCAACGGGAAATGAATATCGGGTTACTTGAAAGCTATTTATACGTTTCGTTTGCACTGTTTTCATTATTTCTTTCGCTGTGCATTCTCTCTCTCTCTCTCTCTCTCTCTCTCTCTCTCTCTCTCTCTCTCACACTCATTCTCTCTTATTTTTGAAAATCATAAAAACTACATGAAATTATACACGCACGGATAATATCAATCGGTTTAATCGAACGAAAAATGATGTCCTCCGATATATCTTGGGCGAAGACTGCTCTCCGAGCTCATTACATTTCTTTTATGAAGAATTACAGGCTTAATTGTATTCCAGTTGTTCCCTATTGTCTCATCGTCTCTTGCTACGATTATAATTACTTCGCAAACAGAGAAGAATTAGAATATTTAGAAAAGAAAGTTCTTTATATGGAAAATATTTGAGCTTCTCGATTTGAGTGGTTTTCTCTTCCTCTCTTTGCAAAAATTGGCAAATTGTTCTCAACTATATCGATCAATTATATTTAATTGAACAGCTAGACGTAATTGGATGATATTCGATATAAAGGATTCTTCGGGTAAAGCTACCGTTCCGTATATAACGGAATTGTTATCTAACCGGGCACGGGACACGGTGTTCGTCTCGTGGGGTCTTGCGATTATAAGCAAATAGTATCGATATCATTGAAGAGTCCAATATTTGCAAAGTCTTTTATAAGACTTTTTCATGAAACAAGCATAAGATAAGATCTGTGCAGTTAAGAGAAAGAGAAAGATAAGCTTTTTACGAGCCGATACATTTTTAGTCTGATTTTCTCCAATTGAAAATCGAGTAAACTCTCATTAGATGAGAACCACCGCTGAGAAATACCTTGGGTAATAAGGCTTCGGCGATTGTGTATTCGAAACGATCGCTTCTTATGCATCATATACGTTAATGCCGTGGCGATATCCCTGAAATCGTGTGGCTACACAAGAAAGACCTCGAGGTTCGCTCTCTTATTATTTTGGGATGAAAATAGATATTTTCGATATCGCCCCAAGGGAAAAGTTCCTACATCATCAGACTTGGTTTACGTGAAACGTCGTGATTCTCTCTCTCTCTCTCTCTCTCTCTCTCTCTATTTTTAATATCGGCAGAAATTGATTTTTATTGCTTTCTGAAATTCTACACTAGACTCAAAGAACTCTTAAGGGAATAGGCACACACTTACTAGAGAAATCCACCTATTTTTATTAGCAGGTAAAATTTCTTCACGTGGCCATTCGACACCCAACAAAAGAAAACAGAAATTTGATAGAAATATACCGTTTGCAAAAAGATTTGGTAGTAATAATGCCGCCGATTGTTAATATTTATCTCGAGAAATATAACACGTATTTGCTATCGATCAACGATCGATCACCACGTCGATTATAATTTCATATTGATTATATATTAAATATGATAGAAATCGTTAATAATTTATCGCTATATTTTAGAGGGCACACGGAGAATGTGTATCACGATTTTTCAGTGCACTGTAAATTTCTGTCTTCGTTTCACTGTGAAACGGTACTAGTTGTTTAAATTAACAATATTTATGATACTTCCGCAACGCCGCAACGCCAAAGTCTTAAAAATGTATCGATACGCTTTTTTCCCCATTGGATGGTTGTGCTTTTATGAAAATACTTCTGGTGTGCCCGCACACTCATTACCAAGGGCGATTTTCTAACGACCGTCGTCGTTACCAGAGGCGACTAACAATAAGTGGAAAAAAATTCATTAGCGCGGCACATTCTCTTTCTAATTTTTCATTAAATTAACAAATACTTTTTCAATATCCCTGCTTATTTTTATTCAACAATTAGTTTTACATCTTTCACCTTCATTCTCATTTGATACCTTCAACTTATTTGGACACCATTGAAAAAGTTTTCGCAAGAGATGAGAGGCGAGGAATATCTATTGCTCTCGTTAAACATTCCACCCCCGGACTCCTGGCAAAATGTGATATATTTAAAGTGATGACAAACTAATTAAATTTATCCGCACGACTCAGTTGGAACCAGCTTAAATGGCTTCCATATAATTTCACTAACATCCTATCAGGGGATTTGGTGTATCATTAAAGTACACAGTAATAAAAGGAAAAAAAAATGAGGCGGGTATAATAAATTAAATTAATTAGGTCCGTTGAAAGTGCCAAGCCTAAATTTAATTTAATCTAGTTATTTATGAGAGAGACAGAGAGAGAGAGAGAGAGAGAGAGAGAGTAAAAGTAATCTACGAAGAAATCAAGGACTCCATTTACGTATGTGCGTATGCACACGCGCGCTTGTATTTCTGCTAGATCGAGTGCACCACAAGTTTACCAAATTAGCATAGCAGGGGGAGAAGGCATTTCTGTTGCACAATTCTAAAATTAAGTATACTCATAATTTTAATGGGGTTTAATTCCTCCTGGAGGAAGTTCGAAGTATCGATCGGTCATTACTTAGTTGACTCTCCGTGGCATGACAAGCAACAAGTACGGAAATCGCACGTAACCACCCGCACGCAGTGCCAACAACTCACGCAATTCCCATCCAATCTTTGACTTTTCACTCTCCAAACCCAAATCTCGGCCATCTTTGCTAGTCCCCGCTCTTTCACAATCCCACAGAGAGCCTATTTGCAACGTACGTAACATCCAACCTCGCCGTATTTCTTCCACGAATACCTATTCCGCGAATAAAAATGGGCGAAAACAGACACACCTACGCGCGCTCTTTTCTACGTGTGTGGTGGTGTGAAACATTAGAAAAATACACACCAGAACACACGCGCGCGCGCAAAACCTATAGATTTTTTTTTTTTCCATCGTCGCTAAGTATTTCTGTGTTTTGAATTACGAATAGAGTTTTTACAATAAATAATACATGAAGGGCACATGCGGTGTAATTTCGCGAAATATCGATAAGTAAATTGCCCACGGTTATTCGCACGTCATTTGATACGACGAAGCCTATATCTTATCTCTTCGATCGCTTCAACGCGCGGGAGAAGCGTGTGTAAGTTTATTTGCAAGAGAATTTGACACGCCTTTAAGCGTCAGCATTCGCGAGAGGTGATCTGAAAAAATTTATTCGACAATAACAAGGCTGAAAAGGCGGCGGAGGTGGGAAAGATATTTCGTCGTTGTACGTAAATCGGCAGAGAGAGAGAGAGAGAGAGAGAGAGAGGGGGTGACTTGCATCACGTTGAAATTCTGGCAACCGGCATTATCTCTGTGTACTCGGATATTTTTGATTTATATCGTCTCTCCGAATTAAACGTTTTAATCCTTATTTCCTCATTTCTCGCAAATCAAGCTCTTTCCTTAATGCGCCCGTCTGTCCCGTGAACACTGTAAATTTCAATTCGTTATCTGGTCGAGGAGAGAGGACGGTGCAAGAAGAGGGTGCGAGAGGATGACGGCCTCTCTCATTTTTATTAATCGAGATACTCCGCGAGAGGATTCTCCATCCGTACTCTCGCAGATACAAAATTCTCGCTTTATGCAAATGGGAGAAGGAGAGAATAAGAGAGAATCCTTTTAAATATTAATAACAACGAGTAGAGTGGTAACGGTAGTATTAGCAATAGCAGTAGCAGTAGCAGTAGCGGTAGATGTGACATTTTACACGCAGTTTGTCGCAAAACCTTCGGGGGGGGGGGTCCGCTTAGACGCGGGAAAGACGCGGCGCGAGGACCGGAAGTCTCTGCTGATCTTATCGCGTCGCAAGAGCTTCCCCGGCAAGTCGAGCTTTGTCTCTCCCCTCGACAATTTTCCGATAAAAGGGGAAAAGCCCGTTTTATCGAAGGAACGCGCTCTGCTCACTTTCTAATTTCCAATCTCCCGTCATTAGAGAAAGCGATGGATGCTCCGAAAAGCAATCGAACTCTCCATAGCTCTCGCGATGGCCGCTCCATCGATCGTAACTAAGAAATAATTTCGTTCCAGAAACACAGTGCAGCTGCAAACACCTGCTGCAGGCCCGCGGTCAATTTGCGAAAAATCCACTTACACACACATCCTTTGATCACATCGACTATTGAAATGTTTTGGCTGCCTGCCATCTCAGTAACGACCGAATTATATCGCGAGCTACACTGTTGTCTCATGACGACGAAGACGACGACGACGACGACGATGATTTTCATTCCGCGAGTTTTTCACCAGGAAGAACCCAGTCACGAGATGAAAAGTTCCACTCGAGCAAACACTCGATGCCGCCGCTCCATTAGTTATCCTCGTCCTTGCGAAGATCGACAAACCAAGTCAGGAATTGATTCAGAAGCGACGATGCAGTAGTGTGGGACTCTCTGCTAGAGTGCGATCTTGCAGCGGTGGTAGGATGCTGCTGGAAACCCCGTCGACTTGGAAAAATTTCCAGAAAAATCTCAACCCTCGTTCCGCGAGGGTAGCGCTCAGGATGCTCCTAAATCTGATCGAAGGAAACCAGAGAATCTTGCATCCGGATCTAAACTCGTTTTAATGGTTAGACAACCGCGTGGAAAATCATAGGGTGGTGGTAGTAGACCCAATGGAAAAAATGCTGGACTCGTGGCGAACCTTAGGGAGCGTCGAATGCCACTGGAATTCTCGAGATTTTACCTTCGATTGACTCGAAGCTTTCCCGCTCTACAGGCTAAATAACGAGTTTTGCCGAGGGAAGCTTCGATCGCTCTTTATCGAGAAACACGAATATTTCCTAAGAATCTTCGAACTCGAGTTCTCTGATTTTATTAAGTACAGTGTAGTTGGATCAAGCGCTGCCGCTGCTGCGTACACGAGGGAATTTGCGAGAGAGATATTGAAAAATAAGCCGAAGAGACGAGAGCTTCCTCTTCCGAGCGAAGAAGGGCTGAAACTCGAAGACCCGTTGAAAACGATTCCCTCTCTCTCCTCTTCTCGGATTAAACGACAGTTCAACCGTGGAGGAAGGATCTTTTTTTGTCAAAACAGCGTTACCGCGGAGCAACATCACCTTACGCTCGCGCGAACAATTTGAAACTACCCAAAGAAATTCCGAGGAATCGTTAGAAACAAATTTCACAGCCTCTTCCCTACAAGCGAGGCGACATCTCGACGTTTGACTCTTTTTTTTTTTTTCTTTTTCTTTTTCTTTTTCAAAATATCAATCTCGAGGAATCCACGAGAGAGTCACAGCACTCGTCGAGAGTACAAGAGATTCATTCGCCTGTTGGAAAGTACTACCGGTAATAAATTAGAGAATTATATAAATAACGGAAAGAGAGAAAAAGAGTTGACTCGTAGATTGCGAGCGATAGATTTCTCGCGGACGGAACGCACGTTTACGAGACTCGAGGGAATTCTCCGAGTCTACGGAGGCATATGGAGCAGCGATAGAAAAGTATCGAGAATGAAGTTTGCCGATTCCTTCTCGTAGGCTCGGCGCAGAACTCGAGGGATTTCCCTTGTTAGAGGGTGCCGAGAGATAAGATGTCCTTGAACAGGTTGGGGCGTTGTACGGTGAATCACAAGCAAGATACGAAGACGTTGAGTTAGCTCGAGGGGTTCGATACTAGCCCCAAAGTGGAAAAGAAAAGGGAAAAGCGAGAAAACGCAAAGGAGAGAGAGAGAGAGAGAGAGAGAAAGTGAAAACGAAAGCGAATGAACAGAAGAAAGAAGTAGAAGCTTCGGGGAGTTGCGGGAGGAAAGGTCGGAAGGAGTGCGAGTGCCAGGGGTGAGGAGGGGGCTGATGCTGGCCCTGAGTTGCAATGATCCGCGAAAGCGAGAAGGAGGAGCGTCGTGGATCTGGCGCGTGGATCTGGTCAAGAGGAGCAGCCCCAAAGGCACACGCCGAGCGGATCAGCGGCACGTTGCTGAAGAACCCGCCGCCGCAGCTGCCCCAACCCCAACCCCACCGCCATCACCACCACCACCACCATCACCATCGCCACCGACACCGCCAACTCGAATCAAAGCTCAAAGCAGCTCCGGCAACTCCTGCACCGACCGAACACTCACTCGCACACCTTTCGTAGGGTAGATAATGAGTGGCGAGCTTGACACACTGGAACTCGAAGTCTTCGAGGTGAGTCCCTACCTCCCTCCCTTCCAGATCAGGATCCCTCAGGACCTTCTTCCGCAAGACCCTCGCTCGTTATAGTCTTCTGCTACTTTGCCATTCTCCTTCCCATTTTCTATTCTCCCTTTCAAGATGTTACCCGCGCGCGCGCTTTACCACCCAATAGGTTCCCGATGACCTTGCGGTACTCCTTCGGCTCCGCCGGTACCTTGTAACTTTTGAGATAATAGCCGCAAATATTGGCCGAACACTTCGCGGGGAAGATCCTCCTCTCTCGCTTCGATCCTATCATCACCCTCCCTCCCTTCACCGTGTCAGTACCAATTTTCCGGTACTTCCCCGTGGATCGTCCATCTCTCAACATTTCAGCTCGCGGTGATGTTCGCTCTACCGGACCACATCTCGCGCGATAGTAGCCTATCGATTCGTTAGGTTATTCATCGGGAGTGCGCGACCTCTTCCACGTCTGTAGCGATCAAGCCGTTTGCCGACGTGGCGGATGCAAAAGCACATTGCATCTCCGTCCGCCTACGAGAAACCTCCACCGGTGTCACGGTTTTTGCCTCATTATCGCCCGATTCGGCCCGGATGACGCATGCTCCACGTTCAACCACGAACAAGGAATCGATGTTTTGCCATTTGCAAACAAGACATCGTATCCTCCTCCGTGTCCTCTCGCGACGACGCCTTTCAAATCCTTTAAACACCCGACAAACCATTCCTTCCTATCTATTGTCCCCCACTCCAGATCTTATCAGGATTGTCCCGTAAAATTGGAACTCTGCTGCGCGACTCTTCTCTGTGCGCGCGCGCGCGAGTGGCGTAGATGCGCTTCGAGCTTCCTTCCCCTAGAGTCGAGAGAACAATGCGTAAAAGATTTTAAAAAGACAAATTGACACTGCCATTGCCACTGTCGTTGCTGCTGCTGCGTGTACCACTCGATCCCGGGGAATCCCACACTCATCGACAAAAGCGAGAAACTTTTTCAGAATGAGAAACACTGCCGCAGGAGGAGGACGAGGTACTAGTCAAGATCCTCGTTTCTCTCTCTCTCTCTCTCTCTCTCTCTCTCTCTCTCGATTAGGCGAAATTCCTGCGAGAATTCTCAAATGCCGAGTTTTGTGCATGCGTGTAGGTGTATAGGGTGTGGTGGGTGACAGTCGGCGGTGGGTGGAAGATGGGCGATTTCCTCGTCATCGCTTGAGAATCCTTTCTACGCGATTGCCCGGTGTAATCGTTGAAAGGGACCTTGCGAAATCGCGTTACGACGTTTTATCTATAACTGCAAACAGTAATGTCATACAACAGTTGATCTTATTTAACAGCCACGTCCTGTTTCCTGATCTTCGAGGCGCGCCCACATCCGTCACTGACGCGTCACGTGTTTTAAACGCGTTTCCTTGATAACCAGTCGACTCGAAGGCTGGAAATAAAAAGAAAAAAGAGAGGGGGAGAGAGAGAGAGAGAGAGAGAGAGAGAAAATTCTCCTCTCGACGAGGAGACGCTCGTCGTCGCGCACCGAGTAACATCGACGATGATGCTACCACCACATTACCGTATAAAAACGGAATTCGATTATCGCCGAGAGCCTCTTACGTAACTTTGCTCTTGAACGATTAAGTTTTTAATCCGATCGATAATATCGCGCGCTTGTGTGTGTACAATAATACAATTACGACCTCGCTCCGCGATATTCCACCGCGCGCGCGTTAACCGACGATTCTGGATTATCCACATTTCCATAATTTCCGCGCTCGATAATCCCCCCAGCATTTCAGTATTCAAAGCAGGATCCAGACTTTTCTATCGGACGTGGAACTGTTACGTTGCGTTGCGTTGCGTTGCGTTGCGTTACGTTACGTTACAAAACATTCCTACGCACGCACGCACGGTATTTACCTTAATTGTTTAATGCACCAGGAGGCAATTGACGCGTTCCGCGGAGATTCCAAATTCGTTGTTTTCATTTTTGTCGTTGTGTTGTTGTTGTTGCTGCTGTTCGATCATTCCTATTTTCGACGGTCCTCGTGGGCGAGTCGAAAGTTTTTTCGCCGAACGTCCGCAGTTTTAGGTGGGACTTCCGGTCCCGCGAGGAAAAACTGACGTTTGCGAAAATTGTACCCAGGAGTTGGAGGGGGGGGGGATAAGCGTGTGCAATTTCAATTGGATGGGAGAGGGGAAGAACACGATCGGGGGTAGCTGGAATCTTCTTCCAGGTCGGAAACGCTCAGGGAAAAACTAGAGAGAGAGAGAAGAGAAAGGTTGAAAGTGAAACTGATAAGTGGGTGAGCCGCGATGATGCACCCTGACCGGAAAGGGTACGGGCGCCGGGACCGAGCATAATTTCATTTGGGCCAGTTAACGTAACGCGCGTAATAAATGGTTTACGTGGTTAAAGTTTGCAAATAGAGTCCGTGCGTGGAGGAAAATAACAGGGTTTGAGGTAAAGACCGGTAACAAAGATGAAAAACCAAACGCTCGGTGAATCGATAAAATAGAACTAAGCGATGGTAGAAAGAAGGGGGAGGGAGCTATGGTGGAAGCTTTCTCCAACACTTCCAAGACCTTTAAGAAGATTAAAAGCTAGATTAAAGAATGGAATACTCGAAGCGAGCGAGTTTCTTATTATTGATATAAATCGTGGCATCAGAGGCTAAGGGCGACTCTCGCTACACCCCGCTTTCAATCGTATCATGAATAAACCAATAGCACGGGTCTTTCTTTAATCGCATTATCTCGCGTGCGTCTAACAGGAAAACGCCGAGTCTCCGTCTCGTTGGCCTCTACAGTTCCACTTGCGAAAAAACACACGACTGACGTTGCCAGAATCTATAAAAAGAATAGGGCTGAGAGCTGCCGAAGGGGGCTGATAGCGATTAAAATCCGTACAACAGGTGAAATCGGTAAACCGGGCAAAAACTCTAACACAACCGAGAAAATAAGAGAGAGAGAGAGAGAGAGAGAGAGAGGGAAAATCAGAAGGGTAGCAGCACCAGCAGAGAGACCCAACGGTGGACGGAGTTCCAAAGTTTGTGAAAATAAGGGAGGGGGAGGGGGGTGAAAGTGTCAATCGTTAAAAGTCTGGATAGAAGCAAAAGTCTCCGTTGGATATCCAGGGTGTGGGTGGGGGGTGGGGGGTGATCGAGGGAGCAACTCGCAATGCGAAAAGACGCAGACGCGCCAAGGGGGATGACGAAGCACGTGGCGATGGAGAAAATGGCGGGAAGGGATGGGACTGGCAAAAGGAAGCGAAAGAGCGAAGTTGAAGAAAGGTAAGTGGCGCATCCGGGCCGAATGGGCAAACCGACAAATATTCAGGCGGCATGTTTTATTAATGGCGATGCGCATTCCTTGTAAGGGCGCGTTAAGATAGCGGGAAGCTTTTACGTCGGCTCGTACTTAGCCATCGACCCAATTCTCATCTCCGCACGACCCTCGCGTGGTGCCGCTGAGGCGGCGTCAATCGTTCGCGACAACGGACATTTAATCCCATATACAGGCGTGCCTGGCAAGCACACGACGACGCAAACACCCACGCACATGCAGTATCCGCAAGCACGTGAGCATATACCTCGGCAAACACCATTACCGTTACACTCGCTTTTGTTAGAAACGGATATACCCATGAGAAAACGAACAATTCCTATGTGTGTGTGTATGTCTGTGTGTGTGTGTACGTACGCGAGTGTTCGTATGTACGGAGAAAAGCTCCGTAGGGTAGATTAGAGGGGGGGGGGGGGGGAGATTTCGTAAAAAGATAAATGAGAATAAGAGAGAAAGAGAATGAAAAGAAGAAGAAGAAGAGGAGGAGGAAGAAGCGGAAACAAAGAAACTTTATGTTTCCGGTGCGAAGGTGAAGGACGACGAGGCGGCGTCAGGTGCTGCGATCCTGGCGGCGAGCCCGAGTGCCGAAGACGAGAGTGGCGGAAGATCCTCGGAAACCGGAAACGGAGCTGGTGGGCCGAACGAGGCGAGCGGGCCCAACGATGGAAACGGCACGGGAACGAGCGAACGCAGGAAGAAGAAGAAGAAGAAGAAGCGACGGAAATCCCGCAACAAGCCACACCTGCAGTTGCAGCAGATCCATGATCCGGGCAATGGCAACAACGGGGGCAGTCACGGCCACGTCTCGGTGCACGTGCACCCCTCGTCCTCGGAGGAACTCGGCGAGTGCTCGAAAAGGGCCAGCTCGACGAGTAGCCTTGGTGCCAGTAGGCACAACACCCTCCGGGAGTCCCTTCTCACGGTACTCGGCAAACTCGTGGTCTGGAAGGGTGCTGGCAGGTACCGGACCACCGCCTCCTCCACCGGGGCATCCTCCCCGTCGGCACCCCCTAACTCGCCGCCACCCACCGAGTGCATCGGCCGTAGTACGTCCTTCTTCTCCAGCGGTGAGTCCTTCGGTCCCCCCAAACCTACTTCGAGCTTTTTTTTGGTTTTTTGGTTTTTTTACAACAAACTACGAATCTACCCTACGGTCCTCAACACCAATGCAAAACTTTTATCCAATCGCGCGACGAACATTGATTTGCTCCTCGAGAAACTTTTATCATCCCCTACTCTATCTACCCACCTCCCGACTCTAAGTTACATCATTCGCTCGAAATACATTTCTGGCGAATTTTTCTATTTTTCTGCGAATTTCATCAGTTTCTTCAGTTCGTTCGTTCGCTCGTTCGATGATCCGCTTGGGTTGGATCTAGGTGAAAAATATACGATCAGAATCTCGCGGAGGAGGAGGAGGACGCTCGCTAGAGAAGCGATGATTCGTTTAATTAACTTGTATCCGATTAGAGCTTTCTTTTACTCGTGCGAACGACCCTAGGAAATCCTGTGAAATTTCCTGAAGAGATTAATCGCATCTTCGGGTTCTTTTTAGGATCGCCGAGGTTCTCCCACATTTTTTCGCCCATATTTCACCCATAATCGGAACTTTATTTAATTTACGTTCGATTTAAGTTGTATCCAGAAGTGGTGGCCGTATAGATTGGAGGACGGTACAAGTGGGATCTAAGAGACTTTGCGTGGCAAGATAAGAGGAAAATCTTGTTTGTTCGTTTATTCATTACTCAATTACGAAAAATTGTCTAGACCGATTGGCTTCCAGTCTCGTGTATAGGTAATAGAGGTACTCAACCATGCACAAATTGCACGATTACTCATTATTCATGAAACTCTAAGATGACAACGAATCGTTTGAATCATTGTCGGAAGAGCGCGATAAGAAATCGAAGATATTTTATGAATGTACGCGTGTACATGTGTGCATATATATATATATATATATATATATATATACATGCATACTTCATTCGTGTCTTTTTTATCGTTTTTATCATTTTTCATTTTTATCATCCCCCTCCAATCGCGAAACCACATTTACAACGTACTACATTTACAGATACATTTGCAGTATGTGAAATATGGAGGTCATTGGATTTTTCACGCTCTTCTTTGCCAGTACTGTGGTCAAATATAAAACATATTTTTATCCCTCGAGGGCTATAAAGGTTAATTTTTAAATAAAAATTGAAGCATCTCAATAATGCTTGGAAAGTGTTTCATTGTCTTTGACATAAGAGGCGAAGTTTTAGCGCTCACTTGGACCTGTCTAGAAATACAAAAAAATAATGGACACGCTCATTGGTTGGAGCAATTGCAAAATTTTCCTCTTTCAAGGTTCAATGCAAATTGTAATTATTAGTCACAAAACGACATTGAACTTTATACTTAAACATAAGCATAAACTTTTATTGTTTACGATTGTTTTTCAGTTAGAAATTTATACGTGAGAATCATTGATTTCTGCGAGACTATATAATACTATTGAAACAAAAGGTTCACATCGATGTGAAAGTAGTATAAAAAAAACTTTTATATGTGACTTTTTTTTTGCAGAAACGGAGAGGCGAATTCGCGCCAACAATCGCGACTTCAACTCACAGTTTAATTATGCGGTAAGGAAAATTACATGTACTGAATAATAATATTATTGAACCAAGAGCGTATTGCGTTGTAGAATTTCAAATCAATTATGTATATTTTAATGTTACAGAACAATTACATTAAAACGTCCAAGTATTCGGTTTTGACGTTCCTACCATTGAATTTATTCGAGCAATTTCAACGGCTCGCCAATTTTTACTTCCTATGCCTGCTGGTGCTTCAGATGATCCCCGCCATATCTTCGTTAACCCCCATCACTACAGCCATACCCCTTATTGGGGTACTTACGCTCACTGCCGTTAAAGATGCCTATGATGATTTTGTAAGTGACTCCAAATATTGTAAATTCTGATTTCCATGCATATTGCAAGATAAAATTGCTATGAGAGGAACAATCAATCAATATGAGAGAGAGAGAGAGAGAGAGAGAGAGAGAGAGAGAGAGACGAATTACAAACTTTTTTATTATTTTCATTGTTTAAGTATATCTATATAATTTTAAAAGGAGTATTTATATCCTTTTCCACGAATAATAAATAATAATGAAGAATATATTTTACAGCAACGGCATAGCAGCGATTCACAAGTAAATAATAGAAAGTCCCAGACTTTGCGTGGTACTAATCTTCGTGAAGAAAAATGGTCACAAGTTCAAGTGGGTGATGTTATAAGGATGGAGAATGATCAGTTCGTTGCAGCTGACGTTCTACTGTTATCAACGAGCGAACCAAATGGGTTGTGTTACATCGAAACGGCGGAATTAGACGGGTAAGGTGAAAGAATTCGCTCTCCGTGCGACGTCAAGGAAAGTGGCTTCGACTTAATTTTTTCTCGTTTATTTTAGGGAAACGAATCTAAAATGTCGACAGTGTTTGATAGAGACTGCCGAAATGATGGATAATCACGAATTGATTGGTCAGTTCGATGGGGAAATAGTTTGCGAGACCCCGAATAATTTGTTGAATAAATTCGACGGTACTCTTACATGGAAAGGAAAAAAGTAAGAATTTCTCCTGCTAGCAAGTATGCCAAATCTTCACAAAGCTTTGCCTATTGGATAAGATGTAGAAATTGTGCGAAAGTCAGGAATTACGAATGTATTTTCCTCAGGTACGCATTGGACAACGACAAAATCATTTTACGGGGTTGTGTACTCAGGAACACGCAATGGTGCTATGGCATGGTCATCTTTGCAGGCAAGGATACCAAACTGATGCAAAACTCAGGGAAGAGCAAGTTTAAGAGGACCTCAATAGATAGGCTGCTAAATCTCCTTATCATCGGGATAGTGTTCTTTTTGCTTTCCATGTGTTTGTTCTGCATGATCGGCTGTGGTATTTGGGAGAGCCTTGTAGGACGTTACTTCCAAGTATATTTGCCCTGGGACTCATTGGTGCCTAGTGAGCCTTTAGGCGGTGCCACGGTGATCGCTCTACTAGTGTTCTTTTCATACGCTATCGTTCTGAACACAGTGGTGCCAATCAGTTTATACGTGAGTGTCGAAGTTATCAGATTCGTCCAGTCATTTCTGATCAATTGGGACGAAGAGATGTATTTCGCGCCCACGAACACACACGCTAAAGCTAGGACTACTACGCTTAATGAAGAGTTGGGTCAGATAGAATACATTTTTTCTGACAAAACAGGAACGTTGACCCAAAATATAATGACCTTTAATAAGTGCTCGATAGCGGGTCAGTGTTACGGGGATAGTGTAGACGAAGTTACCGGAGAAGTCGTCGATCTCAGTGAGGTAAGTCGCTCATTTCATTTTATCAATATATGATTGACTGCGCGCATTCATTTTGTGCGACGGTAATTGCTAAAAGTTTTCTATTATTCTTATTATAATTAACACCGTTTAAAAATATTTAAAAAAAAAAACAAAACAAAACTCTAGCCGCTTTATCACAACAGCGCCCAGATATGTATCAAACAAGAGCAAATTAAATATTATTCTTTACTCGTTGTAAGTTCTGAATGTGTTAAAATGCAATGCATTGTAATGTACTTTTACGTTTATCTTATTATGTATATTATGTTTTGCGCTTTTGTGTATTTAGAATAATTAGATATCTTTTATTCATTATATGTATACGCATACATATATATGGTTTTGCCACTTGAATTTTACATTGGAAACATTATGCTATAAAACATATTGAAAAGTAGCCAAGCTATAAGCTGTATGAGACTTGCACATATATTTGAAATAAAAAAAAAAGAAGAGAAAGGAAAAGTTTTCTCCTATTGATAAATGAAAGAAGAATTAGAGATGTCGAGGCTGGGTCCGAAATTGCGTAGATATTTCCAAAAACATTTATACACATTACTTAGCATGTGTGTGCTGCATGTAGACGGACAAAGCTGCTCAAATACCTATGATGCGCTGGAAGAGTGGACAAGATTTTGTTCGTCAAGTTTTCACGCCAGTTAGTGGTCCAAACGCACGCCTCTTGGAACAAGCAGACAGAATATCAAGTACAACACCAGAGCCACGTATCAACGGCAGTCCAAAGATCCCAACCAGATCTTCAGTACGCATGTTCATGTTTAGCACATTTTTCTTACAGTTGCAGAGAGATTCTTACAGTTAACCCTTGTATAACCCTTGCGAAAAAAATGCTGATTTTTTCTGAAAGGATAATATCTTTTATTCACTTGTTCTTGCATTATTTATGATACTGAAATTTCCAAAATAAAATTACAAAAAACTAAATTATTCCGTAAAATAATGTGTTTACTGAAATTTTTATTATTATTATCATTATTATTATTATTATTACATAAATACGATAATAGTAATTTTGTATTAGTGGTAGATTAATAATATTTGCGTAAATTAATATTGCATTATTAGTATCAGTACTAAGCTTTCATTTCAATTACAGAGAGTAGAATATGTTCGATTATTGTCAATATTAATTACTTTCTTTAAATAAGTATTGTTGCACGGGGTATAAGGATTACCTGTCCCTATTTCTTTCATCTCGTTTTCGTAAGTCGCTAAAAATCTGTTTCTTGTTCCTCTGTTTACTCATTCACCGTATATCTTGTATTTTTTATATTATCACTTTTAAACATCATTGAAATTTATCAATCACTTTTTTCTTTGTCATTTTGCTGTTAGCGGAGCATTTCTAGCATGTTGTTATACGCTTGCTCATTACATTGAGACTTTCCGCTTTTTTTCACCTTATACCGCCAGGATAGGTATTTTCAATTGATAGGGGGCTTCTCCGCTTACCTCTTAAAACCTCAATAAAATCGCAAATAAAATGAATAACACGCAGGTCATAAATTAAGTCGTTTTCTTCCAATCTATTCATTAAGGAACCAACTGGTATTTCAACTCTTCAAGCTATGACATCTACTTCCATACCCTGTCTTATTGATTAACATTTAACAAAATATATTTTCTATTTCTTTATTGCTAGACCTCTTCCATCTGTTCAACAATTAATCTATACAATATAGGTATCGTCTGCAAAGCTTGTCAAAATTAATCGAGATATTGCACGTCGGTTTTCAGACTATGCCACCTTTGGATTTCTCATTCAACAAAGACTACGAGCCAGAGTTCAAATTTTACGATCCAGCACTTTTGGAAGCTGTGAAACAAGACAATCAACATGTTCACAGTTTCTTTCGGTTATTAGCATTATGCCACACCGTGATGGCCGAAGACAAGCATGGTAGCCTCGAGTACCAAGCCCAATCTCCTGATGAGGCAGCTCTCGTATCTGCTGCCAGAAACTTTGGATTTGTTTTTAGAGAAAGATCTCCAAACAGTATCACAATCGACGTGATGGGAAAGCGAGAGATATACGAGCTACTTTGTATATTAGATTTTAATAATGTTAGAAAAAGAATGTCTGTTATATTGCGGAGAGATGGTCATCTTAGATTGTATTGTAAGGGAGCGGACAATGTGATTTATGAACGTCTGAAAAAGAATAGTGAAGAAATAATGACGAGTACTCAAGAACATCTTAATAAATTTGCCGGTGAAGGCTTGAGAACTTTATGTCTATCCGTGAGAGATTTGGATGAAGCTTTTTTTAACAATTGGAAACAACGACATCAAGAAGCCGCGTTGAGTCAAGAAAATAGAGACGATAAATTGGACGCTATTTATGAAGAAATCGAAAAAGACATGACCTTACTTGGAGCTACTGCTATAGAGGATAAATTGCAAGATGGTGTACCACAGACAATTGCAAATTTAGCACTCGCAGGCATTAAAATTTGGGTACTTACTGGCGATAAGCAAGGTAAATTCAAATTTTATCCCCGGTATGAAAAGCATTTTACACAAGCACGCATTACTACTAGCTTAATCATTACAATACCATGCTGTATGTTTTCTTTTAAAATCAATAAAGTAATAATAAGCAACAATAAAAATTGAATCGATAAAGAACGTTCAGTTGTTCGATTGCCGATTAATTGGTATATTTTATTGATTCAAAACTGTAACGTTATACGAGTAAAGGAATATTTTTTACAGAAACTGCTATTAATATTGGATATTCGTGTCAATTGCTCACGGATGATTTAACGGATGTGTTTATAGTAGATGCTACAACTTACGATGGAGTAGAAACGCAGTTAAATCGATTTCTGGAAACTATTAAAACAGCTTCCACGCAGCAGAATAGGCCAACACTTTCTATCGTCACATTCAGGTGGGACAAGGAAAGGTCAGGCACATGAAAGAGACGGAGTACAAACTATTGATTTTTTTTCTTGATACTTTACTCTGACTGATTAACGCATTTATTGAAAAAATTGCTGTTCACATCAAACGTGGCACCATCTTTTATGTAATGCTTTCTATGTCTGGTTCTGGTTCAGAATATATCATTTTTTCCTGTAGCGACTATATACATCTTAAATTATATCATTACAATTACATTTTCATCTAAGTTCGTGTCACTCTGATAATCTCATATTAATTTAACTTTTTTCTATTTTTGTTTCTCTCCTTCATTTTTTGCCGACGAAAAAGACTTTTCCTATTCTATACTCTTTATTAAAACAGAACTTTTTGAAGAATATTTTATTTCACGCATACTTACTTCACGCGCTATACTTAAGAAATATTTTCAACAAAAAAAAAAAAAAAGAAAAAAATATAATAGAAAATCGCTTTATTAATTCCAGTCCTACTGTTCCTACTTATCTGATTCTTCTTTAATTCGGTCATTTTAAGAGTATATTTTTTTTAAATCTATTCGATATTGGAAGTGCGTGTCTATATTTTCACTTTTTCTCCTCGTTATTTATTTTGTTTTTCGTGAAATGTACAACTGTTTCTTGAATCTTTTAGTATATTAGAAATATATTTTATTGCAAATTTTATTATACATATATCATATACCAGAAATAGATTTGACATTATGCATAGTGAATGCATAGTTGTTATGCAAAATTAAATTTATTTTTGAAACACTTTCCTTTTAAATTATGGAACGATATATTATCAATAATAATAATGAAATTTTATTAAGCGAAAATGCTTGATACTCACTCCTTCTCTTTCTATATGCTTAATATTAATCTTAGTAATACATATAAAATAACAACTAGAATGTTGCTTATGTCGTCTTTATGTACTGTTGGGAACTTAATAATACGCACTTTGTGTTTTGTTCGATATTATTGATATTATTTAGGTACAGGGTGTTTTAAGTAAAATACGGCCACATTTCAAGGAGCTGTAGGGAAAGTGATTGATTCTAAGACAATGCATTTGCCACTCTTCAATTTTAAGCTTAGTTTTTAAGATATTCAACCAGCTGACTATCCATGTCTAATGAAATAGTAACTTTATCATTGAATATCTTAAAAACAAGGCTTCAGATTGAAAAATGAGAAATAAAAAATGTATCCGGAGTCTCGACCTCTCTCTACAATAACTTGAAACTTAGTCATACTTTATTGAAATACCCTGTATGATGATCAATTATTAATTTTTCAAGAAGATTAAAGTTTCAGAAAAATATTTATCATAACTGTTGGGTGGTAATGGGTTTTCAATTTTTGCGTTCTTACGTAAAAGAAGAAATTTTTATTCTTGCTTTTAATGAAAGCTTCGAATCTCTAATGTTTTCGATCAAACGCAAGGTGTCATCTGTATTTGGAGAATGTTCATTTCTCAAACGTTACTTTTTTAACACAGCAGTGATACAGAATATAATCCCAGTAGAGACGAGCCAGATGACCATGAAATGCAGCAAGCCATTGGTTTTGCGGTAGTTATCAACGGACATTCCTTGGTCCATGCATTGCATCCTCAGCTGGAACAATTATTTTTGGAAGTTTCAAGCCAATGTAAGTTAAAAGAATTAGATATAAGAAGATTTCACACATATCGTACGTAATGCGATATGTCTACAAAAATTAGTATCCTTTTCTATAATGGTAGTATGCCTCTGATGCTTAATTATCAGAGACAAGTATCAAAAACTAGATATTGTGTCTTATCTCAAAAGATTGGTACTGGCTAATCTATTGGAATAATTGATTATACGTTACTGAGACATTACCGTTCATTTATTTTATAACAAATTTTTATTTACTTTAATGTTGTTACCTGTGTGTGTGTGTGTTTATACCTATCAGCAGAATGACGTTGAGCGTAAAAATATTTTCTATTTCATTTTGTTTCATATGGGGAGTGGTACGTCGTCGCATGATTTTGACGTGATTTCTTATAACTAAGAAAGTTTTATTTTTAGGTAAATCTGTGATATGTTGTCGAGTGACACCTTTACAAAAAGCAATGGTTGTAGAGTTAATAAAGAAAAATAAAAATGCAGTTACTTTGGCTATTGGCGATGGAGCAAATGATGTGTCAATGATAAAAACGGCCCATATTGGTGTCGGTATCAGTGGACAAGAAGGACTACAAGCTGTGTTAGCCTCTGATTATTCGATAGGACAATTTAGATTTTTGGAAAGACTGCTTCTTGTTCATGGTAGATGGTCTTATTACAGAATGAGCAAATTTCTTAGATATTTTTTTTATAAAAATTTTGCCTTTACACTATGTCATATCTGGTTTGCCTTCTTCTGTGGATTTAGTGCCCAGGTAATTTTTTTATTTAAATTTTCAAATATTATACTATCATTATATTATGCGTGTAGGCGTGCATGTACATACATACATGCATACAGCAATAGAATTGTTGCATATTTAAAAAATGATGTTTATAAGGCGAATGTGATTATCAAGATTCCTTTGTCGAGTTCACTCCAAAGTTGAGACTGATTGCGTGAACGTATCATATTATTCTGATTTAATTATTATTTTTTTAATAAGTAAAATTGTACGAGACTCATTTCAATGATTCATATGCAAATCTTCTTCTTCTTACAGACTGTATTTGACCCAATGTACATTTCCGTGTATAATTTATTTTACACTTCCCTGCCTGTTCTGGCAGTTGGAATATTCGATCAAGATGTAAATGATAAAAATAGTTTAATGTATCCGAAATTGTACACGCCAGGATTACAAAATCTGCTATTCAATAAAAAGGAATTTTGTTGGAGCGCGCTACATGGATTTTTTGCTAGTTGTGTATTGTTCTTAGTACCTTATGGTAAGTTTTTATCGCATGAACAATGTTTTTTTTTTTTTTTTATATTCTACATGTGAAATAAAATGATCAATTTTATAATTCCATACTTTATATTTTATATAGGTACATATAAAGATGGGGTATCTCCAAAGGGCTATGTACTTTCCGATCATATGCTACTTGGCACTGTTGTTGCGACTATTTTAGTTATAGTTGTAACAGTTCAAATAGCACTTGACACATCTTATTGGACAATTGTCAATCACTTTATGGTGTGGGGTTCACTTATTTGGTATTTTATAATGGATTATTTCTACAATTTTGTCATAGGCGGTAGTTATGTCGGCAGTCTTACAATGGTATGCATTCATTCATAGAAATTTATTTGTATAGCATAAATTTCAATGTTGTCTTTGACGCAGAATAAATAATGATTATAAGAAAAAAGTTATATATCAATATTCTGCCTTAACTATAATTATATTGATAATTAATAATAAATTTTTATTTTTAGGCCATGTCTGAAGCTACTTTCTGGTTTACGGCAGTTATATCGTGCATCATCTTAGTCATACCAGTTTTATCGTGGAGATTCTTCTTTATGGATGTAAGGCCGACTCTTTCTGACAGAGTAAGACTAAAGCAAAGGCTGGCACAATTACGTTCTCGGCAAAGTCAAGATATTTTACGTACACCTTCTACGAGACGTACACGACGATCTCTTCGTTCAGGTTATGCTTTTGCACATCAAGAAGGATTTGGTCGGCTTATTACATCTGGTAAAATTATGCGTAAATTACCGAATGGCTCTGATTTTAAATTTGCCATGCCATTCACAAATAATGTTACAAAACAAGTTACAGTCGCTAGTACGTCTCCGAAAGAAAATGTATCAAGAAATTCGCATGCATTAGATACTATCAACCTGTAATTTTGTTTCTTTTAATATTTATATTCTTTTGTTCATACAGAAAACTTGACATCAAAATATTATTGAACTTTGAAAAGAATTCTAATTTCTCAAAAATGTGAATAATAGTCATAATTCATTAATTTATCATTTATTTAAAATACTACTTGTAAATATATATATGTATATATTTTAATTTGACATATAACTAATAGCATAAATTTATAGAGATTTGATTTGATTTGATTAACTTTGTGCTTATCATTCTCACATTTTATCGTCTTCTAAATATTCTTAAACGTATTTTTAATATCAAAGTAAATTAATACTTCTGTTATGTATAATTTATTAAGATGCATTATTAAAGTAGTATACTGCAACATGTACGTATATTATCTAATAATATATAGGATATGCTGTTTTCACTCTTTTTCAAAGATAAAGAACAAAATCTAGAAGTTTTTCAAGAATTATATTTATTAATAGCAAGCTATAAATCTCATTGAATACACTTTTTTCTCGTTTAACTCTTGTAAAATGCGAATTTCAATATATTTGAGTATTTTTAAAAAGAAAATACATCAAATTATTAAGAGGGTAATGAAAAATCTACTAGTTTCATTTTAGATTTATTACAAAATTATGGAAAGCAATAACTTGGAGCTTTATTTTTGTTAATTATGTCAATAGTTTGTTATATTTTTATAAATAATCAAACAAGTATTCATATTTACACATAATCAAGGAAACTCCAAAAATTCATAATTTTTTGTATTAATAATCAAAATAAAATTAGTGCATTATAAATAATACAATCTGTAATACAAAATTACCAAGCAAATTGATACTTAAAAGAAGAATTAATCAATTTCAAAATTTATTAAGTCAGTTATCAGAGGTATGTTAAACGATACATAATTACATTTCAAAATTGATTAACACTATTCGGGAGAAAATGCAATAACTTAATCGAATACTGTGTGTATATCTTAAACACTCCATGTATATGTAAATGTAGAAATGTCTATAGCATCTTGTAATAAGTTGACTTTGTATTATATAGCGTTCTAGGATGAACATCATTCTTGTAAAAATATGTTTATGTTATATTATTATTATTATTATAAATAACAATAATAATTATATTGATAATCGCCTTTATGAAACATTAATACGACAAACAATTAAAAAAAAACTGTACTATAGCATTGACTGTAAATATTTTAAAGAGATATATATTATATTATATTAAATGTTAAGTATAGATTTTTTAAAAGAAAGTAATATATAGGTAGAACAATATAAGAATATATGAAAATAATAGCTATATTATATTAATGCGGATAATGTTTGCCTTGGACTGACTACTGGATATACATAATGTATTAAAATGAAACAACAGTAGTAACAATGAAGTATGTATTTCTACTTTTAATAATACAATGAAACTTAGAAAAAAGTAGTCTGCATTGGGAAAAAAGTCCCGCAATCAAATTATCATTTAACAGAGACAAAAATTCATTGCTTTCAAACATTGTGCCTAATCATGAAACTACAGAGGGTGTCTCACGTTCTTGTAGTCTTTCATTACAATATAAGTTTATATGTACAATGTTTTATAATCATTAATACATTACACAATAATACTGCTACTATATGCTTTATTAAGTTTATTACATTAAATTTATAGTCCCTAGCGAATTAACTTTTAATATGAAAGTTCAAAATGTTTATACACAACAGTAAATCTTTTGTAATATATATGTATATATATGTATATAAATTTATATATATATATATATATATATATATATATATATATATATATATATATATATATATGTATATACGTATACTGATTGAAAATTTAGAATTTGTAAGAAAAGACTGTTTTAATTTGCTTTTCAATATTTAACAGAAATTGGCATAAATTTCCTATATACATGTATGTGCTGTTAAATTTATTTTTTTGAATATAGGATTATTCATTAAGTAGAAAGACAATGATGAGTCAGTTTTTTATAAAATTCTGATATAATTGATTACACATTATCACTGCGAAAATAAAATATTGATAGATTTGTCTACTGCATGTGCTCTGCAATTTGCAATGAATGCTTTGAAAAATTTCAAAAATATCATATCCCATTTAGATAACACAATGGATGAGTAAACAAGATTTCAATGAAATATTACAATGACAAATTGTGTGTAAAACATTGATTTTTCAAAGCACTTTTTGGTACACATTAACACACCTGACAATAATATAAATATTAAATACAAAACATTTCAAAACATGATACTGTTTATATGGCAGATATACAAAGTATCGTTACTATTACCTATGAACATCAGTCATAAAGTATAATTTCATGTCTATGTGTAAAAAAAATTTATAAATTCTGCAGTATTGATCGTAACAAGGAAAATTGTTTGTCTCGGAACTTATCAATCACACAATTTTATATTGCATGCAGAGTCCTGCCATAAAAATCAATATTATTAACAAATCTAATGTTCCTCGCAAGTGCATATAATACCTAAATACAAACGTATTATTATTTGAAAATGAATTTTTTTCTTGTATTTTTTGATACAAAAATATTTGATGAAATTGGTTGTTTCAAAAAATAAATATGAAATAAGTTTACTATGATTTATATTTGAAACGTATTACTTAAAAATTAAATATGCAATTACGTTAATTACATATTATGTAATATTTATTTTTGTTAGTGAAGTTAGAACTAATTATTGCCAAATTTATTTTCATTCGCGCGCGCGAATGATCTATTATAAACTCTTATTTCAATTTGAATGTATCTCAAGTTTAAATTATTGAAATATTAAGTCTCGTGGAAAAAATTGAAAGTAAAAAAACATTTGAATATTTCCGTTTAAATGTAAATTTATTAATTTTGTAGTGTTTTCTTAAGACTTTCACAAAAATTTATGTGGTCTTTTTAAAATCACCTGATCTGGCCTCTATGCAATCATTTGTAAAAAAATAAAAAAAAAAACCATTAATACTTTTCATTAATATCACTATATATTTTTCATAACTTTTCGAAAAATTTCAATGTTTAATGATATTAATATGCACATTTAGTAAAAATAATTATAAACGATGCAGGAAAATATTAATTAAGATATTTTATAGTTCAGTCTAAATGGAAGGGACCACCATACAATATGTTTGTATCGAAGTATTATTTTTTTGTGTTCTGGTACACTCATGGAATACACACGTTTAATGTATATTTTTAATTGAAATCATATACGTAATAAAAATTAAGATATTACTTAAATTTTCAGATGAAGCATCATATCAAGCGTTAAATACAATGTTTTATGCAATATTATTTCGAAAAAAACTAATACTTATTTACAAAATATGTTAGTTAAGATTCTGTGATGTAAGAAAGGTATCATTGAAAGTACCAGATTGCAAAATTGACATTTTCTTTATTCAAATTGTCATGTTTTATACACACTTCTCGAAATCTAACACGAGGCACAAGGGTGTAACATTGTTAATAAATGCAGTATTTCAATGCGCATATTTCCTTAAGTTTATTGAGTTAAGTAAGAAATAATGATTAATATTGTACTCGACTTTTGACGATATGTGCATCGATATAATAAATAAGGCATTATTTGTATATTTATTCAGTGGTATTATATTTTGTTTGCCAATCAGTATTGATTTAGTTTTTTTATGTATATTTATTTAAATTAGGTTACCAATAAATCTTTGAGGTACAATCAACTGATGAATATTATTTTGATAGAAATAAAAAAAGTACTTAATAATATCATAATTAATATTATAACATATCTCACAATTAAAGATGGGACTAGCACATAAAATTTAGTATTGTCTTATCTTAACATTGCATATTATTATTAGTTTTTAAAGAAACTTGATCACTATTTTTTAGAGTCTAATATTAAAATTAAGCATGGTCAAACAATAATTAGAGCATAAATGGTAACGTTTCTTTCTTGTATTTATGAAAAATGCACAGCAATAATTCTTGTTGCAATAAATGAACTTTTCAATATAGCAATCAATACTACTTGTAAAATATAAGTCTAGTAAGTGTTAATATTTCGAACTAGCTACATTATAAATCAAAAAATTACAGAGACTGAAAAACATTCTCAATTTCTTCAATTTAATCGGCATGTAAATTCAAAGTAAAGTCTCTTCTTTATAAGTATACTTTAAATTAAAATGCATCCTTATTTTTGATATCCTAATTATGTACATCTCAATATCAAATCTCTACTTAAATTGGAAGATATTTACAAAAAACTTTCTTAATTTTTTTAAAATAATTAAAATATTTGTTTATAATATACAAAACTCTAAATTGAAGAACTCAAAGAAATAATTCATGAAGTATTTATATTTTTAAATATTTATACACCTTAATTTTATTACAAATGTAATAATTTATTGCTTTATATATTTTTACTTTTATTAAAAGTTAATCAATTATTTACAAAGTTTGAGTAAGTAACTCACAACAAACTTTTAATTTTTCCTAAATTATAACATAGTTAAAATTGTAAACGCTTTGCTAGCGATGCTCCATCTATCGATTCTAATAATTTTCTCTTCAGGCTAGGTTTTACCTCAGGATATTTCTTTATAGATACAGGAAGAGGTAATCTCGATCCTACTGTAGGTGCTGGCTTATTACTAAAATATGGCATTTGTAATGCTTGATCACACGTACATCTTTCTAAAGGATTCACATTTAGAAAACTTGCAATTAAATCTAATAAATCATCTCCAGCGGCTGTAAATATATGTTTCAGTGGTGTGCCAGGAAATGGTTTGAATTGGATAAAATCTGGTAATTCAGTCATTCCAGCCCATGTCTCCTCTGTCGGAGTTCCAAGAGTCTACAGTTAAGAAATAGACAAAAAGCAGTTCATACTGAATTTTTAATTATTATATTATAATATACTTAGCGCATATTTGAAAATTTCGTATTACCTGAAAAATCCTGGTAAGTTGGTCCAAGTCTGATTCTCCAGGTAAAAATGGTACACGTAATAATAGTTCTGCAAGTATACAACCAACTGCCCACATATCTATACTAGTTCCATATAGTCTAGCGCCATAAAGTAATTCTGGAGCTCTATACCATCTTGTTACAACTTGATTAGTATTTATTCTATTTGGCGAGCCAAAAAACTTGGCTAATCCAAAATCACCAATTTTTAAAATTCCATTGGCATTAACAAGTAAATTATTAGGTTTTAAATCTCTATGAAGTATCCAATTAAAATGTAAGTATTCAAGACCTTGAAGCGTTTGTATCATATACGCTTTAATATTGGCCGCTGTTAAAACAATAGTGCTATCCTTTATGATAACCTCCAAATCCGTATCCATAAAATCAAATACTAGGGATACATTGGATTTATGACCAAACACATCTAAAATTTATCAAAATTCAAATCATTCACTTAATTAATAATAAATATTTAAAGCAACTATTATTAACATTAATTGTTAATTTTATGTAAATACTTCAAACACGTACCTACGAGACCAATTACATTATCATGCTGTAACTCTTGAAGTAATTTAATCTCTCTCAGCGCAGTTCTATTTATTCCATCTCTAGCTTCTGTATGACTAGCTACTTTAATCTAAAAATTATATATACATTTATACTATAAGTGAGACATGTTTGTTAAACAAAATAAACATGTATAAATATTGACCTTTTTTACAGCAACTATTTTTTCTGTTTGAGTATCCTTTGCTTTATAAACAGTAGCAAACTAAAAATAATTAATCCATAAGTAAGAAAACCTTAATTTAAAATAATACAACATGTTCAAAGCCGTAAACAAAAAACTAACCTGTCCCTCTCCCAAGAAATCAATCTTTTCATATCTCGTTAACTTCTCAGCCATCGTGGTAAGATATATGACAAATCCATATATCTGCGAGAGGCCACCCAAGTCCGACCGACTTAGAAATGCAACTGCAAATTGCGTTTTGTCCTAGAGTAGCTAACTGAACTCATCAATAAGACATGCTCGCAACTTTGTTTTCAAACTCCTTAATACACTAACCGGCAAAGATGGTGTCCCTATCCGACATAGAGTATATAGCCAATGACATATATAACTGGACCAAGCATTCTCAAAGTTTGTTGGCGAGGGAAGTGAAGCCGGAAACGGAAAGAGTGAGAAAGTAGATCGGGCTCAGTGCTATCTCACTCTCTCTTATAGAATTTATAGGAAAAAAATTCACTAAAGTAACACCAGATGGCTAACAAATATAATGTCTATAATTACGAGACTTTATTAACTTAGAAATATAAATATTATTTGTTCGAAACATGACACACACTAAGAAAATAAATTTTTGTATATAATTTTATTATATTTATTTAAAAATAAATAAAAACATAATACTTATCCTTCCCATAACTCAGAATCTTATTAAAATTGTTATAGTTATTTGTACTCCCACATAGGAATGACTTTCAGAGGAAGTCCTAAAGACCTCTTTTTTAAGACATCTTTTGGCAGTACCCAAAAGACTTCTCAGAGACGTCGTATTTAGGATGTCTTGGAAAGGATAATTAAAAGACATCCTGGGATGTCTTGAATAGGACATCTGAAAGTAGACCGATTTGGCGCAGTTTAATTGCAGAATTACTCACTATGCGCAGCTACAATTACTAGTGTAGCGGTCACAGATGGCGCATCTGTCGCCACTACAGACCAGGGCATGAAACTTGCCTCTCTAGAGAACCTTGGGGACTCCCTCTTTTTTTCGGCTACCTTCCCTGAGGTGAACACGCGATGATATTTTCTGTACCTGAGAATAAAGTTACATTATATAAATCATTATACTGGAAGAATACGCGTACGACTTGTACGCGTACTTCGTTGTCCGAGTTAAGAATATCACTCATGTTAATATCCTCTGTGTGCTTCCTAAGTGCATTAATAATCTGCTGGGGATATCTCACTAGAAAACCCCACACTAGTGTGTGTCAATTTCGTGAAATTTGAATCGCGAGCATAACCAAAATGTTACAGATTCCAAGTTTTTAAATAGTGATTATTGCTGTGAAAATGTAAAGAGTTAAATTAAAATTTAGAATGTGCAATTGTAGAAGTGATTCATCATCGTGAATAGATAAAATATGTCTAGAAGAAAAAATGAATTAACGGTTAGTGAACAGTTTTATTAATTTTTATATTTATTACTTGTCTTTAATCGAAACAAAAAATATTTTGTTTTCAGATATTTGTTTGTATTTAATACTTAATATTTATACTTTCAGATAATTACAATTATATGTATATATATATATATATATATTTTATTAATATTGTATTTTATTATACTAGTGCTTAAGAATAAAGAAAATTTTATTATATATATGTATCGATTATTCTTTTATAACCTAAATTTTATTCCCAAAATATTAACCCAAAATGTAAAAACCCTAAATTCACTAAACATCCCACAATGTCTTAAAACTAGATTTTTAGGACGTCTTCGGGATGTCTTATTACTAGATCGCCAGGACATCTTTGGCGGTCTTTTTCGCGGACATAGAACGTCGTCAAAACGTCTTTAGGCCGTCATTTGGATCTGTTTTGGATGATCCTAAAGACTTTTCGGACATCCTTTGGCAGTCTTCAGGACATCATATTCCTATATGGGCTGTTTTAATTGTGCATTCCTTAAAATAAGCAATTTGTTTAAATGATGATATAAATAAGCATACAGGCATTTAATTATGTAAATTATTTATTGATTTTTAAACGTTACAATTTTGTTACATTTACTTCGTATTCTTTTAAGACTTATGGCCTATGAATTAGAGTGAGATAGCACTGAGTCCGATTTGATTTCTCACATTTTCCATTTCCGGCTTCATTTCCCCTCACGAATGCTTGGTCTAGTTATATATGTCATTGGTGAGAGCTGGTAGCATTGTTAGAATTGGTACCAATCCAAAAGCAGACAACTTCAGTCACCTCAGTTTAATTGTACGCGTTGAATGCGTTGTGTCGAGTGTTTTTGTGTAATATATAACTTTTTTTGAAAATTATATTAAATTACAATGAATACGAAAGAAAATTCTACAGTTGTAGCAAAAAGTACAATTGTAAATAATGCAAAGCCTTACGGAAAAATAGTTTTAACATTGCAAAACTGTCTTTTACCAGAAGAAAAATTGAATTCAACTCCATCGCATTTAGATGGATTAGATACTGAAACAGAAACAGATTTACGTATATTAGGATGTGAACTTATACAAACGGCTGGAATTCTACTGAAATTGCCACAGGTAACACTCTTTTTTCAGAATATTTCTCTCCTAACCTACCTTTTCTCTCTCACCCTACACCTATATCAATCCTTTTTCATGTTATAATGTATAAAAATACCTTACAGGTTGCAATGGCAACAGGACAGGTGATATTTCAACGATTTTATTATAGTAAATCATTAGTTCGACATAATATGGAAACTACTGCAATGGGTTGCATTTGTTTAGCTAGTAAAATTGAAGAGGTACCGAGAAGAATAAGGGACGTCATTAATGTTTTTAATCACATAAAACAAGTGTCCAGTCAAAAGTAAGTTACATTATTTCTGAAGCATTTGATATGAATTAAAAAGATTTTATACCAATTTTTAATCGAACTTTATTATTTTTCAGGCCTATAACACCTGTAATTTTGGATCAAAATTATGTAGCCTTAAAAAATCAAGTAATAAAATCAGAAAGGAGAGTTCTAAAGGAATTAGGTTTTTGTGTACATGTAAAACATCCTCATAAAATTATTGTAATGTATTTACAAGTTTTAGGATACGAAAGAAACCGTGCTCTTATGCAGCAATGCTGGAATTATATGAACGATTCATTACGGTCAGATGTTTTTCTAAGATATCAACCAGAAACTGTAGCGTGTGCATGTGTCTATCTAGGTGCAAGGCAACTTCAGCTTCCATTGCCATCAAATCCTGCATGGTTTTCCTTGTTTGAAGTTAGCGAGTCTGAGATTAGGGATGTATGCAAGCGTATACTACGCTTGTATTTTCGTCCACGAGTTAAGCCAGAACAACTAGAAAAACGAGTTGAAGAACTTCGACGACAATATGAAGAAGCGCGTACTAAAGCACGAGGTGGAGATGTAGATGGACATACTCCTAGTCCACCACTACCGAAACATCATAATGCCTGGGGTGGATTTATTAGTCGTAGTGGAACTCATGCAGTACCAGAGAGAACAAAGTCACCTAGGTAAGTAACTGTTTAAAATTCATTAATTTTATCAATAGTTGATCAAATAATTGAAATATCATGTAATTTGTTTCATTTAAGACGCTCTAAATCAACAAGTACATCGCCTTCTCGAGGTGAAGCTACAAAGCATTCCAAACGAAAAAAACATACTAGCAGAAGTCGATCTAGAAGCCATAGTCATAGTAGATCTCGTAAATTAAAAAAAACTCAGCGCAGAAGATCAGGAAGTCATAAGTCATCTAGGAGTCGTTATCGATCACGCAGTAGATCACGAGATAGGGATTTAGAAAAATCGAGTAAACATCGTAGTAGTAAGCATAGACGGCATTGATTGTTTAAAAATTAGGATAACTATTTTAATGTGATTTTTTACCAGACATTACCGAAATTGTAATATAAAATTAATATTGCATTATGTATAAAGTTAATTCTTTTTGATGTTAGATATTTGACAAAAATTTAACTTCAAAATTGAAAATAAATGAATGGAAATACAACTATTTAATTGTATTAGTTTATTAAAGACATTTATATTAAAATTTGCATTACAAGAGAAGTTCGTACATAAATTTAATAAAATTTTTATTCATGAACTTGTATCTACTATTTTAAAAAACCCTGTTGGCAATGGTTTTTTTCTGTCAGTGGAAAGTATTGGTGAAAAGTCCAAATTCGTGATTTGCGGAAGAACATGGATAATGCATCCGCGATAATTGGAAATATTTTCAATTGGGTTACCGTGCAGTGACAAAACTCTCAGATGTAATAATTTTCTCAATTTTATGATTTGATTTATATCCGAAATCTTATTACCATGCAAATAAAGAATTTTTAAATTTGGAAAGTACGTAAACTCGTTTTCAATCTCGTGTATTCTATTGAATGAAAGATCCAACCAGTGCAGATTTGAGGAATCCATAAGTTGACTGTTCACAAAAACATGTAAGTTGGCGATTGAATTTAATAAATTATTACTCAGCCAAAGTGTACTGGTTATAAAACGGCCATCCGAGGTTCTTTTTGGTAATTTGCCTGTACGGATTGCCTCGGCTCTTTTTGTCGCTAAAACTTTTCAATGGAAAAAAAACATTTTATATATTTAAACGTTTTTTAATTGGATTGAATCTTTGACGATTGTTCAAATATAATAATTTAATCGAAATCAGTTTCATATATACCTTCAATCGTTTTAGCACTTTTAAAGGACAAATCATAGGGAGGTCCGGCTAATATTTCATCTCTCAAGTTTCGTTGATAATCTGACGATTCAGTAGCTAAAATATTCATTTTCTTTAATATATTGCATATTTTATTAATTATTTGACGTCAGCATCCCCTTCTCTTTCGTTAACTTTTTTAGACACCGATTGTTTATTTTCCCAATATCACACTATCAGTATCAACAAATGCATCATCAGAAAAAAAAGAAAAAGAGATTACGAGCGAAATCATAGCAAGTGGAAATTACAGCTATAAACTAATCTGGTATATCAATAGATAAATATATGTAACACAATAAAATATTTTTTCTTTATTTTATTTTAAAATTATTGTACAACTTTATTCATTCATTAATAAGTTAAATCAGCAAAGACATCAGTTAAATCATTCTCCTTAAGAGTTCATTGATTTTGTCTTCTCTGTTTCCAAAGTCACCTCCTTCAACATAATGGTTGGTCTTCTTACGCCATCCTCCGTTAGGTGTATTTAGCTGTAAAATAAGAAAAAATATATCAATAATAGGGTAACAAAGAAATATTAAAAAAAAAAAAAAAAACAGTTTTTACTTGTATTTTTTCTTTTAGTATCAAAATTAAAAAATATTCTATTTCCATGCTTACCTTGAATGGCCATAAGAAATTACTGGCGTACTTGAATTTTGGACCTACTGTAAAGATCTCGTGTATTAAATCTTCCTGACATATGATTCCCGAGCGGCCTAAAATTAAAAATAAATTTCAGGAATAAGAATTACATTTTGAGGCAATATATTACATATACACTTTATTAACTAATATAAAAATATTTACCCAATTTCTTTTCTACAATGGAATTGCTTGTTATGGGGATACGCTGGTTATTCACTTTAGCATATCCACGTTTGTATATCAATTCCCGAATTGATTTTAAATTGGGGTATCCCCAAGTTATGTATGGTTCAACGATGCGAAGCATATTGATCGTTGCTTTGTTCAGCTTGATGAAAACTCCATTATTAATTTGCTTCAAGCGGAACAATTGAAGCACTTTTCTTACTTTAGGTGCTACTTGATTCACACTAGAATTAGTATTCGTATAATTAGAAAAATTGCACAAAATTGCATTAATATGTAAGAAAAACTAAATTGATTGTTTACCCTCTAATACGTATGACGAATGCAAGGCGAGCTTCGCCTGGGATAAAATAGTTTCCACGGTTCTTTGCTTGTCTAATTAGTCTGATTTCATCCCTTTCCTTCATCCTGTATTCTTTCACATACTGTTCTGCTCTCTTGAAAATTTCCTTCCTCTTTTTATATTTATCTGCACGTTGCTAAAAAGTATGGTATAGTATAATATTTTGATCTCCATAGAAAACTAAATAATTAAGAAATGACTTACTTTTATTGATGTTCTTAAACGTGCAACATTTGCTGTCTCACGTCGTTTCCTTCTCTTGAGTACCGATTCTGGTACTGCTGGTAGCTTTTTTGCTAACGGAGCAGTATCCATCTTTCTGTAAATATAAATATAAGAATTAGCATATCAACACAGAAAGATGGCACAAGTTTAGTTTATATTTGAAAAAAAATTTAAATGTCGTCAGTCAACCCATCAAATATTAAAAAAATGTTAGGTTATATTTATCACACTATAAGAGTATAATCAAGATGTAATTAAATAAATATACTCATTTATGAAGTAATTTAAATAATTGCTATTAAAAGCTTTAATTTACTCTATATGTCTTGCTGAAATATAAAGTAAATTATTGGCTTTAAAAAACAAGCACTATTATCTCGTGTTTGTACAAATTACGAAAAGAGCAAATTCAACAAAAACTGAACAGAATTATAGCAACATAATTATAAATATAAGAATAATAATTGTATTTCTAATATCTGAACATTAAAATTACTTAAATATCAGCGAACATTAAAAAATCTCTTTAAAATATCAAAAAAACTCACGTTTCTACCATTGTCGTTGAATGAAGAAAGAGTGTACCTTCGACTTTCAATTTTCTCTAGATTTTCAGTCTTGTCAGACGGACAATTTGCGCGCATGAGCAACATAATTTTCGCTCATTCAAATCCTCACCATTTTAGGGTAGTCTCTAACGTTTCTACGCTCAGCTCAGAAACTAACCAGATCAGTACCCATTATAAAAATTTCAATTTTTGCTATTGGCTTAGGACATCCTCATGAGAATAGTATTTGTCCAGAAACATAAATGAATTAACTTTATATAAAACATTGCGTTACCATGTACCAAACTGTCTATGACTAAAGCTTAAAGGCGCCAGCAGTTATATGTGTCTGAATTACTTTAAACTTAAACAAACGGTTAAAAGCATTTCGACAAAGTTATCTTGTATATTGTAAAAAACGAGAGAGGAAAAAATTGTTTCTATAAGCAGGGGGAACATATGCGATAAGAAACTCCGAGTATATTGTGGAGAATATAAGATAATGCCGCGAACAAGAAATCGTGCAGCAAAACAAATACGAGAATCCTCGGAAGAAACCGATGTATTAATGAATGATTTTGATAAACATGCAGATCACCGGATTCGTAATATGGAAGCAGATTCTAAAATGGCAATAACAAATTTGGGGACTATCTTCAATGTGGCTTTATCGCGTCTTCCATCACAAATTCGACAATTAGCTCTGAACGATGTGTTATGCATAGAAGATGAAAAAGAAAATGAGGAGGAAGTTGAAAATGCTTTAAAAGTACCAGATACTATTAAAGGAAAGATTAAAAAGAAGAGAGTAACTGCTACTTCGGATGATGGATATGTGACAGAAGGTACAGTCAGTATAGCAAAACATCGATCAAGAACTAATAAAGTATCGAATGTGTTATCTTCAACAAGAAGGACTCGCAGTAGTTCTAGAAGCAGTAAAGCACATGCTGGTGAAATGACACAGAAATTATTAAAAGTAAAGTCTAAAAATAATACAAATCTACAGACAGATTCATTTAAAACACCATCTGTTTCGCATACGCTGCAATCGAATAATTATGGTCTCATAACTCCAAAAGTGAAACCAAACACACCAATGAGTATTTTAAGACGACCCCGCCAAGGAGAAATGGTAATTAGTATGGATGGGAGTCCATTGTTGGTTTCTGGTATTGTTCAAGAAAAAACTGCTAATGTTAATGTACCTATGAGTAATGGTGCTGTCATCTCTCTGTTACCAACCGATGGACTTCGTGTATCACATATTCCTTCTCTTGATCCAGAGACATTACGTCAATTACAAACCCTAAAAAGTCATATAGAAACAGTAATTGGATCAAAGTGAAGATAAATGTTGAAAACTTGCAATTTCTCAAATTATTGAAAGTTGCTATTAGATTTTATTATTGAAAATTGCCAATACATTATTTTTATATAAAAGAAAATTGGCAGTAATTAGCTTATACTCAATGATGTAATAGTTTTGTTTTATATGCATTAATATTACATAATATAATATTACTTTCTACTTTATATTTAATGTTTTGTTACGTAAGCCATTACATTATACATCATTAAATTTACAAGTATGTGTTAATTAAATATGGACAAGCATCAACTTAAGGTTTCTAATTTAAATGATAATTTTAATTTAATTTTTAGATAGTGATACAATTTTTCATATATTAATCTATTGATCTATTTATATATATATATAATTCTGTGCTATGAGCGATTGTTGTTCAACAAGTATAAAAATATTGTGTGTATACTTTAAATGTTTAAAACTTGGAGAATGTATTGTAAAATTTAACAAGTAAAATCTTTTTTTATAACCCTTACTTAACGCGTCTTCGATTCAAAATACCCGCCTCACAGATGATAGCGTTAGCACCGCCCTCGTTTTGTGATTACTTCTTATTCATAAATTGTTCCCAGAACGCATTTAACCGTCCTTCACGGGTACGGTTTCCTCTTTTTAAAGGTATGTCGCAGAAAGTTTATAACTTTATTGACCTTATTTACTATTATAACATTCAGTTCACCAAACACCAAGTAAATTTTAAGCAGGTTATTAAAATTCAATAATCTATTTCAGACGTATTAAATCAGATAAATTGTTATATGTATAAAGATAAATATGTTTGGTAAATAAACATATTACTTTACAAACATGGTTCGCGTTATAACAGTACATAATTTTTTGGGACAAAATGTCACACAAATTGAAGAACCAACGGCTACATGCATTGCTTGTACAAGTAGCAGAGAAACATTTCTTTTAGCTCTACCAAGTCATTGTGTCGAAGTATGGGAATTAACAACAAATAGTGTTCACTTGCACAATGTTTTTCCATCAGTTGACATGATACATCAAATGCACCATTGTTCGCAAGGTGATTATATAGTAACTCTAGAATCAAAGGTCTCTCGTGATACAACAAGCAATAACTATGCAAGTAGAACAAATAACAAATTTGTGAGAATTTATATTAATTGGGCAATAGCAAAAGAGAGAAGCCAGCCAATGCGTGCTAGAATAGCAGGTCGTGTGACTCCTAGCTTAAATAGACCACTTAACAGTTTAGAAATGATAGAATTACCATTGAATGCGCAACCTACTTTAGTTACTTGCTGTCAATGCACAGGAAATTTATTAGTAGCTACTGGAAACAGCGCAATTTTACATGAATTTAAAATTGAAACTCAACAATTGTCCAAGTTAAAGTTTATTGATTTTGAAGCAAGACCTTGGTCATTAGGCTTTAGTTTTATCCCAACATATATGGCAATGGTTGAAGATTTCATTGCAATTATGGATTTGTCTAATTTATGTGTATTTAGACTTACAAATTCCATGTATGAAGATATAGATCAACTTAGTACTATAACTTCGACAAATTCTTCTCTCGTCAATAAGACATCAATATCTACAGATTCTTCATTAATAGACAATAGTCTTAATGGTCATGATAGTATTCCAGTATCTCAAACAAACACTGCAATGAGCTTGAAGCAAGAAGGTGAACATGTAACTCACAATAGTTCACAATCTAGCGAAGCTACAGCAATTGATTCAAAGTTGAAGAAGCGACGTAAAATCTCAAAGACTAATGTATGGAGTAAATTGGAGGCATTGGACACAAATAAGACAAGGGGAAGTAGTAATAAGCCACTGATAGATTTAGATTATTTAATATGGTATGAAAAAGAAGAGGTTAAAAGACTGATAAATCAAGAAGTCATTCATCCCAAATCACAACCATTGACAATTAATCTACCATCGATAAGTTTGGAACGAGTGGGTCCTGGTCACGCTCTGAGTCCCTTCGTGTTAAACTCACCAGACACAACAGTTATCATTAAAACAAATTCACCTGACATGGGCTGGTCAGAGAACTATAGTATCAAATATTTATTACGCCTTAAGATATCGTCGATTAATAATAATGTAAAGTTAGATGGAAATTCGGAATTGTTCACTTCTCTGATAATAAAGCCATTGTACATAAGGAAAGAATGTAACAACTACTTGAAAAAATCTATCTTAAGATCTAGCAGATACAATCGCTTACAAGGTGTAAGTTGCTTCATATGTACATTGCAAGAGGGATATTTATACCATTTTTCTACGGATAATTCTTGCGCGGATACAACTTGTTTGACAACTTATCCTTTTACCGCGCCTATTCATCATGTGGCACTGGAGCATTCTGTTATTCATGCCTTGACAGAAGCCGGACTCGAAACTTATACATTACGATTGTCTCATCATATAGCCAAGGCGACATCAACAGATATCGATAATTTGAAAGTTGTATGCCCTAGTGTATCCGAACCGGTGTGTCTAGTAGGTTTGCGACCATTCTTAGGAGTAGAAAAATTGTTACATACTAAAAACTATATCGTTCTTTTAGCCAAGGCAGACAATTCGTGGACCCTATACTCATTGGCCTTACCTAAGTTAGAAAACTTTTATTATGATTTACTAAATGCAGCAAAGTGCTACAAATCAACCAGCCCAAATACATACAGACATTTATTAAGCGAAGCTCATGCGTTAATAAGATTAGCGAAGGACACGATTAATCATAGCATCGACCAAGACGATTGCGAGGATGAGAAGAGCAAAGACGAAGTAAAATTTAAGAATCTGTATAATCAGTCTTGCGCGTTACTCGCCGATTATTATATACGTTCGGAATGCGAATCCGAATGGGACTTGTGTATTCCTTATTATAAGATGTCGGGCCTAAAGCCTGCTGAAGTATTATCCAGAAAATCTAGTCAAGACGCACCTGGACTTGTAACGTACTTAACAGATACTCTTCTAGTGATGAGATGTGGCCCAGAGGCGGATGCTCTCTTTCAAGGTCACAATATTGTAAATATCATTTGTAAATTGGAGAAAAGAGACCAGCTGAAACTGATCTTCAGCAGCGCCATATTACGCGAATATGCAACGGAAAAGCTAATAAATCTTCTCTTGTTGCACGACGTGGACGAAGAGGTCAATCTTGCTCTTGCTCTATTGTATATTCAGGCTGACAAACAAGAGCAAGCCGAAAAGGCTGTGGAACGAGTCTCGGAAGAATCCATTAAGAAGATTCTCATGGACCACTGGGATCTGTTATTCGATTCTACTGCTATGAGAAAGAGGAGTCCGATGATTCCTACATTTTCAGAATTCGCGGGGATATTAATGTGTAAGAAGAATTTAACTTTCGCCGAGATACTGATAGAAATAATCGAGGACGAAGGAGCTTTGTCCTTACATCAAGTCATACAAGTATTCTTAGAATATTTACCATCTCGCGTGGGAAGAGATGGACATAGCGCAGCCGCTACTCTGCAAGTTTTCATAGAGAAATTTTTACAAAGTCACTTTACTCTTAGATTGATCATGAATTCATCGAGTATAAATAAGAGTCAAATACGTTCGGACGCGGCTATGGTGGAAGCATTCAAGTTATTGGTTCGATCGTATTTGGGCAAGTTATCTCAGAGTAAAATCTACAAAACTGGAAATGTCGAGTGTGAGGAGCACAAGTGTAAAAACTTCATTTTCACCAAGTACAGGCCGCGTTATCTTAATAAGATGCCACCGTATACCAAAGATTACCAAAAAGTTTTAAGCGTAGACGACCTGAAGGATTTAACCAATATTAATAAATCTCAGAGCGACAAACATATTCCAAAAGAACTGTTCAAGCTGCAGTGTCTTTTGGCTTGTGAATTTTTACCGATCGAATGTTATCAAGAAGTTAAGCAATTTCTTATGACTCAAGAGGTGGAGGGTTCTTTGTCTCTCAAAATCTTATGTATCCAGGATACGGAAGAGGCAACCAACATTCTTCTGGAAAACAATCCACAAGCCGTGGTGCAGTACGCAAAAGTAATGATAAATAAAGATTTTGCCAAATTTTTGTTTATTTAAGAAATTAAAAGTAACACTTTTCTTTTACTTATTTCTTAGGACAAATATACCAAGGATTTTGAATGGAAAAATTTAATTGAGTTATTACAAAGTAAAATTACAGCTTCTTCTAATCAACAAGGTTTACATTATCTCTACTCGCAGATGATGAAAGGTAACAAAATAGATTGTTACTATAAATAATTTTTGTTTTTTTTTGTTTTTGTTTGTTTGTTCGTTTTTTTTTCGTTTTTTTTTTATAAAAATTAGATTATATTTTTTAGAGATAATTTTATAATTTTGTTTTCACAGAAATATTAGCTCATATACCTCATGCGTTATCTCTAAAAAGCTTGCACCGAATAATATCGAAAGACGATCAAGCAGTTTTTCAAAAATGTACCGAAGTCTGTACTCAAATTATGCACGCTGAGCATGTTAAATCATTAATTATGGAAACTGGTCAGCAGCTTCTTTCAACATTAAAGTTATGAAATTAAATCTTCAAATGAGCTATTAAACTGGTAATTCATCTTTAATAGTTTTATACTAAATATTAATGCATGTTACATACAAGAAGCTTATCTCTGAGCAGATATAACAACTTTCCACAATATTACTTACGAATATAATAAGTCGTTTTTAACATTCTTTTAAAGATCTAGTAAACATAATTCAGTATTTTAACAAATTTTCTAATTAAAATCAAACTAGTTGTCTGTATTTAAAATATAAAGTAAATTTATAGCAGGTTGAATCTGCTAATTGATTTCTTTGATTACTAAAGAGAATACAAAACAAATATATTTAATCAATTGTTAAAGTTCTTTAGATATATATTTACTTTAAGACAGTCAATTGTCTTATTCACATAGTAAATTTATTGAACCTAAGTCTGTACCTAATGCATGGAACAAAAATCATCCATAGGTTAGCTATTGTACAAATAAAAGTATGTGTTGTAATGTTATCGTGTAAAATATATTAAATGTAAGTATTGTTGGCTTTAGAATAGTTGATAATAAGAGTTTATATAATTGAATAGAAAAATTTGATTAGTTAATTATATTTTACATCATTTTCAAAAATTATAATGTGCCTTTAAAAATTATTTGTCCTGTTTTAAAAATCAAATGTTAAGTGTGATATGTAATATTTATAACTGAACATAGATAGAAATAATATATAAACTTATTAACATGAAATTTTGTATAATATCAAGACTTCTCTTTCACTAATTTTATCATTATAAAACAATTCATTTTTATATTTATTTTCTAGTATACAGGATGTTGCCAAATTTTCGCATTTCCTTTAAGAGGATTACTCTTATAAACCGAGATGAGAAGTCCTTTATCATTTTTCAATCCGGAGTTTTGTATTCGATACATTCAACAGTAAAGATACTATTAATTAGACAGAGACAAACCGATAGTTGAAGCGAGACAAACAAACGACACAGTAGTTTTTGATAAACCTCAATCATCTGCTTGTCTTTGTCTAACCAATAGTATCTTTATTATTGAATATTTTGAAAATTAAGCTCAGGATTGCAAAGTGGTAAGGAATGTTTAGATTCAATTTACCCTTAAGAACAATCCTCTTGAAGAGGTGCGGCAATTTTACAACATCCTATAGATACACTATTAAATCTTTTTACATGTTTCAGTTATATATTTATTTTTCTCGCATTTTTCTACCGAGCTTCGTCAACTGATAAACAGAATAGTTAAATTACTTATCTCAAAATTATTTTATCAAAACTGTAGTACTGTGTACTCTTAATAATGAAATAAACAGTTGTTATATAAGTAATTGTTTATCTCATAATAAGTTTTAATATTCACAAGTATACTTTTATTCTTTTTATTTTATATAAATAAAAATTTACCCAGTTATAAGTATGTGTATTTTTTTTTAATTCATTATCTTTGATTTTTTATCGTTTATATTACCCATTAAATTGTTTTCTATAATTTTTTTTAAATAAAGAAAATGTTAAATGTACTCTAATAGGTTTGTATAAAAAATCTTTGTTATATAATATTTTTTCACATAATATAAAAATTATTTTCAGATAATATAATATCCGAAATTGCTTACAACAATTCAAATTCTTTATTTAACCTTGATAAATCTCTGAAAAAATTAATATATATGCATATATATAGATATACAATTTTTATATATGTATTAATTGTTAATGTTGTTTAATTATTAATTTATTAAATCTTACCTGTTTTCTATAGCTTCGTTCAATTGATGTTTATTCATCAATGATATAACTAACCTCAGTGTTGACCATATTGTATTAGACATTGCTCTAGGAGGTATAGTTTCCCCTTGACATCCTCTACCTGCAGCTTGCTGATTTAATGCTATTAAAAGATGTTCTCCGGCTTCCCTAAGAAAAAAAAATGGGATTAAATTAATAAATTATTAAATATAAATTTGATAATTTTCAACATCTACATACTTATAAGCTCCTAGATTAATACAGGAAATTCCAAGATTATAACGCGCTCTTACAAACCCTGGCGATAATTCTAAGGCACGGTGGTAAGCATTTATAGCTTCTTCAGAACGCTGGCCATTTGCTAATGTAGCACCTAATCTATTCCATAACCTGGAGTCCTTCAGGAGAAATAAAAATATATTAAAATTTAAATATTAAGTAAAATCAGTTTTATCAGGCTGTAACCTACTTCAGGGAGTACTTGTAATGCAGTTTGAAAACAATCAGCAGCCTTATCATATTCATTAGACAGGTTAAAAAGTACACCAAGACCACACTGAACATCAGCATCAATATCTTCCCGAGGATTCATACGAGCTGCTTCTATATAAAGATTTTTTACTTCAGAATGTACATCACTGAGAAATAGAAGAAAAAAAACACATTACAAATCATCATTTATCTTCATACATCAAAATTATCATATATCAAAATTCTTACTCAAACAATATCGTCGAGACACTAGATTTTGGATGTTGATCTAAGTTAGATTTAGGAACAGAAAGATGTTTGTATTTTTCATTCTTTAACAGCCATTCTTTCAATGTTAAACAAGCTTGATTTTGGTAAGACTCATTCGTATATGAAACTGCCAATGCCATCAATGCTACACTATTTGAAGGATCAAGACTTAGACAGCGTTTTAACGCTGAAATTGCCAATGGATCTTGTTCATTTTCAGCCTGAGTCTTGCCAAGTAATAACCAAGCTTCAGAATTAGTTTCATCTTGTTGCACTGCAGCTTCGAAACATAATACAGCACTAGGTAAATCACCAGCTTCTAAGCGTTTTTTCCCTTCTTCTAATGCATTAGATAAATCTTTCATAGGATTTTTTTCATTAAATGCATAATCCTTAAATGGATCATAATAAGTTTCATAATCTGAAATCCATGGATGCGCTTCTGACAATTCTTCAGAAGAAGATATTTTATCCCATTCATTTTGTAGACGTAACCAAAATGCAGATTCATAATTATCTATTTCTGAAATTTTTAATAATTTTATAGCTAACATAAAATATATATGGAAGTTTAATATAATTTTGATGACAGTTTAACATACTTGCATTGTATTACCTGCGGATGAAGTATTATTTTTTGAAAATTCTTCTATCCAAGTTCCAGCAACGGCGATATCTTCCTCTAACCTATTCAAAACTGATTCTTCTTCATGCGATTGATCAATCACAGGCTTTTCTACTTCCTCTTCTTCTTTTTTGAGTTCTTCTGCCCACTTTTCATCTGTATTTTCAAAGGATTGTATTATTTGATTACTCTCTAGTGGAATGTCTCCTTCTTGCCTCATAAATTTCATAAACTTGGAATAAGCTAAGTTAGGGTCTTCAGTATTTTCAGATGCTCTATTTTTATTTATTTCTTCTTCTTTAGCATCTATACTGTGTTCTATATATTCCTCAGCCCATTTTGGGTCTAAGCCAAGTTCATGCGTTTCTTGATTAAGCATACGAATGTTTTGATTATTTTGTGTCACTGGTGTATTCCAAATGTCATCTTTATGAGACTCCTGCAACATTAAATACTTATAATTTCCTACTAGATATATCATAGTAACACGAAAACTTTCAACATATGAAAACTAATTTTATACACAATTAAAGATAAAAGCATTACATCAAAGTGTCGTCCAGATTCAAGGTATTGATTAGCCCATGCGGTATCTAAACCTGTTAGTTCTTCAACTATTCCTGGAGCTGGTATTGGTGGATGAATAGTCTGATCAATCTCTCTCATTTCTTGTAATAAATTATCCATTCTAAATGTTTGTGGACATGCGGGAGCATCTTCTAAGAATTGTTTAACAAACTGTTCTGAATCTGGGGCTTGAAAACTTTGTGATGCTTCAAAAGGACGATGTATTCCTTCTTCTTTGAAGCCATGATCTTGTACAAAATGTGATGTTAAACGTATTAATGAACTTGGTCCTCCACAATCACCTTCAACTAAATCACGCAGTGCCATTTTTTTATATTAATTTGCTTAAACCTAAAATAATATTTTTAATAGGGTTCACCATCCTAACAATATTCAAAATGGGATAAAATTGATAAAAATTATTAAAAACATAAAATTTTCAAAATGGTATTTAAAAAGAAAATTAACAAACCTTATTTATGATAATTTTACTGTTCAGTAATGAATAGTTATACAATAAATCTTTCCTGAAATACAAAGATTTTCAACAAATTATTCGTCACTACCTTAGATTAATTTAATAATGGCTTAAACTTCTAATCGTTTATTAATATTGACTAAAAACGCAACAATAAGCAACAATTATTAGCAATGCATCACTGACAAATAATTTCTCCGTCGTGCATGTACTACAGCCAGTTACATATGCATTTCATTATGTATCTACATAAATATATGTATACATATATATGTATACATGCATCACATATATAATCACACACACACTAAGTAATCATATGATTATCATAAAAAATATTCATATGTGCTTACGCATCACATATTTTAATAAAAAAAAAAAAAAACAACAAATATTATTTCATTTCAATGAATTTGCTAAAAATCCATAGATTTGCAAGTGGTTTAATTAAATATCTTTAAAATAGGAGAGACACGGTAAAAATTTAAAAAGTATAAAATATAAATTGAGATAAGCATACGTTATATATGATTGCAATATGTATATTCATTTAAAGAATACTAAATTGTATTATTTACAGTAAGAAGCGATTAAAAGTAATGATTCATATACTTCAATTTTATGAATTTCGTTATCCGCATACATTTATGGAAATCAAATACCTATGTAATTGGTCTCGTTCATAAATTAAATGTAAAATCATATTAAACTTTTCTTGTTTACTACCAAAAAATAATTTCACGAACGCACTTTCTCTCAAAATTTATTGAAGGCAACGCCCGAAGCTGCTAGTTGCACCGCTCAAGACCATTGGTATATCAGTGTTCGACGATTTTACTTTAGTCTAAGGAGTCAGATTTGTTTTCTTGATTCTTTGTAAGTCTACTGTCAATTTTATACAAAAAAAAAAAAAAATGCTAGAAACAAAATCTGTGAATAACTGTAAGTTATATTTTATTTGCAATAAGGACCGATTATGTATATATCTGCATATTAATTTATTTTGCTTTAATAGCTGGTGCATTAACAGAAGAGGTCTTAGGTAAATTTCGTGAAAAATTTTATGCTGATTCGCGCAACGTATTAGCACAAAATGTATGTACAAGAACGAATCCCATTGATGCTTGTATCTCCAGAGAATTTGTGCAGGAGGTGCAACATGTTTTTACGCACAAGATTGATATCGAAGGAAAACCTATTACTAATCAAAAAGAAAGTGGTAGATGCTGGCTATTTGCTGCTTTAAACACTATGAGAGTAGCATTTATGAAACAATATAACTTAGAAGAATTTGAATTCAGCCAAGCATACTTATTTTTCTGGGATAAGGTTGATAAACTTTATTAAGATTAATTTTTAATACCACACAAAATGGCAAAGTTTGCAAGAAATATTTATTTGCAGGTGGAGCGTTCCAATCACTTTTTACACAATATTGTGAAGACAGCTAGACAAGGAGAAACTGTAGATAGCCGCCTTGTTTCATTCTTATTATCTAATCCTGTGGAAGATGGAGGACAATGGGACATGTTTGTTAATCTTGTAAATCGTTATGGTGTTGTTCCAAAAGCATGTTTCCCTGAATCATATAACAGTGGGCTAACTAATCGTATGAATAGTATTTTAACAAGCAAGTTAAGAGAATTTAGCAAATTCCTCAGAGACTTAGTATCTCAAGGAGCTTCTAATGATCAAATAGAAGCAGAAATTAATAAACAAATGACTGTTATCTATAGAATAGTTGGAATTTGTTTAGGTATTCCTTCTGAAAAAATTACATGGGAATATTATGATAAATTAAAAAAATATAATTGCGTTGGTCCAATTAAGCCTACTGAATTCTATGAAAAGTATGTGAAACCATATTACAATGTAGATGACAAGGTATGCTTAGTAACGGATCCAAGGCCAACAAACTCTTATGGAAAGTTATACACAATTAATTGTTTGGGAAATGTTGTGGGTGGAAAGCCAATTTATTATAATAATCAACCAGCAGAACTATTAATAAAATTATGTGCAGAGAGTATAAAACAAAACGAACCTGTATGGTTTGGCTGTGATAACAAAAAATTAGTAATAGATAAATTGGGTATTAATGATATTAGATCTCACAATTTTGAAGCTATGTTTGGTACTGATTTACACATTGGTCTATCAAAAGCTGACAGATTGCTATATGGAAACTCTATGATGTTACACGCTATGACACTTACTGCTGTTTCTGTAGATGTATGTATATGTGTGCACAAAGTAATTGACTATGTTTTCACATTTAGATCTCAATAATATTTTTATTTTATTTCAGAATGAAGATAAAGTAACTAAATTCCGTATAGAAAATTCTTGGGGCAGCGAGCATGGAGAAAAGGGTTATTACGTTACGTCAACAGATTGGTTTAAAGAATTTGTTTTTGAAGTAGTCGTAGATAAAAGATTTGTACCCATGGATGTAATGGCAGTGTTTGAACAAGAACCAATTGTTTTACCTGCATGGGATCCCATGGGTGTTCTTGCTCATTAACATATATAATTTTTACTGTTCTTTAATATTCTTAATTATATTATTTTTAAGAAGTATTTAGAATTTTTTTATCAAAATTCAGTTTTATTCGTTTTTTATTAAAATCAAATTAAAGTAATAAAATTTATAACTAGCATTATAAAGGAAAAAAAATTGGATATCTTTTTTATTATATCACTATATATTATAAAATATAATTATATATAAATAAAATAAAATACGATAAATCTCAAAACATTCAACCATTAATTTATTTGTGAATATACAAAGAACCCTAAAGAAATATATATATATATATATATACAAAATTTAAGAACTTTTATATTAAATTACAATGTAATAAGAAATAAATTTACACTTTCTTTTGTAATCTTTTTTTGTGACAGTACTTAAGTTTAGTCCAGACACCCTTACACATATTTTGTAATTTATCATCATTTTCGGCAATAGCAAATTTATAAATTTTTCTAATCATGTTCTTTGGTGTTCTTAAATCTCCTTGCTGTATTAAACTTAATGCTACATATAAATTACAACGAGCAATGAGTAAAGGATTTTCAAGTTTCAAAGCTAATTTGAATTGTGCAAGAGAAATTTTTCCTGCCATTTGAGCCTACACGAAAATTATTGAAAAAAATTGTTAAATTATACTTACACAATTACTATTTTATTTAATTATGAACTTACACAGTGATTAAATTCTTCTCCTAAAGCAGAAAATGCTCCACCTAATGTTGATAACCATGACATGGCATATTCAATTTCTCTTTGCTCCAAAATAATGTGCACAATTCTTCGATTCCTATAATAATAATTATAATTTTATTATAAAATCTCATATAACAAAGAATATCTTTCTATTGAAAAGAAATATATTTTACCAGGCATAATCAAGAAATTGATAATTTGGTGTACGCAGCTTTATTAAAATTATAGGATACTTTGTACATGAATTTATTTGTGGTAATCTTGTTTGTATCTTAACTTTACAAAATTGTAATAATTTTGTAAAAGCTGATATTTTATAGATATGAGAATTTCTTAAATTTGAAATATAAGCTGACACAAGGTAAGCATTAAGTCCTTTTTCCTTCAAACAGATTGCAATGATTTCCTTATTATCGTCATTAATAATATAATCATTAAGTCTAATCAATTCTGATTTATTAATTGTATTAGACTTCTTAGTTATTTCACATTTGGTCAAAGAATTTTCTGTAAGACTAAACTTATCAAAAACTGTGCTACCTTTGTGTATAAGTATTTTTAAAGAAACATCCATTGCGTGTGTGTGCTATAAATATAAAAATGCGAATAAATAAATTATAATGTTTTTAAGTAACATTATAATGATATTAAAAATGCATTTTCTCAAAAAGGGTGTATAAAGAAGTTTCTTCACATAACTGCAAGGCTCAGGAGTACCTTGAAAATTTTATACAATTGATCGTAACGCCACAAGCGTTTGTTCAAGGAATTACATATCCCTCAAAAGATAATGTCGATAAACTACTCATTTTATCGTAATCTGTAATCTGATCGCCCAATGTTACTCAATTTATTAATAGGAGAATAATTTGTCAAGACAGACGAGTTTGTCGGTAAAAGATATGTCAAGAGAAAAAGGTACAGAGAGAGAGAGAGAGAGAGAGCGATAATTATCCCTTTTTGCACGAGCGGTAGATGACGGATCATCGAAAAGTTTTGACAAAAGATAATCACGACCGTATATCAATTTCATGGAACGAGGATCGTCTCCTAATTTAGAGCAAAAACTAGAATAGGATGGTTTCTATGGTCAGTCGTCGGATATCGACTGCCTTCGAGCCCCCCAACTTGAAGGAAACAAAAATAGAAGAGGACGGTGGTAGTTCAGACCTAATTCCTCAGATCCTTCTGCAGGTCTGAAAGAAAATAGAAAATCAAGCAAGAATAGGAAATAGAAGTAGAGATCCTACCAGTGATGGACCGTTACATGGAATTTAGGCCATCGATAGTTTAATTTAAGCATCGTGAACGCAATCTGGTTCTTCTGGTTTAACTTTCCCTCCACAGATGTGCTAGAGAGAAAGAACAAAAAAACGAGCAGGAAAAAATGGTGGTATGAGAGGATGAGGGGAGAAATTCCGATGGAGGAAAATCATCTGCTGTCTGAAAAAAAAAAAAAAAGCTCATCAACACAGCCCGAAGTTATCCGATTATGTCCGAACGAAAACCTGAAGTGCTCCTTGGTAAACTATCTAGTCCTCAACATAAATTCAACATATATTCATGCATTCTTAGGTTCAAGGCTGCAGAAGAAAAAATGGCGCCATCTACGTGTGAAACGTGAAACTGAATTTACAAGACTTTTGTACGTGTAGTAAAACGCTACTCTTTATTATCCACAGAGTTAAAGTTCCAGGCACCTTGATGCCATTTTCCCTATGAAGTAAAAGCTGTCAGTTTTAATATGTCATTAAATATTTATTTTTATATCATTTTATACATTATTTTGAATTAGTTTTTATCAAAACTAACCAGAGACAAAGTCACCGAACTCTTTTCTATCGATTGCAATTAATTTCATAATGCTTTCTTTTTCTTTTGAAGGCGTAAAATGAATAATTGTAACGCCTTGCAAATTGGTAAATATATATATATATATAAAGAGAGATAAAAATTGTATTCGTGTGAAGAGTATTGCTACGCCTTAAAAATTGTTAATTTTTTTCAAAGTGTTTGGAACTAATTTTATTGTAATTATTATCTGTTGTTATAATATTATAATATTAAGAAGAAGCAATAATGGAGATACACGAGTTACAAAAGTTGGAAGAAGAAGCCAAAAAGGCAGCAGCGAAACATGTTGAAAATATGTTACAACGACCTGCTCATATGGAAAAGATAGAATTGTATAAACGTAGAATAAGTAGAAAAAAAGCTTCTGTGGAGGCTATGTTAAAAACAGCTATGCAAAGTCAACTTGATGGAGTCAAAGTTGGATTTGATCAATTACAACATTCGTTGGATATTATTTCTTCTATGAAGAAAGAGCTAAATGTGATAGAACAGTTATTTACTTTACTTCCACCACTGAGTACAAAGTTGCAAGCTGTACAAGAAGAAAACATGCGTCATTCTCAGTATGTTACAGCTAAAGAAAATTTGAAACACATATTTACCGTTCCTGAAAGTGTTGAGAAAACAAAGCAATGGATAAATGAAGGAAAATTATTGCATGCTCATCAGAGTTTAATGGATCTTGAAAATTCCAGAGATGATTTACTGTACGAACTGCACAAACTGCCAAATCAATCGCAAGCTGATAAAGCGATGTTAAAAGATTATTTTGAAGATGTAGAAATGTTATCACAGTTAATGGAAAAGCAAATTAGACTCGTATTAAGTCGTACTTTAAATACTGTAAGAAAAGAACCAACTGTTATTGTGACAGCTTTAAGAATTATTGAGAGAGAAGAAAAAGCAGATTATTGTGCAATTGAAAGACACAAGCAAAGTGGATTTATGCCACCAGGAAGACCTAAAAATTGGAAAGATATGGCAATGAAAGTATTGGAAAAATCTGTTGCAAACAGAATAGAAGGAACTAGAGTAGATGAGAGATCTAACAATAAAATGTGGTTAGTCAGATATTTAGAACTTACAAGACTTTTAATTCTTGAAGATCTAAGAGTTGTCAAGAGCCTTTGTAAGCCATGTTTCCCTCCGACTTATGACATTGTAAATAAATTTGTTAAAATGTATCATACCAGTTTATCCCAGCATCTGAAAGATATAATTGCTAATGGTCTCGAAGGAAACGAATATGTTTCTTTATTATCGTGGATAATGAATACATATACAGGTACTGAGCTTATGCAGCATCCTGAATTAAATATAACGATCAATGATATAGGACCTCTTTTAAGTCCTGAAATGATAAATGATTTACAAGAGAAATATCTAAGAAATATGTGCCAGAATTATGAAGACTGGATGAGAAAAACTTTGGAGACAGAAAAAATTGATTGGTGGAGCGGAGTTTTGCCCGAAGGTAGTACTCAAGAAACATATTATCATACTGCAGCCCCAGTTATTATATTCCAAATGATAGATCAAAATCTTCAAGTTACGAAAACAATCAGTTCCAGTTTAACATCTCAAGCGTTGATTCTTTGCATCGAACAAGTTATAAAGTATGGACAAGCATACAAACAAGCAATATTGGAATTTAAATGCAAGCACTTTGAAGATAGAAGTAGAGTGCCATATTTCACTCAGCATATGATCACTATTGTCAATAATTGTTTACAATTTATTGAATTGGCACAGCAAATGAAGCAACTATACTGGGCCCCAGATACGAGTGGCCAGGCTAATGTTAAATTCAAAGATCTATTAATAAATTTTGAAAATTTAAGAGACGAAGCGGCATCGATTTTATTAGAAGAATCTTTCTTGGATTTGGAACTTCATTTCCAAAATTTAATCACTCCAAAGTGGTTGTCGTCTCCCATTCCAGTGGAAACGATATGTGTAACGCTCGAAGATTACTTTCAAGACTACAATCACCTTAATCCGAAGAATTTCGAATACGTTATTACCGAAGCACAAAATCTTATAGCCAGACGGTACGTGTACGCCATGCTGCAACGACGAATTTCTTTAAAAACTTACGAGGAATGCCTGACGTGTACATCCAAAGTAATGACCGAGGCTGATAAGTTGAAGAACTTTTTCGCCCGAATTGCACCTAATATCGGAGATTTTAATTCACCTTTCGAAATAATTAAAAGGCTCGCCGAGGTGCTACGTTGCGAAGATTCAGAAATTTTATCATTGGATTTGCATTCTCTCGTTGAAAGATATCCTGATATGACGGAGGATCATTTGATCAGACTTCTCGGATTAAGAGGCGACATATCACGAGCAGAAGCTAAAGAAAAAGTATCTTACATCTTCGAAGCCCAACGCAACAGGAAAGCTCCTCAATTAGTCACAAGCAGTATATTTAAAGATATTATTATACAAGATAGTTTCTTGAGCTGGAAACCATAATTCCGTCTGAACTACTTACAATAATTTCACACAATTCTTTTAGTTTTTAATACATCACTGCGTACAATTACAAGCTATGTGTGCATAATGTATTATAATTATATTCTTATTTTATAATATAGTACTTAACAATAATCTATATTACAATTGTCAAATAGAAATACAATTAATATTAATAAAGTGTGTACAGACAAAAGTTATAATTACTCAGTTTATTTTATAAAATATTACAGTATGAGATTGGAGATAATATAGTATTAAATTAATGTTTTTAAAATTCTTGCAACTTATCTTGCAATTGGGCATATTTTGTTTGTAAAACCCGTTCGCGTTCAATTTGCCTATTTACATCTTCGTCTAGAGCGTTTATTCGTTTTGACAGCGCTGCTTCTTCCTGAGTTTTAAGGAATTGGAAAGTGGACAACTGTAAACGTTCTTGTTCCAATTGATCTTGCAGATCGTTTATTTGTTTCGTCAGTGCCTGAGAACGTTTCTGTAAGGCGAATAAAAGATTATTCATTACGCGTTCACTTTCATTATTAACGAAATTAAAATGACGTAGAAAATTAGAAACCTGATAGCCTCCTGTAAGAATTTCTAATTTTTTCTCCATCTTTGCTGCACGTTTCGCTTCTCTGATCATATGCATTCTACTTTCCTCCACTTTTCTTTTACACGCTTCTATTCTATCTTTCTTAGAGGCTAAAGTCGCTCGTGTGTACCGTTTTTGCGTTTCTGAATATAACATCTATAAACAAAATTTTTATTTAAAGACACGTCTTCTCTCTGACGAAATAAAAGTGAGAATAAGAACAAAATTAAGGAAAACCAGGATAATTCACCTCTGACAAACATTCTTCCCAAACAGTTGTGTACGATTCTAAGCTTAAGTCTCCGTGCGCCATGCCTTCTTTCACGACATTTATTTCCTCGGCTATTAATTTTTTTGCCTATAAATGATCAATGATTTATTTCTCCCCACAGACAAATCTCAATTTTATGTACGTACCATGGCAATTTCTTCTTCCTCATAATGAGAATACGGATGTTGCTCCAAATATGTTTGAGCCTGAGTCGAAGAATTTGAGGCACTGTCCCTACTCTGATGCAATGGATTTTGAAGATTGTCATAATGCATCATTGTAATCATTTCTTGTTTTATCAATTCTTCCGCCTACAAGTGTTTTATGCGGCTTAATGAAAATGTTTTCATAGTAAACGAGATCATCGAGAGTCGTCGGATAAAGAAAAACCTTACGAACCTTTTGCAAATCGGTGAGAGAATCATTGGAAGGTCGCAAAATATTCATATTTACATTCGCTGGTCGTGGAAGATTCCTCTGTATTACTTGAGAACGCCGTGCCAACTCGATCTTTCCTATAAGTTAATTAAATTGGTAAGTTTGCTGAGGACTTCTACGAGGATTCCCCCTCACTGAAAAAAAAAGATTATTCTGAAAAGAATTACTTTGTTCCTCCAATTGTTGTTGATGTCGAGCATCTATATCTGCTTGATCCTCAACAATATCGTTTGAAGGTGGGACTACAACTTCTTCAGATTTCTCCTCGTCAAGAACAATCTCAAAGTCATTTTTGGGTGTCGGTAACATATTAAGACCAGAACGTAAAGCTTCCTTCGTTTGCTTTTGAATAAGTGGAGTTTCGGATTTTTCTACATCTTCATCAGTATTTATACTTAATTTGTCACGAATTGGAGTAGCTGTAGCAGCGATAACTCCATTTTGAGATCTAGTCGAAATTGGAGTGTTAAATGAATGTATGGAGTCTTTTCCACCTCGCGATGATCGAAATGGTGTAGTTAAAATTGTATTTGGCGTTGCTACAGCATTTGTTATTGGCGCTACACCATTGAAGTCAGAATTATTTAATGGAGTATTTAAACCACCTATATAGAAAAAAGAATGGCAAGGCTTATAATCATCTTCAGAGAGACAAGCGAAAAACTAATAGAAAATATGTCAAATTGTAAAACCTTTTAAAGGAGTATCGACATGCGTAAGCGCCATAACATTTTGAGCTTCTTGCATAATTCTATCGGACGCGGCTGGCGTACGTGGTGTCACTCCAGCATTAGTTGGCAAAGAATAATCAGCTAATAAACTATCAGACAATGTAATTCCTCTCTCTGTGGCAACTTCACGTGCAACCTATAATTTATAGTTTAAAATCAATAACGACGATTTACCAAACAAGAAATCAAATAGGAAGAAAATTAATGTACCTCGGACGCTCTCCCTAATTTTACAACTTGCTGCAATTCATTATCGGAAATTTGTGGTTCTGGCAATATTAGTTTGCTTCTCTTTTTAATTGGTTCCTCATTACTAAGCATTCCAGTGGGTATATCATTTTCTTTGCGCAACTTAAGTTTCTGCTTATCTTTTCTACGTTCTATTTCTTCCTTTTCTTGTCGTCGTTCTCCATCCAAATGTTGCTGTCTCATACGTGAAAAGTCAATAGCAAGTGGATCCACTTGCTCGTTCGAAGTATCATAAAATCCAGTTGCAGGCCTTTTCTCAAATGGAATTTCAGAATTATAATTAACACCGCGTTTACGTTTATTTTTTTGAGAAACTGTTATTCCAGCAGCCCTCAATTCTCTTCTTTTTTGCAATGCGGCTAATCTACGCGCTTCTTCCAACTGTTTTTCTCGCGCCTTACGTTTTGCTTTTTTTCCCTGAGTATTAGCTAATCTGGCACGAGCCTCGGAAAGCATTTCCAATTCTAAAAGATAACATCTTTTTATTGCGTTACAAATTAAATTATGTAATTAAGTGTGCGTGAAAAATTCACAAATCTTACCATCTTCATCCATGTCCTTAGGATCGGGTCTAGCGGGTTTTGTTTCTGGATTTGGATCAATTTCTCCAGGTTTGAGTTTACGTGGATCATCTGCCGTGTCATCTCCTTCTTCCTTTTTTTGGGCCTGATCACTAAACAATTGCATATAGATATATGTTGCTTTATATATACTTTAAAACAAAAACGAAAAAGTAGCATTTACTTAAATTACTCACAGAAGATATTCGTATCGTTCCAAGCATTGGGCGGCTGTTCGTCCAATAATTGGAGCTATCGTTCTCCACTGGGTAGGCATTAATTTAGCCAGATGCAGCAATTTTTCATCCTCTTCTCTGCTCCATTCCGTTTTCTTGATACTCGGATCTAACCATTCGAACCAACGAGCTTTACATTGTTTTGCAGATTTTCTATGTAGCAACGATGCTATACGACTCCATTGATTCTTTCCATATTTCATTACTGCTGCTTTTAAAATTTCATCCTAAAAGAAATTATTGATTAAAGTAAATAAGAATAATATTTAAGAGGAATATTGAAGTGACTGAGGTTAAAGATAATTTGTTTTACCTCTGTGTTTCGCCAAACACCGCCTTTTATCATAATACGCGGCATTTTGATTTATTTTATATTAAAATCAATTTAAATTATAAATACAAATATATTCAATTTAGTTAAACAAATTACTAGTATATATAACCATACATCCCTTTACTATCAATGAATAACTGTAATATAGATCAGGAATAGGAAACTCCTTGAATCATGAAGCTTTTGATCAGTAGTAGTGAAAAGAGATACCCTATAGAGGGCAGTGCAACAGAAACTACTGGCGCCTACGCGATACATAGCGGTTCATCTGCTGAAACGATTTATGCGAATAGTGAAAATTATAAAAATTCAAATTCTCGCTGGAAGTCGAGAACCAAAGCTCTCTATTTGATAAAATTTCACAGGAATGCTCTTCAAACTATCCTCGATAGGAACACAATGGAATCGTGCCTTATCGATGATCGATAAAACAATTTCTACCTTTCTTTTTTTCTAAAATTTTACAGAATCTTACAGAAAACTATTGGAATCTTTTAAAAAATCTTTATTGAAGGAATTTTTCAAATTTTCATGATTCTGCGTCTAAAAGACAAAATAGCATTAATGAAAGGTGTACTGTCGATGAATATTTTGTTAAAAGTCAAAAGTTTGGCGTTAATTTGCAAATAGCCGAACCTTTAACGATGCGCGTGTAAACGGCACTGCAGATTTTAATGATGATATTGTTCACTCGTTGTCCGTGTCCTATCGGGGAATTATTTTATTGGATGGGGTAGAACGAGAGCTGGTAGATGGGGTAACTATGTATTATGCGTTGCCCTATCAACCCCTCGCGGTAGCCGCAAGTTCCTACACCCCTTTTACCAATTTGTTAACTGTTCCGAAATTAACTTTGACTGGTATCTATCAGATCTATCGGATAATCTTCTCCCATCCGAATGCGAGATTCACCAGGAAACGTCATAATCAACCCTGTTATTCGCGAATATCGCGCGACAAAGCCTCTACGGATATTCGGCCATCGCCGCTTACTCGAAAACAACGAGAATTTCGCTTTTTACGATTAATGCCCGAAAAGCGAAAAAAGAGAGAAAGAAAAAAGAGGCACGATATTGCATCAATATTAGGGAATACCGATAATGGGTGTCAACTCGGGCATTTTAATGTAAATCCGAGAAGTACTTTACTCGGGAATAGCGTTTCTTTACTTTTTTCAAGAAAAAAAAAAAAAAAAAATTGGCATAGGGCATACGTCGATCGGGTTTCGAGTACCCCAGAGTGCCCGAAGCTACAAGGGGAAAAGGACTGGTTCCAATTTTCGATCGTACAAGTTGATTGCTCGGATATTAAATTCTGAAGATGTCACTTCTCGCGATGAGTGATACCTGACTCAGCGGCTATCATTAATAACTTTAAGTAGTTAGATAACACCAAATACCGTCAACTTTAATACAAACACGCATCATTACCTTATCTAGAGGATACTTTCGGCTAGTTCCGCCGAGTTACTTTTTATCACGGGAGAGCCATCGAAAAAGTTTTTGGCGAAACTTTGAAAAGCCCTCTCTACCGATCATCAACAACAATAATAATCCTTGCTATTTGCCACTGTTTAAAAAAACGACGATACGGCAATTCAAGACTAGCGACAAAGCAATTGGAAGTAGGGTTGATTTTTTCAGTTTTTCGGAATTTCCTCACAAAAGAGGAGCGTGTCGAGTGTCAATAATTAAGTAGACGGTGCAAGGATGCTGGGGATTGAAATCGATAATAAAGAAGAAGCCAAAGAGCTTAAAAACATCGAGGGTTCGGGGTAGGTGAGAAAAGAAGAGGAAGAAGAAGTGGTTAAAGTATCGAGCAGGGATGGTAGGTGGGAGAGACGGGGTGGGTGAAAGCTGGAGGAAAAGCATATGGTCAGAGGCCAGTGGATTTACGTGTGGGCAGTCGGTATTACGTGCGAGTACCACATTGCCCTCTCCGTTGAAGAATGAATATTCAACAGTAAACACCGGTAACGCTTGTAAAGTGTAACGGGGGAGAAGTGCTGGAGGAGAATAGGGTTTCGAGGGTGGTGGAGGGATGGGAAGGGAAGGGAAGGGGTACGAACGAACGTAGTCTCTTTGGAGCGGAACGAGCTCTCCCATGATTCGTACAGATATAAACGTGCCCCTGGTTAGCTGAGAGGGTTATTATTTACGATATTACACTGGTGATACCAGTCAAGTGACCAACGTCCACCACGTACCCTAATCTTCTCTCCGCCAGAGAATCAGCTTCCGGTTAGATATAGCACGTCGACCTAAAATTATCATAACGCCTGCTTCTCCTCTTCTCTTCTCCTCTCCTCTTCTCTCCTTTCTCCTCCAGGAGACAATTTTTTGCGATTAAAGTACGCTCTTACCTTTGACCCTTTCCCGGTCGATTCCCACCCCAACCCCATAGATTTTTTTTCTCTTCAAAATAATCGATCGTCACGAGAGATGAAAATTCGAGCGCTCTCGGTGGGAAATCAGGGGGATTTTCGCGAAATTTCCTCCCGTTGGATTTTCTCGGGTCGAGTCACAACACCCTCCCCCCTCCCCCCCCCCCCCCCGTGGAGGGTGGACGTGGCTCGTTCGATTTTAAGGAGCACGCGGGTACTCGGGGAAAAGTAGAAGAATCCGAGATTGCACGGAGGATAAATGTAAGGTCTCGTCGAGCGGATTATTGAAGCTCGCGCCTGGCGGGAATGCTGATTTCCGTCAAAGTCAGAAATATTCGAAGCACACGTCGCATTTCACGCCTAATTTCTCACGAACTCGCTACTGAATATTCCACGCGTTCAATACCATGTGCCTAGCCACGCGCACATTCGTCTCTCACGCGAACCTTCGGATTTTTCGGCTGGCAAGCACTCTCGGCGCTTCCACGCGATTCCACGGACAGGCGGAAAATTCGCGGGGGAGACGAAAATGAAAATTTTCGAGGAAATCTCTACCGAGCTCTCGCAGATCTCGCGCGCGCCTTACGAGTCGAGTTGCAAGGAGGTGGTACTCTCATCGATCAGGAAACTTTAATGGGACACGAGTCGCTCGATGGGAGTTTGCGAGGAAAGATAATGCGAAATAATTTGGTGGAACGCGAAAAGATGTAAATAATCGTACATGTCGCTCGAAGCGATAAATCTTAGCGTGGCGAGCAGCCCTCGCAGCATCGCCACCCTAACGACTGCCATCTATAGCAATGGGGTGTATTCGTGATATATGTCTTCTCTATAAAAGCCAGAATCAAAACACCAGCTTCCCCTGGAATGGCGATGTTTGTCCTTCGACCGGTAGACCTCTCCCGAAAGTAGTTCGTATCGGTAATTTCATTGTATTAATTGCGTCTTCTCGCAACGAGGAGAAGAGGAGGCCCGACTGCTCCTCGTCTCGCGTACGCGCAAACTTGCATCCCTCCAGCGGATGCGATAAAATCATCGTAAACACTATCGCGCGCATCCCTTCTTGGTTAAAAAGGTGGTTTTTTGGCGAATGAAAGTTCGCGTTTAATGACACGTGGGTAAGAGAAGGTTACGGCGTTAGCGGGGAGAAAATTTGAAAAGCGAACTTTCCTCGTCCGTGCTATAACGAAGCGATTCTTTCTCTCTGTCCATTTTCTCTCTCCTTCCGTTATTGAATTTGAAAACTTGCCGTGGACGGGAGGCTAAGTTGAATTCGGTAACGGGCAATCAGATTGCTTCTGTGTTGGGACAACGGACCGTCCCAAACAAGACTTCCTGTCCCTCCTGGAATGCTATCCCTTGTATAGAGCTTATTTATCAAGGAACTTTCCGGGAGTTAAACGGCAGTAAATTCTCCGCAGGGAAAAGACACGGCGACTTAATTGCCCGCACTACTACTATATTGATTGGATAACGATGATTTGTGGCCCTTCTCTCGATTATCGAGGCTCCCGGAGAAATGGAGAGCCAAATGCAAAAACCTCCCCTCGAGAAACCAATAAATATTTATCAAAAATTACGTAACTACGTACTACCTACCAGCGGTAATTGCGATCATTTCGAAAGGCCTATGAATCACGACGATCTACGATCGAGATGTAGAGAGAGAGAGAGAGAGAGAGAGAAGGGGAAAAAAACGAAAGACAAAAATATTACAAAATATCACCATTTTAATATATTTTCCAAAATATTCAAGATAGCGGCGTCTTCCATCTCGATCGATGGAACGTTCCCGCGATGAACCGATGAATCGATGAACTGCGATGAACAATGATGCATGAAAGAAGGGAAGCACATAGAAGTTAATAGTACATAGCGAAACATATAGGGGTTTGCACGCAGGGAGAAAAGACTTTATGGGGGCCTCCGAGTATATTTCCTGATTGAGCGAGCTAATCCACGCAAAGGAGGTTTTATCGTCTAGGTATACCTAATCGAAGGGTTCTCCTCGGAACGTACGAATGTCGCATATTATCCACGTTCGTCCGTCTCCATTGGGGACAGTTCAAACATACTTGAAAATCCTACTCACTTTCCAAAAGAGAGTCCCTCCTTTGTTTCATGGACAATGGGATCTAGGATCCATTTGGATCCTCTCGTGGATCTGGTCCTCGTGCATCGAATCGATCCCAAGACCCAGCGTGGAACTCGTAACGAGTACAATCGTCCGATTCAAATGAATTTATGTAACAAGCATCGGATTAATATTCATGGGAGAGGAGATATTGGCTTTTTCGGGGAAAAGCAAATCATTGGCGAAAAGAGGAGAGGACGAGGAGCGAAGTTACATCGACGGACTCATCGACATATCTTATCGCCGCGTTGATGAGGGGGCGAATTTGAATGGGAGATGAATTCGATTGGCGAAAGTATCAAAACTGACCGGACCCCAGTCGCGTCGATGTTTACGATAAACGTAATCCGCGGGCTTTCGGAGGCTTAGGACCGATTTCAGCGGGAGATTAATCAGCGTTGAAAGTGGATACACGCTTCCCTCCGGGATCCGATGGTATCCTTGGACGAGCCAAGGAAGAAACCGGAAATCCGAAACATGGTTCGGGCGGGTTTTGAGCTTAGTCTTTTAATCGTAACTCGCGATTGAATAGTTCGAGAGCGACATATACGGACACTCTATTTTTATTACCTCGCGATAGAACTCCGTCTCTGTTTATGCGCCAAGGCACAGAAGAGGAGAGATCTTCGCTCGAATGGACCCCTCTTTAAATATCGGCGGGAGAGCCTCTCCGTTCGGTTTCTCTCGAAACGCGACCAATTTTGCTATGGCAAACCTCCGTCGACTCTCCACCGTAAAGACAATCCCTCCCTCCCTCCCTCCCTCCCTGCGCGATTATTCCCAACTGCGCGTGGCAGACAAGGATGAAAAAATGCGTTTTGCTCCTCCCTCTCGCTCTCGTCCCACAGGTACACTCGACGTTTCTCCACGACGAACGTACGTGCGACGCTCGTGCTCGATTTTCGCGGAGAGAACCTTTTGAAACCCGCGTTTTTCCCAGGTGTTTCCGAATTCGTCGGGGAGCCGAGCGGAGAATCGTCGTAAACTTTTTCCCAAAATCGAAGTCTCGGATAACGGAGGACTCTCGATAAATCTGAAGAGAGAAGCGGAGAGACGACAAAGGACGGAAGTCGCCGTGGAAAGAAGCATGGCCAGAGCTTTTTCCTTCGGCAATAAGAGCGACAAAGAGAGCCAATGGTCCGTGCGCGGTTCTTCATGGATCTAATTGAGCAAGGAGATAACGCGTTCGGATTCAACCGTAATAATCTTTCCTCGTCCGATTCCCATTAATGGGGGAAGTAATCGCTGCTGGTGGCTTAACTATGTTTAGACGACACAGAATACAACAGTTCCCTCTCTCTCTCTCTCACTCTCGCCAAAAGAACCAAAGTCTCTCCTGGTCAACGAAGCTCCATCGACATTTTATCTACGAGTAACTTAAAGATTTTTTCTCCCTTCCCACTCCCTCCTCCTCCTTCTCCTCCTTCTCCTCCACCCTCTCCGCACCCTTATCGCATCCCGCACGGTCGTTAAAACTTTCTCATTCACCCAGTTTCTCGCTGGAAATTCAAATTTTCACCGAGAGAACCGGAGAGACCGCGACGGACGATGATGAATGGATGAAGGAATAGTGAAATTCCTTGCTGGATGGGAGCGAAATTTGGCGGGAGGTTGGTGAAAAAAATGTGACGCTTGTACCGTGATTGGAACGAACGGAGCGGCAAGGAGAGTTTTGGCGTAGTTGGAAAAGTTAAAGACGCGAGGCTTGTCCATATTGTTGTACGCGCTTAGGGTAGTGTAGCTATCTGATCAGAAAGAAGACGCAAAGCTCAATCGTCGCTCGGTATATAAGTATTCCCGAAGGCGAAGGGCAATTTGTCCCGGTCATTTGGCGAGTCCACGGGGACACCCTGACTGTAATCCAATCACTAGCCACACTCTCTTTCTCTCCTAGTACATGTTCGTCTTTCACCTTCTCTTTATCCCCCTCACCAAGCTTCAACGCCCACCCAACCCTAAAACGTCCAGTACCCCTCCTAGCAATCGTCCCTTCTTCTTTTATTCCTTTCTTTCCTCTCATTCTCATCTCTCACTCTCCATCTCTCTTTTCACCCTCTCTCGATTCTTCCAGCATCCTCATTTACCGAACCGCAATCCGGACCAGCTGACAATTAGACCCACTGCCCAAATCTTCCCCACTTTTCATAGATATCTCCGTAGCACGCAGTATCGTACTCTCATTGTCATTCCAATGCGTTTGTGATCATCTTTTCTACCCTCTCTCTGTCTCTCCTCCTTCTGATCTCTCGAAGACTAAACTGAACTTAAAGGAAACCTAATGTACAAATTTCCACCGACACGCAAGACCTTCGGAACGCGGATCTCTCCCCCGGGTTGCTGCTTTCCAAAGCTAAATCCTTCGGAGTGTTTTACGACCGTATTTCATCTCTCGGATGAATATAAAAACGAGTCGAGGAGCCTTCGCGAGACTCCACGAGGAATCGTGGAAATGGAGGAAGTAGCTTCTCCGGAGGCTGAAGGTTTCCATTGGTGGTCAACGAGACCTTCCAACCGCGAACGATCATCGTGGATGAATTTTCAGTCAATATAGAAATTAATTTGGAATCTTGAGAGAAGGGCGGAGGGGGAAGTAGCGTAAGGAGTAACACGCTTGGATGAACGCGAATGCTCATAAGATTTAGCCGATCGTATGATCGGCGGAAGCTCCTTAGAGATCTTGTCAACTCCAACCAGGCTCTTGTATGTGTGTGTGTGTATGTGTGGGGGTGGGTGGGTCGTTTTCTCGTATACCGTACGTGTGTACGCGTATAAATCTTACATAGCAGAGACATTTCTGTGTGTGTGTGTGTGTGTACATGTGGAAAGCTCTTGTTAGATATAAGAGATACAGGGGAAAGGGGAAGGGGAAGGGGTGGTCACGGGAATTGACTCGCGTTTGTAATGAGATTTCACATCGACGTCCAGAAGCGGCTTAAGCTCCGATCACGTTCGGGCATTTTGCCTTCTTTCTCCTCTTATGTACCCTTTATACTCCCCCCGTGTCCTCTTCCTCGACATTAACGAATACATTTAGAAAACGACCAAATAAACGTCTCCATCTGACACCCATTAAATCTTTTCTTTTTCTTCTCTCCATCTCTCTCTCTCTCTCTCTCTTGTCACCTTTGCGTCGTTATAATTACATGTTAATGATTGAGACCAGTTTTAATAATGAGGAAAGTTATATGGAAATTTCTTTTTTTCGTTTTACAATTTACGGTCGTAATATTTTTACAGAAAAATAAACGACTTTTCCATTGGAGAACTTGTGTAAGAACGAATGTTAATTTAAAAGTTCGAATATATATATATATATATATATATATTCGTAAGTAACTAAATTCAAATTAATATTGCAGCAGAAAACCATAAATCAGACCGTACCGCTCTATAACGGCTGAATCCTAAATCATATCCCAGTAATTGGGGAATTGCTCACCCCGATCATGGATGGTGTAGTAACCGGAACATCCTAATGAATAAGCTTATGATAGTATATAGCTTCTTCCCCTATCCAATTGTATGTACCAATTGTTTTATTCTTATTCTTCTCGATAATCCGATAAAAATTTGATAGAAGGATACATCGGAGATGAGAGATTGGTAGTTTCGATCGATCTACGAAAAATTTGCAATAAAACAATCGTACATCTCTATGCGCTATAAATTTAATTCAAAAGGATATCGGTAATTCGATGTTTCGAGAGATTCGAAAGTTCTCCGCGACACGCGGAGAATACATTTCCCTTGGAAACTGTAATCTTTCGCGGAGCTATAATGATTGGAAGTGGCAAAGGATAGGAAATATGCGAAGAAATCATATATCGTACATATAAAGGAAATGCTAGTGGATTGTAAAACGCGTGCGTTTTCACTAAAATCGTGCCTGGAGGCAAATAGCATACGTGATCTTTGTTCGGAGGGGTTCTGGAAAAAATTAGCCTTGTTGCGAGGGGGAGCCTTTTGCGTTTCCACCTTCCTGCCTATTCCTTCTCAAAGTCTTAAACTGACCTAACACTTGTCCAATCTGCCAAAGGTTATCGGGTCTATAACGGGACGGAAAAATAGCAGTCTCGTTAAAATAGACCAAGAGTCCCTTTCCGAATGAACCTCGACAGGAATATTTTTACATTTCGCTCGCACGTATTTCATACCTGTCCCGACTGTAATTTAATTTCAGTTTTTCGCGCTGCCACGAGAACCTCCTGAATTTTTGCCCCGAGATTCAGCCATCCGAGAAACACGAATTTATCGCGTACAAATTAGGCTCGCGAATCCGTGAGACGTGGGAAGAACACCGGTCGTCGATTCGATCAGCATCGCGAAGTATAAAAGTTTCCGATGACAGTGGTTATCGCGGGAGGTAAAAAAAAATTGATTCGCCATTTTTTTATGAATTTGGGGGATGCATAAAATTATTTCCCAGTGCCCGGGTAAAATTCTGAATAAAAATCCTTACGACGAGACACAGAGAAAATTGACTTACAATCCATTTTCCGATTCATATCATACATTATCGAAAAAGGCAAAGATAGGAAGAAGGTCGTTCGAAATGCAGGCTCGTCGATGACTGAACTCCTTGGATCGGAACCTAAAATATGTGTACGACCGTAAATCCTATCGCATCCAGTGCGATCCAACCCTCGCCCGTCGAATCATATAACTGTATGAGGGTTGACGCATTCCCGAAGGGTCTGCCCTGGATCTCTATAAACTCTTAAAGATGTAGAATACTCCTCCACCCGGTTAATGTCCCCACACCCCTTTCGCCTTTATGTCCCTACCTATCGTAGATACTTGTGCTTGGAAATTCTCTCTCTCTCTCTCTCTCTCTCTCTCTCTCTACGCACTGTAAAATGCTCAAATCAAACCAGGAATCGAGAATCATCGATGGGCCAATGAAGAAACCAATGAGACACACAATGACGAGGAGTATTAAATCGACGGAAAATTATGACCGGGAGTAGGTTGGTTTTTCGAGCTCGCTCAACACTAGGAGGTAGGAAAGCATCAAGGAGGATTTTCTTCAAAGTTTTCCATAAAATTTATTTCGCTTCAAATTATTGTACAGTTTTTAATAAACGCTCAAACTATAAGTCTTACCATAAATACACAGGATATCGCAGGACAACCGCGCTTCCTTCAAGGGAGTCACTCCTGGGGGCAAGAGTCGAAAAGCGCAGTTGTCCTTTGCAACACCCTGCATAACGCGCAAGAAATCGATCATCTACATCCAAATATGGAGTGGCGATATCTATATTGATATTAGGCTGATTTTTTGAATGAGAAAAATCTCCAACGATGGTTCTCTCGCGAGTCCTAGTCCCTTCCTTCCTTCTTCCATACTCATAATGGCCAATTAATACTCTCAGGTCGGTGGATGTCCAGATGTCCAATCTGCGCACGTTTGTTCTGTAACAAAATCGAGGATCTTAGCGAATCATCGCCCCTTATCCGCTCGTACACCCACGCGATCAGCCTGACATTTTGGATGTTAACGATTCGTCTAAGAAATTTAACATTCCTCGAAAGAGGGTGGATTTTCGGTGGTGAAATCTCATAATAGACGAGAAACTATGGGAAGCTGCACGCTAGTTCGGTCCGCGAGAAAACTGCCAATATCCACAGGACATAAATGTTTTACATGCAATAAGGCGTTTGCCCCGGCTGGACGAAACTGCCCGCAGTCCGATTTTATTACTCGACCGCAAAGGGACTTTGACGAGAGACGAGGGGGTGTATACGGAGGGTGGTCGGGAGGAGCTTCCCTGCAAGAGGTGTAAAAAAGTGCATATATAAATGCTGCTGACTACATTACAACGAATTGCCTTCCCTATCAATAATTCTTCCACGGTGCTCCTCCTCTCCTCTCCACCCCTTTCCCCTCCGTTCCTCCGAGCTAAAACTGAAAAAAGGACTAGATATTCATCCTGCGGAAGAGCGTAACAAACGATTAGATTCCAAATCCCCTCCGAGTCTTCCACCACATCCATCCACATCCACTTTTCAACGGACTCGCATAAAATGACCCCTGCGATGACCCAAAGTCCAAAGTTCGTTTCTCTTTCAATCGAGAAGATCCTCGAGGTTCGGAACCACCACGGCCGCCCCCCATACCTGACGGAGGGTCGCGCAGCCCGCGGTGGATTAATAAATTCGGCGGGCTTAAAAATAGATTCGCATTGATAAAGCGAGGCGCGAGGAAAGTGGAGGAAAGTAAATTTAGGGCGACGCGGAGGTCGGCGGGAAAAAGTGGCGGCGGGGGCATTCGAGCCCGGTTTTTTCATCGGAGGAAAATGGAGAAGAATCGATGGTAGAGGCTATCCGTCCCGCCTTTCTTCCTTTGCTCGCTTCCATTTCCCATTGCAGCCTTCGAGCACGTCCCCGAGGAGTAACTAACTTGAACGAGAGCCGGGATAGAGGGTGTTAAGGTAATGCCCCATTAGTATGTGGCTCCCGTAGTAACACCAGCGCCACACGCTGGTCAAACTGTGGCTTGTCTCAGCTATGTGATTCCCACTCGCTATCCTTCTCCATCCCGTGCTCTCGCTTTTCTTTCCCTATTTCTCTCTTTCTCTGTCTCTTTCAGCGTGCGCGCGCGCTCCATTCTCCCACTCCATTACGGACATACTCGAGCCACCTACGAGAATGAAACCTGTCAATAGTGGGCTTGTTACCGCGACAATGATCGGCTTAACCAACAGGAAGGATTCACCCGCACGTACTACATTTTCGGGACACTGGACACGGAATGACGTGTCAACATCGCTTCCATTCCTAATTCTCCCGCCAAAATTCCCGCCCGATCCTTCCGCCGCTCAATCTCGCCAAACTGCGCGCCACCCACGCTTTTCTCCTTGCGAGAAAGTCGCGCAAAGTCCTTGCACACACGGGGTGTCCTAAATTATTGCCACTTTCTCCGTGAGAAACCCGAGTGGTAAGGGGGGAGGGGGAAATTTCGCACGATCGACGCTTCCGTCGAATTTTGGCTCGATACGCGCGATGGAAAGTTCTCTCGAGAAACTTTGGATAAGTTTTTTATGGGCTTTTTGCGAGAGCCCGAGAGTGGGGAGGGGGGAAGGACTCAATTATGGACGATTAGAAAATAAGCGTAATGGGAATAATAAAAAGGAGCGAGTATCTCCGCTTCCGCATATATTCCAACCACTTATCTCGATTCGGCAACAAGGTTGCAAGTCATCTTCCCGCTGCTATAAGAAGACATTGATGTGAATTAATGGTGGCTTAAGTCGTAGTTAGTACCCAAGTGTTGCATGCTGGAGGGGTGTCTCCGCTGCGATATTAATTAACGCGACCCCAAAATCTCTTCTTAACCCCTGAACTCCCGCCTAAGCGCCACTGTATCGTTATATTTCCCTTCTCTCTCGACTTGGGGGAACCACCACCACCACCGTTACACACCCCTTGATATATATTTTAGAAATATCCTATCTCTCCTTTCATTCTCTCTCTCTCTCTCTCTCTCTCTCTCTCTCTCTCTCTCTCTCTCTCTCTCTCTCTCTCTCTCTCTCTCGTCATGAATATGTTTATTATAACGTTTATATCGATTTTACTATTTATTCGTGAAACCCGCTTCTCTAGATATCCCTTGCTCTTCGCGACCGACGCTCGTTATCCGATAGAAACCGCGGTCGTTCCGCGAAAACGATATTTAATTTGGAAAACTGAAAAATCACGCGGAGTCCGTGGAACGGATGAATTTTCAGCGCGATATCTCGAACAAAAGAGCAATACGCTTGCCGAACGAGCTTGATAGCGTATTGTCACTTGTCTGGTACAAAGTGTATTGTTCCGTGGATGGATCCACTTGATCACGATCCGCCGGCACTCTGGTAACGTTCGTATATCCGATAAGGCGTCGATTGAAATTCGCGCACGCTTCCCTTTATGGCCTATCGCGAGTGCGAATCACTCGTCGCTTTGCCTCCAAAAAATCGACCCACCCTTTTTTTAGCTCCGGCCGCACTCTCGGCTCCCACTCTCAAGATGGAACGTTTCATTTGGAAAGCAAAGTTCCTCGCCATCGACGTAGCCGTAGCCGCCGCCATATCGAAGCGCGAAGGGGTGCAAGGATACTCTCGAGATGCTCCAGGACGAGGAAACTCGACGACGTTGGAGGAACGCGCTGGAATTTTCTTAGGTCCTTCGGGTTACACGCGCAACGACTTGGCAGGGCCAACGCGTGGCGCGGACCAAATCTTTAATATTCTATTTAATATCAGGAGTTCTCTCTAGCCGATGCCCACTGGACGGCGCCGATATAAATCAAATCGAAGATATTGGCCGTTTTTGTCAGCAGGAGGGTGCGGAGGCCCGGAGACGCTTGGGCCACGCGATATTTCGACTGCGGGGAATATAATTGTTTTTAGGGATTATAAATATCACTTTCTTCGATATGTCGCGCACCATCCCATTCCGCTCCGCTCCCTCTCTCCCCCCACGACCTCTCTCAACTTTTATCCGACTACCGATCTCACCCCTCTCTTCCATACCAACGAGATCGCTCCGAAATATTCTCTTCTCCCTCGAAGTTGCATCTTACGGAAATCGTTCGCTTCCGCGAGTTCCCGATTTTCTTTGTTTTTTTCTCTCTCTCTCTCTCTTTTTAACAAAGTTTGATAAGGGATTTCGTTTTTTTTTTTTCTTTCCTTCGTCTCTCACCGAGCAGTCGAATTTGACTCGACCGATGGGAGCCAGGGAAATCCGAACGCCGCCGAAACGCTGCGAAAGATTTTAACGAAGCCCCGACACCAGGGTGGAAATGTTATTTTCGCGGCAGGATGACGTGGGAGAGGCCGTTGACGGGGCATTCAACAATCGCGTTCCCGTTGCACTGTCGAGGCATTAATAATACGTCAAGACACGACGTACCGAATGTCGTCCATGACGACTGTCATTAGCCTCGTTAAGCGTTTCGGCCGTCCGAGGGATGAACCATCCCTGCTTTTCAGCTCCACGTTGGATAGGCGACTGTCGTCCCAGTTCGGATCGGTCCTCCACGTTGAGGAAGCACGAGCAATTTACCGAAAGAGTCGATTAATCTCCCATGCCCAACAGCCAATAGGATCGACGCTCTGCAAAAAAAATACCTTCGCGATTCGACCTCTCATTTGGAATTTCCGTGGTCCGCGAGTCCGCGAACTCCGCGACTCCATCCAAGGATGGATATGACCTTCGCTCGAGTAGAAAATGGGGGAGGGGGGGGGAGGAAGGGGTTGCGGCGACGCGTCAGGGCACTTAATTATTTAGGACGAAGATGAATAAGTGGCTGATAATTCCGGTCGAGTCGCTTCCACTTTCGCGATTCGCGATATAATTTCCGGCTAATAACACGTGGGTGGGGTCGCGCGTCGAGGGTGGTAGAGGGAAATTGGCTTAATCGTTTAGTCCTGAAACGCGAGTAATATTAACTGCCGTGACCCGCGGTCATCGCGGTAATTAATTCAGTGGGATCGCGCGCGGGGTTGCGAAAGAAAAAATGGCGAGAGCCACAGAAATGGGTTAAAAGAGGCGGGGGTGGCAACGGCGGCCCGAGGGTTGAAGCGGCGGAACTCGCAACGGTGATTTATCGTGCGTGCAGGGGGGGACACCGCCGAGAAATTGTTTAAAATAGACGGCAAAGGGCAATTTAAACGATCCCTAGGCGTGCCTGATTGCGTAGGGAGTGTCGGGCTTGGTGACTCGAAACTGAATCGAATTTTCTGATATGTGGCTATACTCTCCCCCTCCCTCTCCTCGCCCGCGCTACCCGATTTACCCCATTTTTTAAATTTTATACCCAAACGCCGCACAGCCCTCGCATTATCGAGTCCACGAGAGTTCCTTGGTATTTGCTCGTTCCTCTTCTTCTTCTCGTTGCGCAACTTTGTCGAAAAACCGCAAACGATCGGTACTCCAGCGGGGGCGGGAGGTTGATATTTAAATTGTATACCTGGTGCAACGTTCTCCGGAACTGCAGCAATGCCCAACGGGGCTTCGATTCGATTTGCGGTGCTCTACTGGGACCGATCCCGACTTCTCTCATCGTCTATTGTGTGGCTTCCACTCTTGACTCAATCTGCACCTACTTAACCTTATTCAGCCAACTATGTTTATTTTAAACTCTCTCTCTCTCTCTCTCTCTCTCTCTCTCTCTCTCTCTCTCTCTCTCTCTTGGCGAGAAGGAGAGAGGCAGGAAGAGGGAGAGAACGTTTGACCTTCGAAGAAACGAAAACGCTTGAAAAGTGGATTACTCCGTGTTAAACCGAGAGAAGTCAACGTGGAATGCAATCGCGGTGTTGCTAGAAGCGAATGGTCAAGAGGTCGAGAGATTCCCCGCGTTTCTTGATTCTAAATAATTTCTCAACGACCGTCGACGAGGTTCGATCTTCGAGATTCGTTTTTTACGAAAATGTTCAAACGCCGAGGTCACGGGGACGCGGAGTAGTCCACCTAGTCGACGAACGAGGTAATATAACGACCCTGAAGAAGACCACCCTGACCTAGTCGAACAGTCAGCTCGTCTAAAAGAATCGATACCCGCTAATCAGATCAAACCGTTCCACTTCCCTCCCTTGGATATTCCCATGCGTAGCCAGAAACGAGCGAGCGCGAATTTCCATGGAGAAAAGAGGAGAGTGGACCCTTCGAAGGTCGCCGGGGGAAAGCAGAAAAATCGGCTAGAACGTCAAGACGAACGATCGTCGATCGAAACCGACGTCATTTTCGTTTTGGAGCATCGATCGGCGGAGAACAAGAGGAAGGAGAGACCACGAGTAAGGAAGCGACCGACGGTCGAGGGTGGGGATGAAAAATTTGGAAAAGGTCCTGATGGTAAGTAAAAGAGACGAATGATGCCACAGCCATAAAGCTTGACTTCTTGGTCAGGGGTTATATTGTTCGATCGAGAAAGAAAGATGGACAAGAGGAACGTAGACGGGTCAATAGATGGGAAAGAGGAGAAGCGAGCCGAAGAAAAAAAAACACGTAATATTTATGGTCCAGTTGATCGGACTCTGGTCGTACCAGCCGTAGAGATCGGATCTCACTAAATCACTATGGTCTACGCCTAGGAAGGAGCGAACAGGATCCCCATACAGAAAAGCAGTGGCCTCTTCCCCGCTTCTCCTATCGCCGTAATATATGACTCAAGGACGAACGACAAAAAATAATTGAACCAAAAGAATTCGAAAGGTATACGCGGATACACGCGGATAGAATCGCCGCATTGCCGTCGCGAACCTTATCCGCGAAGATGATGCCCGATCCAAATTGCAGGATCCCTACCGGTCGCATCTAATTGGATCGGACAGTCGAAGAATCATATCAGCAAAGCGGAAGCTGCGGGACGAATGTGGGAACAACTTGAAATTCTCAAATGATTTGCTCTTCTTCGTCCTTCCTTTTGTTTATAAATCAAAATGGCCGAAGTTTCAGAGAGTAAAAAGGGAGAAGAGCGTCAGACCTGGGGTGCGATTTTAACTATAATTATAAAGCAGTTGGCAGACTTAAAGGGATCATTTTTATCCGCTAAATTTCCGCGACGGATTTCTTCCCCAATGAAACTGGAGAGAGTGAGAGGGTGGATGAAGAGCGGGTTGGTAAGCGTGCCGAGGCCCCCTCCCCCCAGTCTCAATCGTTCTGGAGTAACCCCTCGCGAAATTAAGTCAAACAGCTCTGGGGTGCCGTTTTTCCCCCGTTCACGTTAAGAGCGCGGCGACTATCACGATGACTCTCCTCTCTCTAACAAAATCCGGACTCTCCTCCCCGGGAGTCGCATCCCCCCCCCCCCCCCCGCCAACGCTACCACCCCGACGTCCTCGTATTTTTCCTCTCGTTCGCTGGAATGGAATTGGAAACCGCGGAGGACTCCTTTGCAAGATGAAAACCAAGGTCACGGCTGGATGACCTTGAAACGCAATTAGTCGCGTTCCCGAAGACGCGGAAGATGCGATTTGCGGGCATCGGTGCGAATTCCCGACCGACGAGAGGCGATCATCAGCAAACTCGGTTAGGCCCCGGGATTTGATCAGGTTTTCCGCCGTGACTCCTCTTTTGCGCGAGAGACCCCGACGACGAGGATCCAAATCGTCAGGGTGATCGGCGAGCCGTCGTATCGTCGTCGGCACAGGGGAGGGGGGGGGCTTTGAGCCTCGGTTGCGCGTGCATTCTCTCCCGCGTTGATTTCGTTTCGGTCACCCTACACCCGCCAACCCTTCCTCTCTCCATCCCCCGTCAGTAACGTTTCAGAATTTCTTTCTCGATGATTCCGACATTCGATTTCGTCCCCCCTCCGTCAGCTCCTCCGGAAATTCTCGATATCGAGAAATTTGCCTATGAGCAACAAACGCGTCTTGACTTTGCTCCCTTAACCTTGAGGAAACGAACTCGGGGGTGTTTGGTTGCAAAAAAACGAACGTGGGAAGGGTAAGATTGGAGGAGCGTAATAACGTAGGGGGAGGGGGGGGGGGACGCGTAAAAAGGCATATGGAATGGACCAGCAGGAATTTGGAGGATGATAATAACAACTGGTGGTGCGCTGCCGTGTGTCGGGTTTGGGGCGGATTGGGTGGACGGGGGTGGTGGGCCGAACGTAGGTGGTTGAAAAGAGGAAAGGGGAGGGGGGTTCGGTAGGCGGAGCCAACGAGTTACAAGGCGGCGGCAGGCAGAACCAGGCAACCAGGCAGTTCGGCTCATTTTCAAGCCTGACACCATCGGTCGCACGCTCCTCTACCTTCCTACCTTCCTTCCTTCCTTCCTTCCTTCCTTCGTACCTTCCTTCTTCCCTTCCTTCCTTCCTTCCATCCCCTTGCCCATCCCATTATACTCCCGGTAGCTTCCGCCAACTCTACCTCTTGCTAGGTGTATCCTCGTCAAGAGTTTCGCGACGGCGCAACAACGGCTCTCCTCTCTCCCTATCTCGTTGCAAGATCTCACTGACCACCTCCTCTCTTTTCCCACCTAACTTTTCCTAACAATATCCTTTCTCCTTCTTTTTTCTCTTCTCATCTCTTCTGTTCTCTTCTCCTATCCACTCCTCCATGTTCTTCGATCTTTCTCCCTTCTTCTCTACCCTTCTCCTTTCTTCTCCTCGATTCCACTCCAACCTACCCCGCAACACCACCCCCCCACCATTTCTTCCACCTCCTTTCCTCACCTTACTGACTCCTTTAATCCTACCCGTTAATGACCTCGATTTTGCAGTTTTATACGGATAATTTATTTTACGTTTACCGCAAATTTCTAGTCTCTAACCCTATCCGAGAACTGGATGATTTTACGGTACTTTTTAGAATCGGGACAGTTTCGACGGTTCCTCCTGATTTGTCAATTTCTTGCCGGGGGGGGGGGGATGTTTCACGTAACTGTTATCTAGCCGTTTCCCCCCCTTTCCCTTTCACCGCTCTCTCCCTCTCTCTCTCTCTCCTCAGACTTTTTCTAATACATTCTCTCTCTTCGAAGCTAAAAGTTTTCTAATCTTCCCCTCGATCTCCTCCTTTCCTTCCTCCTCTCTTCGCCCATTATTCTTCTCGTCCGGAGAAATTTCAATTCCTAAAATTCAAACCAAATCAATTTTCATTCCCAGCTTGCGGAGAGAGTCGTCGGGGTTCTAACGTTGCGCGTTCTCCATTCCCATTAGGCAAAACCTACCCCCCCCCACCCTCGTCCATCCCTCTTACCCATTTCGAAAGTTTAGGCTCTTTCTGGCGCAAGTTTGGCCAGCCCGTGCAAAAGGATACTTGCATCGATCAAGAATAAATAAAGCTTAGACCGAACGACTTTATTGAAAGTTGCTTATTCGCGAAAAAATCTGCGCAAGAAGAATGGACGAAGCTCGGACGTTTTATTCCCATAATGCGGGACATCCCCGGGGTGCTTATAAGGGCAATATGGTCCATCGTACTTTTTAGCATTTTTATGAGAGCTGCTGCTGACAGTTTATTTTATTATATCGCTAGGCCGCCGTCGCTGCTGCTGCTGCTGCTGCTGCTGCTGCTGCTGCTCCTGCTGCCCATCGTCCATCCGCTTAGAAGACTCATAAGTCGGCGGTGGTGCTGCTGAAGCTTTGACTTTACTCTCTCTCTCTCTCTCTCTCTCTCTCTTACTCTTACTCACCCTTTCCCTCTCGTATATCGCTAAAACCGACGAAAGATTCTTATACGTTGAACTCACGACAGAACCACGGCGGAGAAAAAGTTTCTCGTCTATTCCACGAAATATATTGTTACCCAGGAAAAAGTTCTGGAATACTTGGAAAATGCTAAAAACTCTCAAAAGCAAAATCGCGAACGATACGTCGAGCGAGTAAAATTTGTCCGCGCCAAACGCTCGTTCTCGTTAACGTCGCGACTCTTCTTTTTACTCGAGCCTAACGACGAAGCCGCTCCTCGGCAGATCTACGATACGAACTTCCTGGTTTTCTATATCAGAAGCGTATACGCTCGAGAGCGCGTGGAATGCATTATTGCCCAATTATTTCGCAAGCGTTGCCCCAAAGTATTCTGCTTACACGCTGCTTTCCTTACACAATCAAACGTATCGATTTGTGTGTCAAAGTTTCGTAAAAACTAACTAATTTTCCGCGAAGCCGATAAACAATCCAAGCTTTGATTATTTAAACAAAACGAGCTGCTGGAACTCGCCCGACTGCAATAGGCATTGGCAATCGTTGCCAAGCTTGATCTACTTTCGCGAAACGCGTCTCTCCTCGACGCCGCTGCGAGAGTTGGAGCCGTAAATCCTAGAGAAGTTTCAAAACGGAACGGGGGGAGGGAGCGAGGAAGAATAAGAACCGCGCACAGGGCAACCTCGGCCATGAATTCTAGTGAGATTTCCCGAGGAAGATCCCTAGTCCAGGGAACCCCGGCGTGTTCTTCCAGAGAATTAACCAACGGATCGAGCTACCAATCCATCAGAGCGGTTATTCCTGAAAATCCCTAAGAGAATCGGAAGCCGTCGATTTTCGGGAATATTTGCTTATTCCTTCGAGCCCTGTCCGCGAGGCGGAGGATGAAGAGGGAGAGAGAGATAGTGAAAAGGGGGTGTAGTTGCGGGGGTTGCTCTTGAATGGGAGTAAGGAGAGAAAGGAGGCGTGCGAGAAAGAGAGAGAGAGAGTGGGAGAGAGAGAGAGAGAGAATACGCTTGTGGCGATCGGGCAATAATACTAAAAAGATAAAACCTCCGGGGGTGGCCACCCTTCGGGCAGTGAAGCCGACTATTGCTCAGAAGCTAGGTGGGCCATAAGCTGTGGACCTTACGTAAATGGTCCTAGGGGCAAGTTCTTCACGTACACAGAGGCAACCAGCGGGGACAATCGGGCGCTCGCGTACACTCTCGGGTACGTCGAGACGGTCACCCACACACGTCCGGGGGTAGGGGGTAGATTGTTACAATAGCCAGGACGCTAGGTACGGGAGAGCCTCGCGATGTGCTGCGCTAATAATGGGCGGGATTGCCGATCAGCCAGTTGACCGTGACTAGATAAAAAATACTGCGCCAGTCACCCTATTCTAACTTACGTTCGCATCCCTCTCGCTTTCTCCACGCCACCCACGTATTCGTCTCCCCTCGCACCCTCGTTTCCCTTCCGCGCCCACCCTTGCGCGTCTCACCCTTATGCGTCTCTCGCATTTACAGATGCCGGATAACAACAAACAGGACGCCAAAAACGCGAGCGTTTTCTTACGCTAATCAGCTCCAATCGACGGGATTTCCCCTTGGACTCTCTCTCTCTCTCTCTCTCTCTCTCTTTTTTCTCTCTCTTCTCGCTACTTCCGTTTCCCCCGGAACTTTCTCTCTCTCTTTCTCTCGTCTCCTCTACTCTCTCTCTCTCTCTCTCTCTCTCTCTCTCTCTCTCTCTCTCGCTACTGGTCCCCGACGTTGCAGTCGTGTTTCTAATTCCTTTTGCTATTTGCGCTGAAACTCGCCCTGGTCGCGGTGACCTTTGCCCTCGGGGACGACTCTCTAAGCTCGTCTCACGTTTTTTCCTCTCTCGCGATAACGTTGCGCAATTCGAACGCACCGCACGCAAAACGGGAGATCGATAACGGGGGAGAGACAACGGGACGATCGTCGCGGTGTCGCGACACGGTGACGTCGATGATTGTTGCTATTGTTGTTGTTGTTATTGTTGTTCTCGTTGTTGCGACTAGTAGGAGGAAAATGGTCAAAGAGCGGAAATGATCCGCGTACGTCGTCATCGAGCAGCAGCGGGCCTCGTATCAACGTATCGAGCAAGGGAGCGCGCGTAGGAGGAAGGAGGAGAATGCTGACGTTATCAAATCTTCCCTTCCTTACCTTCTGCTCGGGTAAAAATAAGCATGACGTCACGAACTTAAAGACGAACGGAGCTCCACTCTCGGAACTCGCTCGAGCGTAATCTCGATAATCGTTTAACGGAATCAAACGTTGCGGTTGCACACTCGTCGACGGTATATTTAGCATCGGCCCTAGTAGAGGGTGAGAAGGGGGTCGAATCTCGCGAATTCCTCGCACTTGGATTTGCACGGATCCCGTCCGTCGGTTCTAACGTTGGAGGAGGTCCGTCGAACGACGCCGGGGGAGGGAGGGGAGAGAAGAGGCTCGTAGAAAAATATTCGTCGAGAGTAGATGGAAATGCGAGACGTTGGTGCAAAGTTCGCGGTAGAAGGGTAGTAGTGGCAGGAGATGGAGATAGGACACGATGTCATCGTGACTTGACAATAAAGCTCGTCTCGTCTCACCCCCGCACCCTCTCCTACCCTTCTTCACCCTTCGCAGCCTCTCCGGAAAGGTTCATGCTACCCGCGTCATCGGACCACCTCACCACCTGCTTTATGCTACATCCACTTTATGCTACAACACACAAATGTGCAACCCCTTCCTGTGTGCATTCTCCTTCCTCTCCCCTCTACCATCTCTCTCCTTCCTCCTCTCGTATGTCGATACAACCGTCTCTCTCCTTTTTTCTTTCTTCTCTCTTCGTTCCTTCTCCTCCGCTTTCTCCGTCTATCGCTTACCAGCTGCTGCTGCTGCTGCTGCTGCTGCTGCTGCTGCTGCTGCCGCTGCTGCCGCCGCTGCTACCGCTGTTGCTACTGCCGCTGTGATGCTGATAGATCGAACCTGAAGAACTGGCACCCCTGAAACTTTCGCGACGCGTTAAAAATTTGCGGACGATCGACCATTATCGGAAATTAATCGACGACCGTCGTCGATGCGAATGTTTGGGGGACGCCATTGGATTTGACGAAAGTCGCAACACGATCGAGACGATCGCGAGGATCTCCCGGTGATCTTTGGGAAAGACGCGCCCCGGTGGTTGGTCTCTAGAGGAATCTCACATATTCCCCGAGAATTAGCGACGAATCGAAGAGCCCGTTAAAACGATCAATCAAAGTGTCAGTACGTCGAGCGCGGCGTCTGCTCGGAGGGTTCTCGAGGGTCGAGGACAAACCCATTGTCAAACAGCCCCTACGGACAAGTCAGTTAAATCCTCATTAGACAACTTTATCTACTTCGCTGCCGCTGCCGCTGCCGCTGCCTGACATTCCGTAAAAGCTCCGCTGAAACTTTCACGCTTCTCCGGTGACGGGAAGCATTCGAGAGTCCGGCGATAATTTTAATAAAAAAAAAAAAAAAAAATTACGAATGAACGAGCGAAGATGTACATGTATCCCAAAAGGCGCTCTCTCCTGATGGTGGTGGTGGTGGTGGTGGTGGTGGTCGTTGGAGCAAGATGGAAAAGAAGAGCAACGCTGATGCATGAGCGAGCACGAGGCTGACAGCGTTCCGATTCGCACTCGCGCGATATTTCCATGAGCTGCGGGTTTCGTCGTCGGGAAAGGAGAACGCATTGTTTACCGAACTTCCGCCTCGACGGATTCATCGTCGAGTAGCGCGCCGTCAGCAAAAACGACCTCGCGAACAAAATCGGAAGAGCGATGAAATCGTCGGGGCAACGCCGGGCAGGTCCTCGTCGAAAATCAACCCGCCGTTGGCTCTCCCTCGCTCGTCGCGGGCCTCCGAAAAAATTCGTGAAAATCTCCAAAATTTCACTCCCAGGACAACGCGGCGACGACGGGGCTCTTCGTCTCCGTCGTGCTCTGCCCTCTACGTCCCTGCTCGGAAAACCTCGAGAACCTCGTCACCTAAAAGGAAGGGGTGTGTTTCGTGGATTGGCGGAAAGACGAAAGAAAAGAAAAAAAAAAGAAAAAAACAGAAAAATCACAAGAAAAACTACAGATCTATTTGAAAACTGCCTCTCCTTTATTAATCATCATACTATGACAGTAACATGTACAATTGCGATAGTGAAAAATTGTTCGATCATTTTCGGCGAAAAAGGAACGAAGAGACATTACTTTAATTAAGACTAATCGAGTTAAAATTAATCAACATTATCGATCGGCGTGGTGGTAGGACCGTTGGGACGATAATTCGCATGATTTCTCTGATCGACGAGACGAGTCGACGAGAGTCTCTCCCGTCTCGGCGTGGATATGCAAGAGTTCCCAGAATCGGATCGTAAAACTCCCAAAAGTTCCTCTACGGTTTACAGAGAAGCATAATGACCCTCCGACGCTTCAGCGTCAGCGAAATGATGTCGCGCGAACGTGTGCGTTATACTCTGCCCGCCGCCTCCCCCCTATTCGGAGATTAGAAAAATAATCTACATTTGTCGTACGCGTACACACCTCTGCATTCTACATTCACGGATAATCAGGGAGTCCTTGAAACGACGAAATCATATGGAAACGTCTCTCAGAGAGACGACCTCTCGGGATTGGCGGGCGAAGACGATCGGCCGAATGATCGGGAGGAAAATTGTAACATTGGGAGGAAATTACATCGAGGTGCGGCGGATCACAACGAGTCAGGTACTGCAAACAACTTAGAAATCCGCAAAAATAGTGGGAGGTTTGACTCTCGTGCTCGTTTGCTTTCCTTCTTTGCTTCTTCCTCTTCTTCCTCTTCAGCCTCTGCTTCCTCTTCTTCGTCTTCAGCTTCCTCCTCCTCCTCCTCCTCCTCCTCCTCCTCCTCCTCTTCCTTCTCCTCTTCCTTCTCCTCTTCTTCGTATACGTAAGATATTTACATTCAATGCGGGAATTGAATAATAAATATTCCGAGCCTACCGCGCGTGACGCCTCATTCGGGTAAAGGAAGCCTCGTTCTCTTATTTTACTAGTGAAAGTCCTTGATGCGTTAGACCATTAAACAGCCGACGATGAATTTTCCTAAATTCTATTTGAAACAGTGTGGATGATCCATTCCCTTAACCGATTTAAGTCTAGCTCAATTTCGGGATTTGAAATTGAAATTGAAGATGCTTACAGGATTTACGGACTCGATAAGGTGCACTCGAGAATGGCGGCCATCAATGGCGGACAGGCATGACCTTTGCCCCCGGAACCACTGAATTATCATCGCACGTAGCGAGCAATCGAGGTTCTCGCCGGGAAATGGCAAAGCCATCTTGGTACGGCGCTTGGTACGCGGATGGATCAACGTAATACTCGCTGGGAGCTCGGTTAGAACTCTCAGAACTGTTTTTACCCATCGAAAAACGCGCAGCCTCCCGTGCCTGTCTCCTGCCCAATCCTTTTTGTACGACACTGAAAGAAAATATCGACATTGTTTTCAAAGCTTGAAAAGGTGACGGATCGCGGCTCGTTTCACTAGCGGTTCAAGCGTGGCGCGTCTACGACAGTTCGCTGCTCTCGCAACACCCTAACTTCACCTCTCAAACTGAAAGAAACGCCTACGAGATGCTCGAGGCTCTTAGAGGACCCCGTTCTTAACTCGGTCAGCTCCGACTACTTTGGGCAATGCCTACGAACACGATTCCAAGGTCGAATATACCCGGCGATGGATCGCGTCTACCAAAGACTTCCGGACCGGGTACGGTAAGAGGACCAGAATGGAAAGGTAAATGAGAGAGAGAGAGAGAGAGAGAAATCAAACTCACCCGAGTTTCTCGTAACGGGGAGTCCCCTCAAGTCCAGCAGGTGCCTCCTCGGCGTTGCCGATGTCACAGGTAAACCTCAGGACTGGATGGTGCGGGCTGGTGCTGGGACTGAGATTGGGACTGCTGATGATGCTGGTGCGGTTGGTGCTGGTGCGGATGCTGCGGATTTTGCGGTTGCTGCGAAGGTGCCTGTTGCTGTTGCTGCTGCTGCTGCTGCTGCTGCTGCTGCTGATTATGGTGGCCATTATGATGATGGGCCTGGCGTGCCCTCAAGATCTCGTAGCGTTGCTTGAACAAATCCCGCTCCTGCTTGGTCTGCACCAGCTCGACCTTCATCCGTTGCAGCTCGCTCTGCAGGTTCCGGTTGGTCGATTCGAGGTCCTGTCGTTGCTGCAGCCGCTTGCTCCGGCAGTTCTGGGCGTATCCTCGGTTCTTCAGCGTCCGACGCTTCTGTTTCAACCGCACTACCTACGATCCGCCAATGTTCCTTTATGTTTTTCTCTCCTCGACTCAACCCCTGTTTCTTAAACAGCGATGCCTGTGTGTGTGTGTGTGTGTTCCCGCGTCTCAACCCCGCGCACCCATTGACAACGAATTCCCAATCGACTTTCCTCCGATCATTCCCATCACCTCCACCCCCCCCCCCCCCACCAACCCCCTCGACCATTTCCAACGAAAAGCAACGCACACAGGCGCTTCCGTTTCGACATTGCGATTTCCTTGTCAACGCCCTCGCTATCTCCAATGGAGATGCCACGGAACACGACACGACACGACACGACACGACACGCGAGTGATGCTACGGATGGATGGATGGACACAGTGGTTGGTGCTACTCTAGAAAGCGTGAGAATGAGAAGCGGGGAACGGGTACATCGGGAGGGACCAGGTTGACGAGGACGGAGGAACCGGAGGGGGAGATCCTTGCCTATGAAGCGATTCGTGCGGGAGGTGAAGAGGAAGGGAAGCAGCGGAGAAAAGCAAAAATGGGCTCATCGTGTGAGATGAATGAAAGAAACGAGAAAAGAGAGACCTCACTCACCTCTTCCCGCGGGCAACCATGGAGGCGTTTGTTTAGCTCGCGAACCGAGAGGGACATGAGAAGGTCGTCGTTCATGAGTTCCTCTTGGGGATTGTTTCCGGCGCAATTGGAGTAAATACTATTTCCGGTCCTATGAGCGGGGCTCGGGCCACCGGCGCCGCAGGAGCTCACCGAGCACACGCTCATCGGCCTTCCGGGCTGCATCGACATAACTTGGATGCTGTCTTCCATGTTTTGCATGACACCCCCGCCCGCGGGAAGCATACCGCCGCCTGGACTAGGACCCCCATAGTACTCGATGTGACCTGACATCGTTATGTAACCACCTACGGGCAACAGAGACTTTCTTAACCCCCTTCTGACCTTGCTCTTTTATCCTCCTCTTCGCCTCTCTGCAAACATCATCGGCATCAACGCCATTTTTTACCAACACCACACCATCACCACCACCGCCACCATCATCATCGCCAACACCGTCAACAATCGCGTCGACGCGTTACGACGTCGTTATTGTCGCTATTATCGACCCGATCGTCGTAATATCGTCAAAACACTTCGTCGCTTCTCGTCGTGCGTCGATTGTCGTCGATCGTACGACATTCGTATGGATTCTCGTGTCTCTCCTCGCTCTCGGCGTCTCGTCCGCTGCAATCCGCTGCAATGTAACCGCGACAAATTGCGACTTTACTCCGTCGGCGAGTTCCAGAGGTGACCTTGGGCACACCTCGGGTACTGCCCTTTAACTCCGAGTGTCTCCAAGGGTTGCAGCAGAGACGCGGAGGGAGAGGGAGAAATCCAAATGAATGAAATAATAATGCGAGTCATTGGAAATAAATAGGAAGTGTGTGTGTGTGTGTGTGTGTGTGACAGATAGCAAGTGTTTGTATTGAGATGAGAGAGAGAGAGAGAGAGAGAGAGAGTGAGAGAGAGAGAGAGAGAGAGAGAGAGAGAGAGAGAGAGAGAGAGCGAGAGAGAGAGAGAAAGAGAGAGAGAGAGAGAGAGAAACCAACCCGCGTGCCTAGGATGTTGCCGTTGCAGCTGCTGGAGCTCTTGGAAGTGGTGGTGGTGCGAGGGGTTGGAGGTCCAGTCCGCCGAATGGGGTGGCTCGGGGGTTTGTTCCTGAGTGCAGTGGGGCCGAAGGTCCAGAGGTTCCTGCCTGAGGGATTGCGTCAGCCACGCCATGCCGCCCTGCATCTCATCCTGAAGAATTCCGGCGGGAACGGTCGCCTGAGGCTGCTGAAGATGCAGAAGGAGGCCACCACCACCCCCTGGTGTGCCCGGGCCGCCGTGTCCATGGGGGTGGCCGTGGTTGTGCCCGTGGCCTCGGTCGTTACGGTGCAGCTGCAGCGGGGGAGGGGACGCCGAAACTGGCGGGGTGTCCGGGGGAGTCCCGGGGTGCGAGAGGGTCGTCAGGTGAGGGGCGGCAGCACCAGGAGGCGCCTTCACCAGGACTCCCTGCTGCATTTGTATGTGGGGTTGACCGTACAGCGGATGAGGCTGCTCCAGGTCGTGCGCCGGCGGGGTCAACGGTGCCATCGCCAGACCCTGTCCTGCCTGGATCTGCCCGGCTCCGGACAACTGCACTACTTGACTTCCGTTCACCATCACCGTCGGTGAACTCATTCGCACCTGCTTCAGAAACCAATTACTCTTCTCCCATTAGGTTACACTCGCTAACCACATTCTATACTATCGCTACAGTTATTTCACATCTATTCAGATTTTCTCTAATTATTTACTTTCTGTGCGTTTGTGTGTGTGTGTGTGTGTGTGTGTGTGTGTGTGGCGCGCGCGCGCGCAAAATTTGTAATAAAATAAATTTGATTTTGAAAAAAAAAAGAAAGCCAATTCGCGTTTCATCGGCTTGCTCGCACATCGGCTCTGTTCTATCGCTTTTATAGCGATAATATCGAAAACGAGAGTGGAAAGAAGATGGCGTAACTGCAGCGATATTAATAATAATAATAATAATAATAATAATGACACAGTGGGAATAGGAGGTAGAATAAACTCGTAGAAATTTTGATGGAAAATCGTAGAAATTGTACAAGTCTGGCGCAATTTATCGTTCGGCCAATCCTCGTTTCTATGGTTTCGAGGGGAATCCGATGAAATCGACAATCCGATAGGGTTATATAATTTTTGTTGTTGTTGCTTCCGTCGCACTTATCTGCCGGTACTGTGTAACTCAGCTGTACGTGCGACTAAGTAAAAACAAATACGAGGACACTGACCGTGTGGCTGAAGCGATAAAATGCATGAAAATTTCACTCCGCCATATTTGAGACAACGAAAGTTTTATCAGCTTTTATTGGTTTGTTTGGACGAACGTTACAATTAGCCGGAGCTTTCGCGATTATTACGAATATTCCGCGCGCGACACGATTTTTTCGCGGCGCGAGCAAAAGCTCGTTGTCGCTTTTTCCCTTTCGTCGCTTTTCGCGTTCACCCAGTTTTGCACGTATCTCGACTTTTGGATCAAACGAAGAGTCGCGCGAAATCTCGGCAAAGTTCGACGAGAGTTCATTTCCCAGTGGCAGCTGGAATTTTAACCTAAAATCATAATCGGATACTGCGCTATTCCTCGATGTAAGCGATACGCAGGATCATCTTGTGTTTCGCGAACCGAATACGAATGCTGACCTCAGGTCCACGCTCACAATCAAGATCCAGCGTATAAAATTACTTGAATCGCGACTTGAGAGAGAGAGAGAGAGAGAGAGAGAAAGAAAAAGAAAAAAAAGAAGACGGGGAAGGGGATAAGAAAAAGCCCGCCAAAACAGGAGGAAAGAAAAAAAAACATTGTCCGTCCCGAAGAAAAAATGGCCGACGTATCGAAACAGATCGAAATTAATAAAATCGAGAAAGGGATCGGAGACCCCGATAATTTTCTCGCGCAAAGTCGACCGATCCACTGGAGGAACCGATAAAGTTCGATAGCTCAAATTTTCGCGTGGAACAAAGATGGCGGACGGGGTTCCTCGCACCACCAGCCGAACATCATCGATTCCCAGAGCTTTCGAGGTTTTTTGTCCAGAAAACCGTCGCCAAGGTTTTTGCCTCTTCCAAAACGAGAGTTTAACGCTATTTTCGCATTTCGCGCAAATATCGCGCTCCGCCCTTTCTACCCCCTTTCTCCGGATTTCTCCTTCTCGATTCCCCGCGCGTCCTTCTCCTCGTTTCTCTTTTTTTATCTAACAAAGTTGACAGAGGAACATTTGCCAAGATTTTTGGATCCGATCAACGTTGCACTCTCTCGAGGATATACAAAATTATCTATCTCGCGTCTCTTTCCCTCGGTTTTCTCGGTTCCTCGTTAGTAGCGGAAAAATGTCGGGAAGGAGGGGGGGGGGGATGAGAGAAAGAAGAAAACGTTCCGCAAAATATCCCTTACACCCCCGGAAGCAAATTCTCGACTCTCTCCCCTTTTCCGGATTTTCCGCCTTTTCTACGAGTCCTCTCGTCAGGGAGGGGGTTGCGGAAGACGAAGAAGAGGAAGGTAGGGAGGAGAGGGGAGTCAAAGGGAAGAGTAAGAGTGCAACTAGGCTCACCTCTCGCTTAACGTCAGCGGGATCGAGGTGGTCGAGGACGAATTCCTGAACGTACTCGCGCGCTAGGTGATCTTCAGCTTCCATCTTAACCTCGTCGACCTCCACCTCCACTTCTTCTACCGGATCCGTCGCAGCCGCATACGGAAGCGTCTCCTCACTATCAACAACACTGGTGCTATCACCGCCACTGCTGCTACCGTTGCTGCTACCACCGCATCCACCACCGTCACAACTGCCGCCGCCACCCCCTCCTCCTCCACCGCCACCACCCCCGCCTCCACCACCTCCACCTTCTCGACAACTCGTCGTCACCGTCACCGTTAACGTTTCGCGCCTCGTTCTTGTGCTTTCCACGTCCTCTTCCTCCCGCCCCTCCCCTTCCCTCTCCACCCCTCCCCCCTTTCTTCTTCCTTCAGTTTCCTCCTGTTTTGTCGATGCTCCTATCGTTTCCTCCCGTGGACTCTTCGAAGGGCCCCGTCACTTTTTTTTCTCCCTATGGATCTCCCTCGATTCTCACTCCGGGGTGACGGGTGGGAGGGGGATGCTTTTCCAGGAACTCTTCCCCCTCCGATTTCTAAGGGGGACTTTTCAGGCGGAACGGCGATTCTAAATCGACATCGGAGTTTCCGGTATGCGGAAGGGTGACCCTGGCCCCCGAGTAGCGCCAAGTTCGAGGTGGCTCCTCAGCTTTTCCGCTTGATCTCCGCCGGCTCGCGCCGACGTCGTGTCCCCGAAGCTCGAGAGAGGAACCTCGACCGACGCTCCTGACGACGCTCCTGGGGAGCAAACCCGGAGTCTCGGAATCTCGCAACCGGCGAGACGTAGCTCCTCCCCGGGGTCTCGTCCACCGGAATGTGGAAGTTTCTTCGGCGAATCGTCGCCCTCCTCCGGACACTAGCGGACGCTAAAGCCGGGGGAACGTCCCTCGAGGGAGCTCCGCCGATTGATCGAACTGCTTTCCCTCGCCAAAATCACCGAGGACTTCCTCATCGGACGCGGGAACCGGAAGTTCGATTGGTCCAGCCTGGCGAGGAGAAGCGCGCGCGACAAAGCGACGGGGAACCCCCACAGCTGATCTCGCTGCTCTGTTTTCGAGGTTTCACCAGGAGAAAGGTTGCACGTCGGCTCGAGGGGAACCTCCGGGTGCTATCGCTGCTGCTGCTGATGGTGCTGCTGCTGGTGGTGGTGGTGGTGGTGGTGGTGGTGCTGCTGCAGGAACCGCGGATGACCCGTGCCACCACCGATCACCGTCGCCGTCGACTCCTCGAGAACGTTCGGCAAAAACAGAACGCGCGTGCTCTTACGACGAGAATCGCGACTCCATTCCGGGACTTCCTCGACGAGAACTTCCGGGACACTCGGGAGTGCACTAGAGTCCCACAGTATTCACGTGGATCCCTCGGGGATGCGTGCGAGGTTGGCCCGTCGCCTTTATCGTCAAGTTTTCTACTGACAAAATCTCCGGGGGTTCCCGCACTGACACTGGCACTACTACGGCACGACTAAATAATAACAAAACCCATGAAAATTAGCAAAGCGAGCTTCTCTCTCTTGAAATTCTCTCCCTCTCTCCCTCCCCCTCTCTCTCTCTCTCTCTCTCTCTCTCTCTCTCTCTCTTTCTCTAACTTCTCTCCCTCTTTGGCAAATTTCTACGTTCACAATATCAAGATCGAACTTTCGATTTACTTAAATCATTTTTAGATGGAAGGTGTAAATAGAGAGAAACTTTTGCACTGGTGGTGTTGGGAGGAAAGTGAGTAATGAAGAGAGGTAGGAGGAAACTAGGAGAATCAAGGTAGGCAGATCCTGGTTCAGGAGGATCGTCAGGAAGAGGGGGAGGAGAGGTAAAGTGGGTGGAGAGGGAGAGATAGAGAGAGATAAAGAATGAGAAAGGGGTGAAGAGAGAGAGAGAGAGAGAGAGATATAGAGAGAATCGTGTACCGTTAAGCAACGAATGCGCCGATCAAGTGAATTCCCACTCGAATCGTCGGCCACGGAAACGTCGACGGCTAGCGGCGCTCGCGCGTTTCGTCGGGAGGCGCGCGCAACGGGGAGGACGAGGACTCGTCCGGAGAGGGCGAGGGTGATGGTGAGGGTGAAAGGCCAAGGGGCGAGGGGAAAGTGGCGGGGGCGGTGCCAAGACGGCCTACCCGCAAACTCGAGAGCTCATTGGCCCCTGGAGGTGGAAGCGCCGCCATTTGCAAGATCCTCTCCGGTTCCTCCGACTCTCTCGTATTTCCAGCGGAGCGGCCCGCGACGCGAACCTCTTCTACCATTAATTTCTAAAGTGATTATTATAATTTTTCTACCCGGCTCCCTCGCACCTCATCAAGAATTCAATTTTCCGCCCGTTCCGTCCCATCCCATCCCCTCCCCTCCCCTCCCTTTACCGAACAGGCGCCTACGACCCCCTTATCGCCATCCCGGCCCCACCGACTTCCGGGGCTTTCGGGGCTTCCGGAGCTTCCGGGGATCCCCGCGGCTTCCGGGCAAACGACAGCCCTTGCTTATGACTTACTTTTTTTCCTCTACGTACCGCGCGCGCGCTACTCTCGCCAAATTGTCCTTCCGATCTCATCTACGTCCGACGCCGCTCTCCTCTCCTCTCCTCTCCTCTCCTCTCCTTCTTCATTCCCGCGCCAAATTCCGCGTCTTTTTGCTTTACTACTCCCCTCGCACCTCCTCCTCCTCCTCCTCCTCCTCCCCCTACTCCCACTCCTCTATTTTGCGAATCTCTCTTCTGTCTCTGTCTCTCCATATCGCCAATTTTGACACTCTCCATTGCCTGTTTCCGCTATTCCCGCAATCACTTCCGGTTAATTGCGAAGGTTAAATTTCCAGGTTGAGCCTCTCGGGCAATTCGAAAAACTTACGGAGGACTCGCGAGAAACTTTACGAGACTTCCGGTTTTGAAATTTGGTCGCACCGATGGTTCTCTTTAAACCCTCTCTCTCTCTCTCTCTCTCTCTCTCTTCTTTTCTCCGTACTTTGCTTTTATTCTGTATTTCCGATATTCCCGCAATCAATTCCGGTCAATCGTTGCGGTTGGGTCCTCGAGTTTTCGGGTGATTCGAGGGATTTGCTCTTTTTGCCTGGGAAACTGGAGCACCGCGATGACAAATCACAATGGGAATGAGAAAAATGGTAGGACTCTACGATGATATTTCTGGCGAGGAGTACTTTTTTGCTTCTTGAACTTACATTTCGGGGTTACTCGCGTTGTTCCTCCTTAAATCGAACCGCGATCGAAACGCTTAAATCGTTCGACGGTCAACCGAGAGCAAATCAACGACACTATCGAGTTTTCTTTACGAAACACTCGCAGCAGCAAGTCCAACCATCTCCTTTTTCTTCTTGATAATTTACCATCCCACCACCCCTCGCCTCCTCTTACCGCTCCACTTACAGTTCCGGGTCGATCGAGAGCCGTAAAATATTCAGATTCTCACGGATTTTCAACGACGCTTTCTTTCTCGCGGCCATTTCGAGTCTCCTCCACTCAAAACCCAGGTGTCCCGTGGATTTTCGGGGGAATCTCATTGAGAAATCGCGAGAAAATGGAAAATGTTTTCGTCGCGAAATGCGGGGATTCGCGGCGAATTCGCATAATTTTTATCAGATGGATATTATCGTTCGCGAGAAAAATAAGGCAGATTGGGAGAGTCGTTTTGGCAAAGAGAAAAGTACACCCAGCGTGAGTTTCCAGGGGGTTGAAAAGTGGTCGAGGAAAAGAAAAAGAAGAAGAAGAAGAAGAAGAAGAAGAAGGATAAGAGAAATCACGGGCTTGCATCTAAATAGATTCTCGCAGGCATCTGCGAATACTACCCTTGGTTAGCAGTCTATATCAGAAACGCCGCGACTTTAAAATGCTTCATGAATATCAAATTCTCGCGGCTCTACCCACCCTACCCCACCCCACCCCTCGCCACGCCAACTTCCCAACGCTACTCTCGTTTCTTCGCACCTCTTCCTCAAAACCCCCCTCTCTCTCTCCTTCTTCCTCTTTCGATTTCTTTCTCTCTCTCTCTCTCTCTCTCTCTCTCTCTCTCTCTCTCTCTCTCTATCGATTCGCACACATCTCGTTTCTTATATTCTTACATAAAACCCTCTTACTTTCATCACGCCCTTATTAAAGCTCCACCAAACGCGCGGAGACAAACTATAAAAGCCTGTACCGCGAAAATCTACTTGCCGCCGTCTTATTTTGGACAATTTTCTCGGGCTCTGAAATAGACGAATGCTCGATCGTCGAATTATAGCGAAACGGATGAAGAGCGATAATGATTTTAAGAAATAATCTTTTTTTCTCTCCCCTCTCTGCCCCTGTGTCGAAGTCGGTTGGGTAATCCCTATCGGATTTACTTTCAATGAGAATTGCGAAAGAACCTTCTACCGTCGGTGTTGTTTCTTTATCGAGGAGAGAATCAAATGCACGCTTGCGCTGAAATTTGCTTGAAAATAATCTCTCTTTCTCTCTCTCTCTCTCTTCCGAAAGCTACGAGTGTCTCTGGGAAATTTTCCAATTAAAGTTGATCTAGTTGTATTTTCTTCATTCGGCAGCCGTGACTCCGTCTTGCATTTTCTGACACAAACCACCATCCAGTCTGATCTATTGCTCCTCCCGAAGATTTGCTTTGGTCGGCTTACGGAGAACTTTATGAGATTTACGAGACTAGAGCAGTCGCATTCGAAAGTCGATCAGGGCTATTTTTGAGAAGACTTATTTATCAAAGAGCACGTACGTGCATCAATCGAAATTCTCCAAGAGAGAAATCCTCGGAGAGAATCGTTCAATCTTCGATAATCTCGTCGTTTCGAAGTCCCTTAATATACCCCCCTCTCCGTAACCACATTCTTTGGATGCGGGAAATTTTTCCAAATTACACCAAAAAAAGAGAAAAGAGAGAAAAAAACGAATTTTTCGGACAAGGGTAGGAACTTTAATTTACGATCACGCGTTAAAATGCGACTGGTGTAAAATATCGATAATCGCGACGATTTAGGGGGGGAAAAAGTGGATGAACGTAGATAAAAAAATAATTTTGCGAAAAGATTTGAAACGAGACCGAGAGTAAGACTACAGTGGAATCAGGAGTATAAAGGTGAAGAGCGAGGAGAAGGGAAGAAGGAGGAATGAGGGAGAGTGCTGAGCCAGCATAGCCGGCTAGCCAGCCTGCACATCGATACCAACCAGTCAGCCAACCTACCAATGAACGTACCTAAACCCGACAGAGGAACTTTTTCTATCAGAAAAATCTATATTCCTGTCCGTTTTGAGCCTACTCACGCTATATTTTTCCCTCCCATCGTTTCCTACTTCCTCTTTAATTAAATTTCCATAATTCTCCGAGTAAAAACCAAAGCCTCGAAACTCGCACTATCCACCGTCGCAAAACATATTTCATTTACCGCGAAACAAAAAAAAAAGAAGCGGAGTAACGCGAAATTCCAAGTTTCGTTCAAAATCGAAAAAGAAGAGAAAAAAAAACTGATAAAAATGAGAAAACGAAACGAGGAGTAACGAAAGTGGCGAGGCTCGATGAAATCCGATCGTGGTAAATTTGTAAAATCAAAAGTATAATTGAAAATGAAGGATGGGGAGGGAAGGGAGAGGGTGGAGAAATAAAATAACACGCGAGTGCAGAAAACTAATCTCTTTGGTATAAGGTGAGATGTAATTGTATAGGGTGCGTGGTATAGTATGAGAGTGTAATACAAGATAGGGATAAAGGCTATCAGAAATGGATAATGAGACATTTTATAGTTGGTTAACTTAATGATATAGTAAAGTAAAGTAATACGAGAATCGATTGTCTTGCCTTATTTGCTGTTGGCGACGAGCGCGAGGAAAAAATTTCGCAAATAATCGAAAGAAATTAATTTGGCGGAAAACTTAAAGGGAGAAATATTCAAATGAAATGAGGAAAATTGGATGGGATGGAACGTGAAAATGTGGTAGGATAGTATGAAACTGGAATAAGGTAAGGTAAGGTAAGGTAAAATAGTGTAGGGCAGGATAGCACGAGGATAAAGATAAAGACGAGGGTAAGGGGCGAAGGGTAGGATTTGGTGGCAGGGTTAGTGCGGGATAATGCACACAGGCACACAGACGCACAAACAAACAAACCAACCAACCCCCGCGAAAAGCAGAATTCTGTTTGCCCTCCATGCCTTAATTATTCTCGGATCATCGCTGTATCGGACTCGCGAACAATCGGCCGCCATTATTTCTGCCATTCCGATTGAAAATATGACTCTGCACCGCGAGAGTCCTTCCCTCATAACCGGTATCCTCGGAATTACTCGAAATTTCAATACCCCTCGACTAAAACAATGGGAGGAAGAAGAATCGCCGAGAAGAGCCGATTTCGCACCGATTTCCACGACAATATCGGTGATGCGCTCGAATCGAAAGAATCTCTCGATGGCACCCCCTTGGAAAAACAAGGCGAAAGGCAAAAGGCAGAAGGCAGAAGGCAGAGCAAAAGCAAACGCTAAAAATATCGATTCGATCCAAGAGCATCTACGCGCGGACAATGCATTTCTTATTATTATATCATGTATTTTTGGCCGATCGACTGGATTCTCAAACTAAAGATAGAAGCCGCAGTCAGCGCAATACACGCAAAGACGTACGTACGTGCGTGTAGTCGTCGTCGTCGTCGTCCTCGTCGTCGTCGTCGTCGTCGTCGTCGTCGTCGTCGTCGTCGCAATCTCCACTTATTCCAAGTGCGAGATTATTCATATTCCCGATAGCGAGGAAAATTAAAATCAATGATACAGACTACATAGTAGAGAGCTAATCAGCGGATTGATAGAGAGAAAATGGAAATAAGCTGAGAGAGAGAGGGGACAAATAGAGACACGCTCGGAAAGGTCGCACAACCAAGTATCGCTCCGGACGATAGCCTACTGACATACATCGCTATTAATCAGCTACTAGATTTTTATTCGCACACGGTGTTATATAATTACAGGCAACGTTCTTGCGTGCCCGCTAATTCGATTTCTCTCAGCCAAGAACGCAACAAGGGGAAAAATCCAAATTATCCGTCGACGCGCTTCTCCGAGAGTCCGTCGCAAGTTTTCTTTTCTTTTCTTTTCGGATCAGAAGGACGCGAGTTCCACCGAAGAGAGAGAGAGCGAGAGAGAGAGAGAGAGAGAGAGAGAGAGAGAGAGTTCGCCGGCTATCCTCAGGGTTCTCGCGGGAACTCGATTTAATATGAAGAAATATTAGGTTTTCCGGTGAAAGCAAAGCGAGCCAAGAAATCCTCGCTCGACGTCGACACGTGCTTCGCAATATTATCTCTGTTTCTTCTTACTCTATTTTTTTCATCGCTTTTCACAGATAGAGTCCGGTTACCGCTTCGGGGTTTCTGCTTATTCAGCATACAGCCGGACGTGACGTCAGTGGGACACCGCGCGTGTAGATTGCAGATGCCAGCTGCGACTCGACACCACGAACTTCTTCCTCGGGGTTCTTCGAGTTCCTCCTCGAGTTCCGCGCCACGAATCCGCGGCGTTCATTCGAACCTGGAGGAACCTCGCGTCGCGTTACGACTCCTCTTCCCATCCTATCGCGCGCTTCTGCTTCCCTAGCGCGTAACCACGTAACACCCTTCTACCCTCTTCTGCCCTCTGTACGCCCCTTGTTCATCCATACCCCGGCCGAAGGTCGCGAGAGTCTCCCGCGAGAACGAGAGTTTGATCCCTCGGCCAGAAGCAACCGAGGAATTATCGTCATCGAGTTAATTCGATATCGCTCGTTGCAAGCGCGCTCCCCCGGATGATCGATAGGCGCTCGCTTTTTTGCCTCCAGCGATTTTTCCCAGACGCCTCCGAGGATTTTGGAGAAAAAACGGGGGATCTCTGTAGAATCGATGTTGATATCGATGTAGGACGCAACTTCGATCACGATATCCGCATTTCTGGATCAGCGCCTGCGAACTTTTGTTGCCGCGCTGTGTGTCCTCTGGCAGGAAAAATTGGATAGCACAGCGCGTGCATGATCTTCCTAATCGAAGGTCGCTCGATCGCTCGCCCACAAAGTGGAATCAAGTCCGCGAATACGCCTATCATCGTCGATCCATCCGGCCTTCCACTTTGCTTCACTCCACTTCTTCGCGGCGCCATAGTTTCGATCTCTCCCCCAATCGCGCCGATCGACGCACCAGCGCTAATCGTCTGGTTCTTGTTATTAATAATCCATTGCCATATTTTAGAAATACTACCGCCGCCCCACGTCATCCGTCAAACGATAATCGAATTACTTTTACGTTGCGCGTGTCTAACGCGTAAACGAAGCGCTCCGCTTTGATAAAGATTTTCCAAGATGGCCGCCCGCCGCACGGTGATCCGAATTTTATTTCGCGCCTCTGCCCTCGTCTTTCCTGGGTACGCGTCCCTCCGGAGTTTCTCGCGACGAAAAACAGAAGAGACGTGGAGGATTTTTGGGGGTGGTTTCGGGGTGGCGGGGAATAAAAACGTCGCTCTTTGTTATTGTCCTTTCCGCGCTCATGGCCACCACCACCACCACCACCACCACCATCACCATCGTGGGAGGACATACGAAAGCGGATACTGGCGCATTTAGGAGCTTCCGTTTTGCGCCGGAACCGCCGCTATATTTGTCACCAGCCTGTTATTAATGATACGCTCTTATTGTTTCAGGAAAGGAAACGAATGACCCTGGCAGGAAGGCGAAACTTTCGAATGGAAGCATATTGGCTTTCGCTGAATGATCGTTAAAGCTAATATATAGCGATTCTCGGATCTCCAGCGGTTTTAGCTCCTCTCTCTCTCTCTCTCTCTCTCTCTTAGAACATTTTGCTGATCAATAATCTATTATCACTTACGAGGCTCGATAATTGCTCAAATATTTGCTTACTCCAGCAACATTTAAAAAATCACGCTCAGCGAATTTCATTCGATTGCCTTCGCGCGGTGCAAGGAGGCTTTATTCGATACACTCATACCAAAACGCGTACGCACCCACACGTACGCGCATCATTCTTCGTACGTGCGTTCGCCACACTTTTTTTTCTGCGCGTACGTACGTACGCACGTACATGAGTTTTTTCGCGCGGGAGCGCAAAGAGGGCATACATATTATTTTTGTCTTCGACGGCGGCGACAGCAACAGCAGCAGCAGCAGCAGCAGCAGCTGATACAAACTTCAACCGTGATCGAGACTCCACCGACGATGACTCACGCGTTGGCCAAGAATTATCGAGAAAACCGAACATTCGTAAGAATGAATGAATTTATCATTGTTATTGTTATCGTTAGCAGCGTTACCGCACGGCCAGGTGAAACGGAGGAGGATAACAATCGAGGGGATGATGAATGAAACGACGATCGGCGTACAAATTTTCAGAGTACCAGTACGCAGCAGCGTTTTCAGAATAGTTTTAAGCGGAACAATCGTTACCGGATATCGTAGTGTGGGTGTGCGCTACGATACACAAGCATGCTTGCATGGTTGATGAAACGCGATACGGTAATGAAGGTAATGGCGAAAATGTAACGATTCCAGGAGATCCGACGGAAAAATTTCTGACAAAATTATTGTATCGCATCGTTGTGGTGTAATGTGCGCGCGTGTCTATTCGTGAATATGTGTGTGTGTGTGTGTGTGTCTGCTATCACGGTTCACACACGCGCAGAGTAACACAATTCGTGAGAGTCGAGCTGAATCCACATTTCCCAAAGAACAATACATCGGATGAACCTTACTAACAAACTATTGTCCGATAATTGTCGGCTCAACCTCTACCACCCCACGTCGCATCTACCACGTATAAATTCATTTCACGTGGCGAGTATAACCCTATCGGAGCCCTTCTCTCCAGTAATAGAAGCCAACGTTCTACTGTAACACAAAACAAATCAACCACGTAATTGCTATCAACTTTCCTTTCGCGTGAAATCTATTGCGAGAGATAAGTCAATCTTGTGAAACACATTTCATGAAAAATTTCTACTCACGCTATTAAACGCTATTAATCCTCGTGCCATTTTACTGAGAGTATTACACACATGCACTTATATGTTTAACGCGTGTACGCGCATACATGTCCATTGCGCGTACAAACGAAATTTCTACGTGCGAAAGCTATCAGCCAAGTGATTTTGCCTTAAAACCGGAAATCGTCCTCGTGCGGCGGTCATCAACTATATTCCACGAGTAATTGAGACAATGGCTTCTTAGGATGTTCTCTGCGGAAAACGAATGATCGGGAGTGCTATATAAATGAAGGACCATAAGGCTTGTCCTTGAGAGGGTGGGAGGTGATCGATGGTGGAATTTTGGTAGCGGTTAAAGCGAGTTTGCTCGAGCGATTTCGCCGCTAGAGAAGAAGTCTCTAGGCAATTGACGGATAGGTAACTGGGAACGGACAGTGGTGTGGGACTGGTGTTAAAAATCTGGCGATTGGGACGAACAAAAGAAACGGGATAAGTTTTGGGAGAGGAGTCGCTATTTGCTGCTGCGGTTGAAAGGGATGAGAAGAGTGAACCGAGATAGAGCAAGGGTTGAGAGCAAACATCGTTAATTTGCACGCAAAATCCCGGGCTACCGCTGAAGCAAGAGGGCAAAAGGTCAACATTGCCGCGGTATCTATGCGCTCCCCAAATACTCTGCAGCAGACCATGTAATGCAGACCCGCGTGCTTCTTCGAACGGCAGATTTTCCCTCTCGGTTCATTCTCCCACTGCCACCACCTCCCTTTCCAGTTTGCCCCTTCTTTTCTCAGTCTCCCCCCATCCCATCATCGGTCCTACCGCACTAGGCTACGGCTAGCCCCCTGCACCCAGCATCCACCAACCTCCAACCACCATCCACCACCTTCTTTCAATTGTCTAATTGGCAAATATATCCCATTGTTTTCGAATCAGCCGATCGATAAGTCCTCAAAAGCCGCCTTTCTATTTGACCGATGAACCACGATTATGGCGGGTCTCGATGCTACTTCACAAGAACTTTTGACTTCGTAGTCTCTGCCTGACCCTGACACCAAACTCCTCGTGTCAACGAGTCTCTTGTTATTTGCATTTCAGAGATCGTTCAGCACCTTTTTATTCTCCACTGTTCTATTATCAGTCCACTTTGATGGCAACGACGGCAAATACTTCACCGCGCTCTTCTGCTCCACTATGAGATTTAATATGATTTTGCTGGATCTTCCATTGCCGCATCGCTATATCGATATGGTTCGTTACTTTACTTTGGCTCGATTTCTTTCCATGAATCTCTCTTCCTCTCGGTAAGCAGCGCGGTTAGCATAAAAGTACTTGTGCGTCGACAGAATGGAGAAACATTTAGGTAATCGGGGCTCGAGCAACTAAATAAAAGAATATTCCGGTGTGTTTATCAGTTTTATTATAAAGTGAAAGTTTTGCGCTAATGGAAAATATCTGCACTTTTATCGCATAGTCAATACAATGTGTATGTTAATAGTCCGAAAAAGGTTTATCGTATATTTTCTCCTTTTGTCATACAATACAAAATATAAGCTTACTAGTTATATAGACTTTAAGTATTTCCCATTAATTAAGGCGTGTGTACAATTGACTATACAAAAAATTAGACTGAAGCTTTTCTTCCAAGGTCATGTATATAGATGGATTTCAATAGTCAATGATTAACCACTTATGGGTTACTTTTTCGATTTGTTTCGCACGAATTGGATGTCTCAAAGTTACTTTTACCTCAAGTTCACCACCCACAGCTTTTCTACCTTCCATCAGCTGAAACGAGTAATTGTTATTATTAGTAAAACAGTATGTTTTAATATGAGCAAATTGAATATTACCTTAAACGAATCGTGTAGCATATACTGTGTTTCGAGAGGTAAAAGCTTTACCGTTGCAGTACCCATTAGGCTATCGCTTCTAAAGAAACCACTGAAACAAGAAATACATGAATCTCTGAAAATAAACACGAAATATAATCTTTATTCTATAAATAAAGTCAGCTAAAGCAGTGATATTATATCAATTACTTTTTTGCCCAAACTTGCAGCTTTAACGATTGTCTCTTGAATATTCGTTGACACTGCCTTGAACTCCGATCTATAATTCCCTTTAGTAAAAACTTCGCATCGTATTCCGGATTTTTTGAATTTTTTATCGTGTTTGTCCTTTCGGACTGAGGGTTGTCCGGTGGATAAGGAAATTCGTAAAGAACATACGTATCTCCTTCCTTTTGATAATTCGTACCTCTTAATATATGAATCTCAACGTCACTGTCGCTTAAATCTGTGCAGCTACTGTAATACGAATAGTTTTCCATTGAATAATCAAATCCTCCTGATTTTCTACCAAATTTAGTACGAGAGTAGAGAAATTAAAACACGTATTTATACTAACTGCACAATAGAATGTGATTTGGTTTCATAATGATGCCGAGGTGGTTGCAGTGAGTTACGTCTTCGGACTCTTAACATATCTAAGTCGTTGCTATTGGAAAATGCAAACTGTTCCCATCTGTTATATTCTGTAACATCTGCCAATTGCTTATAATGCTCGCTCGTTGATAAGCACCACTAAAGGATTAAAAATAAGTAATCACTCGCATTATCATCTCAAATGATTCTATAGCACATTACGCGAAAATCACTGTTCGAAACGGGTAAACCTCTGAAGCATTAGTACCTTAATTTGTTTAAGCAGCTGTGCCTCAAGATTATCAAAAATCTGTTCATCACTTCCAGCAGCTTCCTCTGCACAATCGTCATTTGATAAAAGCACAAAACCATCTTTTTCCGCAAGATCTAATTTGCGTGACTCAAACTCCTTCGCCTTCGTAGGAGGCAATGGTATAGTGTCCAAGTCAACTGGCAAGCCCGACATACTAGCTTGTATCAATGGATGTATCCTTTTCGCTTGTCTAAGATACTCCCGTGCCGATTTTCGATCTCCCGCGTGCTTAGCGTCCAGTGCTGCCTGTTTAAACTCAAAGCATCGTTGTCGCAAAAATTTAGTCTGTTTCTCCGCTCGCGATTGGCTTCCTCTTATTGGTTTTTGTTCTAAACAAATTTTAGGGTTTTCATACGATAAGAATCGTTTAAATATATTTTATATCTTATGAACCTTTCAATCAAGTTTAAAATACCTGTATCTTTAGCAGGTTTTGGAGGTGAATTGTCATCAGAATTTTCAGATTGATCTCTTACTGGTGACGAGGGTTCTAATGATACATCCGATAATTGTTCTTCCGGCTCATCTTTCGGTTGAGGCTCATCCTTCGTTTTAGGCTCCTCATTGGGAACGGATGGAGGATCCTCAGTTTTCGGTACAAGTGGTCCAAAACCAGGTGGTATTGGAAGTTCGTCAAAAGGAACTGGTTTTCCATTTGCATATGCTTTAATAGCATCTTCAAACTGTTTGCAGATACGACCGTATCTACGCGCTTTTGACGAATTTCCTTCGTTTTCTGCTGTCGTTTTCGTACGTTGATAAATTTCCAATCGCTCTTTTAAAGCAGCTCCTATATCTTCAACTTTACTACTCCTTTGCAATTGTTCTTCTAAATAGTTATTTAATAATAAATTAATAAATTGCATGTGCGTGGGATATAAAGAGAGATTTTAGAGGATATGAACTTATTTAAAAATATGCTTACCCTCCACTGGTACATCGGCTAAGTTGGCAGGCAAATGCAATGACGCTATGTCTTTTGGATTACCAGGTGAAGGTGGCATATCTGACAAATCCACACTGTCGCCACGTAATACTGCTTCTATTACAATGTCAAATTGCTTTGCTATATTTACATATTTATATGCTTCTTTCAAATTGCCAGCTCTCTTAAAAGCGACTGCAGCTAATCTATACTCTTTTTGTCTTTTAGTTAATAAATTCATAGCATTTTTATCTATTACATAGCTACTTGTGTCTTTTGATTTTTTAGGAGAAGGTACATCTTTAATTTCAGATGAGTCATTTGATGGTAAAATTGTAGGTGTTTTAACAGAAGGAGATTCATTTTCTGTAAATAATTAATGTTAATAATTTATATTATTAAAATTAATTTTTTCATGTACCTGTATGGTGTGGCTGTTTAGAATTGTCAGTAGCGGAAGGTGGTAAGAGTGGTGGAATAACACCTTCATCGATACTTTTGCCAGCTTGGACATCGTTAATCATTTCTTCTATTATTTTAATACCTCGTTCAAATCGTCGTACTCGGCTTTTCTCATTTTCTGCAGATGCCTTCATTCTTGCTAATTTATAAATATCTAGTCTTTCCATCAATACTTTATATATTGATTGTAAGGATTCATCGCATTGTTTCTCAACCGGTTCTTCGCTTTCTTCTTCTACTTTTCGTTCATTCGTTTCATCTCCAGAAATAATTTTGAGTTCACTCTAGAAATGTAAAAATGATTAAATTTTAATATAACAGCTTGAGAGGATGAAAGAAAAGAAATTCCATAAAGTAACATTAAAGTCTATAATAATAATAATACCAAAAGATCTGGATCATCCTCATTGTCTGACGAATCATCTGCAACATCTAAATCTTTCATGCTTTCCGCAATCATTGTATCTAAATCCAATTCATTATTTGGTTTTGCTCTTGCTGTAAAAAGTAATTTTATTTAACTATTAGCCTAATATATATATATATATATATATATAATCTACAAAATATACTACAGCGCATATTACAGTTTGACTATAAAAACATATAAAATATATACCTCTCCGAACAGGTTTATTATCATCTTCGACCAAAGCTGCTAATTGGACCTCATAATCATCATCATCTTCATCGTCATATTTTGCTCCAAACCCATTACTGAAACTACTAATATCGACAGAATCTTGACAGATTCCATACTAAATAACAAGAAAAAAAAGTTAGATTTTACAGAAAAATCATAAAAGAAATATCAAACTTGAAAAATATAAGTTAATAAAGAGTTAACGCAAATTCACCTGTAACAAACTGTCATTCGTTCTTTTTGGACGAGCTGACTCTTTCTTCTTACCAAACATTTTAAATGGCAATTAAAATAACTGAAAAGTCCTTCAAGCGATGATAAGAAACAATGATGTTATGACTGTACGAGAAATCACAAGAATATGGTTGTCCGTCGACCAGTTTTCATTCGTTTTGCGCAGGTTTGTTTTAATTGGCCGCTAGATTAAACAGCGGCGCATAGTGACCGTTGTGCAAAGCTAAATATAAATATAGCGGGTTGTCCAAAACTCATAAGCAAATAAAGCACATTATGTTGATATCACACGTTCTGTTGTCTTTTATCTTAATCACACCCTTTATATGAATTAAAGCAATGGGCACTGGGTGGGGGTGTGGGATCTCTCGCAGACAGAGCACGTTCAGTCACATACGCGAAACGACTATTTTCTTATATGATTTCTAGTATAATCTCAATATTTTGAGCACTTCGATAAAACTGATTGAATCTTTTATTAGTCTATAAATATGATCCTCGTGGATGTTTTCTAGTTAAGAATAAATATTCATTCCAAATTTGTCTTTTAATTTAATACTCCTATAATTATATTATTGATTTTCTTAAACTGTCATTTCGATTGATAAAGTTACAAATGAAATTTACAATAATTTAGACGTGGGAATATATAAGAAATATAATTCGTTGGCTAAGTTTGATATGATTTGCTAGTGCAGTGGGCGGTGCTAGTGTGGACCAATCAATATTGTTCCAATGACAAACACATAATAACTACTAGGTTGTGTACGCCCAATTGTAAACGACTCCTTAGTCATATGATTTTCTCGTGAGACAGGGGCAATCCTAGGTGTTTCCGATTCAATATTGGAATCGATCATTTTTTCTTCCATTAAAACACATAAAAATAAATAAAAATGAAGGGATGTATGTTTAATATCGATGGTGGTTATTTAGAGGGCCTCTGTCGTGGTTTTAAATGTGGAATACTCCAGCAAGGTGATTATTTGAATCTGGTTCAGTGTGAAACACTTGAAGGTAAGCTGTAGTTATAATATTTATGAAATTATTTATGAAGCTATGAGGAGATTTTTGTATTGTTATTTTATTTCGTGCGTGTTACTTAGATTTGAAGCTGCATTTGGCTGGAACGGATTATGGAAGCTTCTTAGCAAACGAACCCTCTCCACTTTCTGTCAGTGTCATTGATGACAAACTGAGAGAAAAATTGGTCGTTGAATTTCAGCATATGCGTAATCACTCTGTTGAGCCATTGTCCCAATTCTTGGATTTTATAACGTACAGTTACATGATAGATAACATTATTCTCTTAATCACTGGTACTTTGCATCAACGACCCATTTCGGAGTTGATCCCCAAGTGTCATCCTCTTGGCAGTTTTGAACAAATGGAAGCCATTCATGTGGCATCGACGCCAGCTGAATTGTACAATGCTGTCTTGGTTGATACTCCGTTAGGTATGTTATATTTCGAATGATTTAATCAGTATATTTACTCATTTTTCCATAGTTCTGAAACTAACTCTCATAGTTCAATTTCAGCTCCTTTCTTCGTCGACTGTATATCTGAGCAAGACTTGGATGAAATGAACATTGAAATAATAAGGAACACTCTCTATAAAGCTTATTTAGAAGCATTTTATAAATTTTGTAAAGAGATTGGTGGTACTACAGCTAACACTATGTGCGAAATACTTGCTGTAAGATTACTCAGTTTTATTGAAATTAATGACACTATATAATTTTCCCTCTTTTATTAAAAAAAAAATTTAATTCAAATCAATTATTATTTTTACAGTTTGAAGCTGACAGGAGAGCTATTATCATAACCATCAATTCTTTTGGAACAGAACTTGGTAAAGATGATCGTGCAAAATTATATCCTCGTTGTGGCCGCTTAAATCCAGATGGATTGGCAGCTTTAGCGAGAGCTGACGATTATGAGCAAGTTAAAGCTGTTGCTGAATATTATGCTGTTTGTATTATTTAAAGTATACCTAAGGATAAAATCTATAAGTAAAAAAATATCCATATCTAACGCATTGCTATTAATTGTTTTTTACACAGGAATACAGCGCTTTGTTCGAAGGTGCAGGCAATAATCCTGGAGATAAAACACTGGAAGACAAATTCTTTGAACATGAGGTAAATTTCAATAAATCATTAATTCGTACCTATTAATTACTAAATGCAAAAGCACAAATCATTTTTCATTTCCTCAATCTTATTGATACTGAACTTTTGTAGGTTCACTTAAACATGCACGCGTTTCTACAACAATTCCACTTTGGAGTCTTTTATAGTTATTTAAAGCTAAAAGAGCAGGAATGTCGTAATATAGTTTGGATAGCTGAATGTGTCGCACAAAAACATCGTACAAAAATTGATAACTACATTCCAATTTTTTGAAAAAATCTAGAGAACTATATTATCTGCAAGAACTAATTGTATTAATAATCGTGTACGTGCATATTTTTAAAACCTAGCTAAATTCTTGATCCATTCCGATTTTATCTCTTTTTATGTTAATCAGCTTATTTAAGAAAAAGTGATTTTTCAATTCTGTTTTATTCAAATAGAAGCATAAAAATGAATTGGAAAATTTTTAATTATGTTACTTTCAATGCATTCTTACAGTGAACAAACTGTATTGCATTGTATTCAAAAATTTATTAATATTACATATTGTAATTTTAATTGTGTAGATTATTGAATGTGTAATATACGTTGTGAGTACTCTTTTTAATAGGAAATTACCCTGAGCAACAAAATACTGTTTTATTTATGTATAAAAAATGTATTATGAAAATTTTCTGCATTCTATGTAAAATGAAAATGTAAAGATATAAATATACATAATTAGTTGTTATTAGTGTCTTAGAGTCATTCTTTTAAAACAAATATTAATTATAAAGTTTTATTATTTTAGAAAATCTTGTATTATACATGTTTCATTTTTGTTCAGTTCTACCTATTTTTTAAGAATTATGATGATATAAAAAATATTTTATCTTATTTTCAATTTTCTAATGGAAGCAATTCTGGATTTTCCTTCCAAAACTTATCCCCTATAATATCTTCTGCTAGAGCTATTACAGTCATCTTTTTTTTAATTTTTTTGCGTACAAGTGTCGTACCTTTCCTAAATATAGGGTCCTCGTTATTATAATTTGTGTCGAATCTTTTAAAAAGCAATTCATTTTTATCAGATGATACTGTGCCTCTTAATTCTTTCTCAGCCTAAAATTGTTGAATTGAGTTTGGGTATTAAAAATTTCACACGTTTAAATTTGATGTAATAATACCTCAGTTGGAGAGAGTCCACCTTTGAGTACCAAGCTCCAAAAACAAGTATTGTATAAATTGTTAATATGAACATCAGCTTGGCGCCAAGCTAAATAATCTCTTAAATTCTTATTACTAGGATATAAAACTACCCTGGCATCAAATGCAGGTGGATATATTAATTTTTTCGTTGGAAAAAAGTCAGACCAATAAAATACATATGATGAAGAAAATAATGAATTTATAATTGACATAAGTTTAGATGCTGAAAAAAAGACCATAAATATCGGATATCTGCATTTCCCATCATCTATGATTACCTCTGCGTTTATAAACATCTGTATCTTTTCGGAAGACAAACGAATACTCATCACTTTGTCCGTAAGCTAAAAGTACTTCATTAAAATGTTCCATGACACTTTTAGCAGCACGGCTCATTAATTCTAAAGCTGCTAAGTCATTAGGTTTAGTAAATTCGTGTTCCTTGGTGAAATCGGAAAAGTTTTTTCCATCAATTCTAACCACAATCCAACAATTTGGTAAACAATTGTCCTGTTGTTCGAAATCTTTAACATATTCGAATTTACTCTGTGCCATTGTTGCTGTCGCTGACAGCTTTAATGAACTGTTCCAAATATATCGAGGTACACAAAGAATTTTGCGTAAACTACTGCTCTTTATATACATTCGACCAACATAAAATAACCTTAAAACAAAAGTTTTTCTTTACTTCATTCTCCTTTATTGTCAATGTTCGATCAATTACAAAAGCATAATTATCCACAAAATATCACATGAAGTGTCAACTGGTTTAAAGCAATATTTGTATAAATCACACGAAACTGTACACTAAACAACCCCGTACATAATATATACAATCCACGTGTTGCGCATTTGAAGGTTAGAACGTCTATAGGTTAAGGACACTAAGATTAGCAATGTGTAAATAGAATTTATTTTTGTTCATATAGTTAAATATATAAAAATAATTTAGACATTTCTTATGACATAATTATTACAATGTTACTAGAACAATTTAATAAGAACTCTAATGAAATCACATATTTATCTACATAGTCTTATTTATAGCTTGTACGTTTATTCAATTATTTATAGAGGTTTCGTTATACGACCAATTTTAATCATGGGCCGTACCTATCATTTATTCGTATCCTACATTTCCTTCTTGATTACGTCACATTTCTACAGATAAGATATGCTCACGTGTCCTTGCGTAGCTGCCATTTAAGGTTGTGTATGTACCGTATCATGTGCAAAAATGTCAACGCCTGCGCGCTATATAAAATTTTACTATGCTCCTCCCCATTGGGGTTGGTCGAAAAACCAACTTACAAATGTTAGCACCCAATTCCTAATCTTAATGCACTCTTAACGATATACGTATATCTCTTTCTGTTTCCTCTTTCCACATCTACACAATAAGCAATTTTGTAAAAAACTTTTCATCAAAAACCAAATCAAACGTACTCACAGAATGTTAAAGCATTTCATTATTCAAGAATAGCATATTTTAGTTCTCTATTATCGAAGAACAATCTTACGGGACTATCATGGGAAATCATAATTTTCAATTTCATAAAATAAACTATACAAATGGCATAAAATGCACTGCCATTGCCATTGCTGTTATCGCCATAAAAATATGGAAAAATGAAACGTAGCAGCTGTTTTAGAAAAACGATTGGCCGTGGCTATTAAATTTGTTGTTGTTGTTGTTGCTGCTGTTGCTATTTGCTCCGTGATCCGTGTGCAAATCAAAGTTGTAGCTCGTACATCTGAAAAATGAAAAAAAAAAAATGAAAAAAGTGTTGGCCGACTTGTCGCTCTTATTATTAAATGTGATGGAATAACGTGGTCAAGTCCCAGTTTCACATCGGTTTTGCGGGTTTGCGTGTTTGTGCCGTGTTCCAATGGGCGGAGTAAAACGCAAACTACGCATGTGCGTTGAGTTTCACCTGATAACACCAATTTAAATCTGGATCGCTCCAGATAAAATTGCGAGTAACGCGCGCGCATGCTCGATAAGGAGATTTTTATTCACAATTCCACAATTCCCAAAAGGTCGAATAGCGTAAATAAATATAACGGAGAAGAGGAAACGATACCGATATGTCAATGAATTTGATCCGATCGTAATTTCTCACGCGTAAGAGGACGAAGAAGAGGAACGATCGTAAAAAAAAAGGTTCCAAGTCCACGCTCGGGTTGCGAGTAAAAAAGTTTTCAAGGCGCCTTTTCGGATTATGCCGGTCATGTTGGTCACGTGGTGTGGAGGTGGCGGCGGCGGTGGCGGAGGGGATGGAAAATGATGTCGCGCACGCGCGAAAGTAAAATCTGGCAGCGGTTTAACTCGCCTCGCGTCATTAGATAACCAAGTTTGAAAGTGTGCGCATTGTCGTCGTGCAATGTGGTCTCAAAGTTGTTGAATGGTCTACGAGTGTGAAGAACGCGCCTAACGGAGTGTTTGAAAGTAAACAAATTAAAGACCCTTAACACCACCATGGATTTACACGATCGATATACGAAATCCTTGATAGTCGAGCAATCTCTACTCGCGATATTCGAAGCTGCGAGCAACAATAAGTCGGAATTTTTTATAAAACAAATAATTGATTATTACAACAGCGAGCTGGTAAAAGGTTCCCTCGAGCCGGAGAAGCTAAGAACGTTACAAACGATACTCTGTTATGAATATCAATGTAGGTTTTCCTCAGAGACCAAATGTCATTCAGGTTATACCGTAAATTTATCTATTCAAAATGTACGCGATGTACTACTTTCCGGGGAATCGCGTAACGACGACGAGTTCTCCATTATCCGTGATATTCTAATACTCGAGATGGTGTTGTTTTATAATGACCTGTATTTAAAGAGATGTTTACACATATTTAAAGAACCCATGGGTGATGACAATACCGATGATTACAGCGATACCCAAGTTTCCTACTTGAAGTGTAGAGAATGTTTCTTGGATGTTATACGCTTAAGAAACTACTTGAATATTGGTAGCACTCAGGAAACTCTGGAAGATATAAAGCCTCTGTACCTCGAGGACATTAGTCTGTGGCTGAGATCGAAAGAAGAGAAAAACTGGAAATTATTTATATCGATTTTACCGAAAATTTTTGAAGTCTTTCGATGCGAAGACTGTATACTGTCAATTTGGAGTTCAATTTTTAGCGAACTCGAAGAAATAAAGGAGTATCTTACGTCGCTGAGTATCATGGTGGATATCTGTTCTGCGGGCGAAAGGGAGTGCTCGCAACAATTTTATTATCGCATGTACACAAATATAAAACTCTGGGAATTAATTCTGGAAGGTTTAACCTATCCTGTACAGTTATGTAGAAAGCAGGCTTTATTTTTAATGAAAAGAATAAGCGATTATATGGATAAGATTGAGAACCCTGAAGTTTCGAGTACGTTTCATAAGATTCCATTTGAGTGTAAAGAAGATAAAGGGAACTACTCTATGGAACGTTTGAAAAAGCAATTTTTCTTGGTACTAGAAGCATTGGAAGAAAAACAAACTCACTTAGTTCTGCCAGCTTTAAACTATCTTCCGGACTTGCTGCAAGGAAGCGAACATCATTTAACATGCGGTGATTGTTTCAATTTAAAATGGGTACTGTGTATCATTGAAAAAATGATGAAACATCCTAGTAATTCTGTAATAAAATTAGGTATATTGCAATCTTGTAAAATGGGTAGTGGAGCTTTTAATCCTAAATTTTTAAATACTTTTCTCAATACTCTCAACAATAGTTTTTTATATGAAAATACTAGTGCTACTGAAAATACTCAAGAAATCATAAATGAACTTGAGGAACTGTTGACCCGTGAAACGCTAGCAGATGTGAAGTTAACAAATAAATTTATTGTTGGTATGAGTGCGATATCATGGGGACCAGTTGCACTTTTCCATGTATTAGTAGCTTTAGAAAAAGCTTGTTCTAAAGTGAAACAATATATTTCCTGGGACACACCTGAAATTGAAGCTATTAAGCACATAGTTTTGATAAATCTGACTATGCATTCGCATATGATAAGAATGGCGTCTCAAGCTAATATTGTTAAAATAATTTCATATTGTTTTAAAGAAATAAAAGATCTAGTATTATTTTCAAATCTTCTGGCTACTTTTCCTCCTAATGAAGCTATGAAGCGTGGTTCAATTTCTTGGAACATTATTGTAACACTTCTAAAAGAAGTATTAACGGACAGTGATTGCGCAAGTTTTATCTCTAATGTATGTAGAAATTATATAACTGACTATCAAGTGAATGTTAACTCTAGTGATAGATTAGGTCCTACCTCCTTTGCTATAATAGTGAAACTTTTCTACGATGCCAATTTAATTTTTAATGAAATGGGATGTCTCTGTCCTGCTAAAGCTTCTTTGCAAGAATTCTTTGAAATTGTAATAAAGGATATTGATAAAAGACTTTACGCGAAAGTTCATTATACTTTCAGTGTATTAGAATTTATGGCTTATTTATTAGATACAACCAACGACAGTAAAGATGTTATAAATGTACTATTACCATATATTGAATCTATTTTAAATTTTTCTATGCGCATATGTGTCTATCTAAGTATACAAAAAGTACCTGAATCATCTTTTGAAGATGAAATACTGAGATATTTAGATATTGTGGAAATGTTTTTTAAGAATTTATGTAAATTAGTTGATAAGGAGTCTATGTTACATTATCTAGACAAAATCCTTAGAAAGTGTAAAATTTTATTTAATAGTACGTTTTACAATAATAATCATGGTACTCACTTACTGTGTGTTTTGAGCTTGTTGCATCTTCATGAAGAATTAATGACGGAACTGGAAGAAGCAACTTCTTGTCCAGTTGTAAATTTTCAAAGTGTTATAAATGGTCGACTCTCCGTAATTAAGGAGAGTAATGGGAATACTAAGGGTAAAATAATGTCAACTTGTTATTTGCTCTATGCAAAGATAATATACTTATCATTGATGAAAGAGCCAGAACGTAATAAATTAATAACAAAAATTAAACCTGTTACTCTTACGTATGATTTCTTTTTATACGGTGGTGATGAACTTATACCCACAATATCAAAAATACTTGAGATAACTATCAATGAAAAGCAAATAAAAAATGAAACTGATGTTTGTAATTTAATACGTATTGTCTTAGTTTGCTGGAGAACTACACTTGCAATGAATAGAAGTAAATTATTTTGGACTTCTATAAAGAATATTAGCAGAATTATGGTTCTTCCTGATTTTTACCTTTTATCAGATAATGAAGATTTTATAGACGAGGTACACTTTTATAAGAATTATTTTTCTTAAATTGATTTGCCAGCCTCTTAATTATTATTTATTATTGTTTTATTTATATTTCAGTGTATGGAAAGATTATTAAAAGCGGCTGAAAATACGCCAAATATTAAAACAGTATTACTAATAGAAATGTTGAGGATAGAACCACAGTATTTATTTAGCTACCAAGATATTTTATTATCGTGTGTTCTACATGTGGAAATAAATCGTCGTGATAAAAGATTGGAAAAACAAACCTATTCGTATATCAATGAAAATTTTGGCAATTTTGTATCTGAAATTGAATTACTCACGTAAGTTAAAAATCTATAATAAACTTTAATTTAGTTGTTCAGAGCTGTTCATAATTAATGCTAAATATCCATTTTTAGAATTTATGATAGTGACACATCCATCAAAGTATACTCTACTATAATTTTTCATAAAGCTATTTGTGCAAATGGTGCCTTTGCATTCACATTTTTTCCTTCTATTTTGGAAGAACTGCTAAAGGAAAAAAATAAAAGATATTTCATTTATTCTCAAATGCATTTGGAGAAAACTAGAATTATGCAAGTCTTATTAATGTTAGAACCTGCATTAAATAAGGTGCATTTATTAATACTTATCAACATAGTTATCTAAACTTAACATATATGTCAATGTTATTTATTTTCTCAGGAAGATAGTACCAAACTTCAGAAAACACTATGTGAACTATTACTATTGGAAAGTAATCAAATTAACGTGAGATTAATGCAAGAATGGTTATTAATTAGATTATTTATGAGAAATATGGATTTATTCGATAAATGCTTTTGGGAATTCTTTGAAGAGGTCTAAAATTATATCAATCTCAGTATTAGAGAATATCATAAACACAGCATCAAATTACAAAATTAAATCCTTTTTCTTTTTCTTCTCATATTTAGTGCTTAAACACACGTCCTAGTTGTACAGTGAGTGCAGCATCTATTATTTATCATATATCAAAATTGTTCTCTGGTGATGATCAAGTTAATTGTATAGTAAAAAGCATTCCACTTCTTGCTCGTTGTTGCTTAGGTCAACATTATCAAATGCGTCTTTATAACCAGGTAAGAGAGCAATAATTGTATGGATATATAGATTTGTATATAAATATTACATCATTTTATAATTATATGATAATAATTTTAGTATATCTTAGTGAAACTATATGATTTACATAAAGAATTGTGTGAAACGGAATTAGTAGATTATAAAGGAATATATAATGCTGCTTTAAATAGCTTACAAGCGAATGTCACTAAAAATGTTATGAGGATTCACGAAGATTTTTATTTTGTTACTTTCCATCCATTGCGTCACTACACCATAGAGGTAAAATTATTTTTAGAACTATACAATTTATTTACGTTTACACAGATATTCGGATTTTACATTTTTGTTTATCAGATTTTGATAATTGTAATTTTTAAAGAGAAAAAATTAGTTTTCATTTTAAAATACTAATAAGTGAGAATTTTTGTTATTGTTATTGTTATTATTATTATTATTATTATTATTATTATACAGTTTTATTTAAAACATTTCTAAAGAGAAAGTCTTGATTTTCTATAAATAAAAAAAATAGTTTATAAATAATTTTGTTTAAATTTATACATTAATATTCATTTAACACAATTAGACAATTTATTTTGAATTACCCCGATTGTGTGGAATGGAAAAGAGTCTATGGATTGAACCTAGCGTATTTAAAAATCTTGGTTTTATTGAATCGGCAAAACATCCATTAAAATTATACAATGTAAATGATGACTTGAAAAATTCACAATTTATAAAAATTAATGCAGGTATTATGATTTTGATTTATACAAAAATTATAAACTAACTTATTGTCTGAATTTAATATAATAAAAAATGACGATTATTTCTTTTTAGAAAATGTCGATCTTTCACGATGTGATACGGAAGATAGATTAGAAGTGTTTCACGATATCCAAAAGAAAATTGATCCTTGGATGATCGAAAGCATTGGATCTGCTAGAACACCATTTAACAATGTTGAGGATGATGGAATGATATTAGTTGCGTCTCTTGTTGATCGGCCAGCTAATCTTGGTGGAATTGTTAGAACTTGTGAAATATTTGGCGTCAAACAGTTTGTAATAAAAAATCTCTCCTTGGCAAAAGACAAAGAATTTCTAAGTCTTAGTATGTCAGCAGAAAAATGGGTTTCAATAATTGAGGTTTGTATTTTGATAATTAATGGTATTTCTTTTAATTCTACAGAGAAAAATATAATTTTAGGTAAAACCTCGTGATTTATCAAAATATTTATTGCAAAAGCGAGAGAAAGGATGGGTTTTGATCGGTGTTGAACAGACTGTTAATAGTAAAAACATCTTAAGCGTGAAATTTGAGAAAAAGACAATTTTTGTTTTAGGGTAAGTTAAATGGAGTATTGTAATGAAATTTATCCATAGGGATGTATAATTAATAACAAAAACTATTTTTGTAGAAATGAAAAAGAAGGCATACCTGCTAATTTAATTCCTATTTTTGACTCATGTGTTGAAGTGCCTCAAGTTGGATTAATACGTTCGTTGAATGTTCATGTTACTGGAGCTCTTTGTATATGGCAGTACGCTTCCCAACATATATTTTCTTAACTAGTGAATTTTGTATGATGTTTTATTTTTAAATATTTATGTTGAAAGTTTTGTTAAAGTATGATGTAAAAAAAAAAAGAATTGTTAACGGTACAAAATTTTGTGAGATAATAAAATAAATAATATACCACGGGAAAAAGTATTTATTTGTATTACTTATTTAACATTATATGTCTAGATCTTCTATTTAAATTATATCTGATAATGTGGTCTTTTACACATTGTAGCCAATCAAGTGATGTTTCCCAATACATTCACCAATGTAAAACCAGCAATAAACCTCAATAGCAACTAAAGTATTAAGCCAAGCATCACGAACTGTTATTTCTCGATAACGTCCCGTCTTGGCGGAATGAACTAAATTTTTAATTCCACTTCTTATAGCAGGTATATCAGAAAATGTTGGTGGTGTCAATTCTACTTTAGCATATTGTGCGAATACCCTTAGTTTTGGTTTACTTTCTGTGACCAACGCTAAAAAAAGACAATTGTGTCAATGTCATTAAATTCTTGAAAAACTCTTGTTTTTTTTTTTTTTTTTTTTAAACAATTTTCCATATCATTAAATTTAAATTATTACACACATATACGCACATATGATATTAAAACATAACCTTGAAATTTAAGTGTCATTATTTAATTAACGCGTAAAAAGAAGTGCATGAAAGAATGCGTGTTCTGTGTATATTAATTAATAATTTAATATTGCTTTTTTTCTCTACCCACAAGAATTATTATATAATACGGGTACAATTTGAATGCTTATTTTGATAGCGTATTTTCACAAATATCATCAATTAGAAATACTTACTTTGGATCAAGCCCCTGCTTTTCGCTATTAATGATGCCATTTTTAAATTAATTTAAGGAGAGGCAATAGAAATTATTACTCCTCCACTTAAAAAAGTTATTTAGCAATTGATTGAACCACCGATTGTACCAATGTCCTGAAATACCCCGAATAGAACATACTGCACACCAAATTACGGTCAGTTCACACTTGTGAATTGATATAAGCCTCGTTCACAGATGAAAAATCGTATCAAATTTAAACCATAAGAGCATTCGTGAATTACGAACACAAGATAGAAACGATTTAAAAATCATGGAGAATCATTTGTAGCTTCGTCGAAAAGCAAAATAAATTGGAATTTCTCTATTTCTAATTCTTTTCCAGGAATTTGAACATTAACTCTCGAATCGCTGATAGATGGCAGTGTGCACAGTTTTGTTTTGCTTAACCTAAACAGCTGCCTTGCAAACAAATTTCTTCACTGCTGATAAATGCAAATGAGGTTACATGAATGGTCTATAGTCGTCGTCGATATCGATAATTTCCATTTTAGGAAATTCTGATGTCCGTGATTGTCATCGGTAGCAGAGGGTAGTATGCTTGTCAAAAAACCAAAGTCAGGATTGTTTCAGATTTTAAAAATAGGTGTTGGAACTTATATCGCTATCGAAGTTGCTTTCTTTGTGGGTTCATACATTGGATGGCGTTATATGAACCATTCGCAAGGTATGTCAAGTGTAAAATTGAAGTAGGATTAATAGGAGTCTTAAGGTTATAATATGGACATGTCAAAATGTCATTGCTTTACAGTTTTGTAGTGTTTAAATTGTTTAATAGCTTGTCAATTTAATGATCATTGTTATACAATTAATATTAAAATATATGTGTGTACTCTGAAGTTACTTGAAATTCAATATATATTAACACGAATCAATAAGCTATTGTGAGGATAAAATTTTATGGTTTGCATGATAATTGTCAATTTATGCATGTTCTTGGTTAGATTTTAGGTATTTTATGCACAGAAACTTCCCGTCTGTACTGAATGGATTTTATCTTATTGGTGAAAAAATCTCTGGGGAAGATAAGATGAGGAAATATGATCAATTAACTTGGCAACAAAAACATAGGGATTCTTAATCTACATGGCGTGCTGTAAATCTAATATATTCTTTAAAGGTAAAGATATTTTAGAGACAACTAAGCGTTTATGTACACTGATATCTGAGTTTAATGTTAGTGCTTTCTTTATTTGTTACAGATTGCATCGAGCCTATCAAATTAAATACACACATTGATTTTCTTAATACGTAGCGACTTAAATCCTGTATTGTTTGTAACAAAGATGGATTCGAATGAAATTCTAGAAGGCAGTTTGCCCGATAGAATTACAAAAAGAGATCGTGAGCGCAAGAACATCATTGAAAGGAGAAGAGAAGAGAGACAATCCCTTACTGTAGAATGTGAACAAAGCAGCTATTTCCAAGATTCGTTTTATTCGATTTGTGCAAAAATTCAAGATATGTTGGATGGTGCACCTACAGCACCTCCAACGACTCTTCCTAGTATTTTTGATAAAGTAAGCAAAGAGATACTAACCCTGAAAAGTTACTTATCACAGTCCAAGATATTTCTGAAGGTTTATGACATTAGAAAAGCTCAAGAAACTTTACAATTATTAGAAACAAATGCAGCAGAATTAGAAATGAAATTTATGCCGAAGAAAAAATTTGGATTCAAAAACAGAAAAATTGTTAAGAAATCATCTGAAAAATCGCACGATATGATAGATGGATTGAAAAATTTGAACCTTTCAGAGAATATTGTCAAAAAGCAAAGTAATAAGTGGTCAACCAAATATGGAGATAGTGCGTGTATGTTGATAAGCAAAGTAGACGAACAATTTGTACTGGACGCCGAGAATGTCAATAAAAATGACGTTCTACTTTCTGATCTAATTCGCTGCACTGTGCGAATACATGGAACTCCGAGCATGTTACATATGATTAATTTAAAGGAATGCACAATATTGGTTGGCCCAGTAACTTCATCGGTCTTCGCCAACAACTGTAGCGAATGCACATTTGCCTTTGCTTGTCAACAATTTAGATTCCATTCCTCCATAGACTGTACAATATATATGCATGTTACAAGTAGAGCTATTATAGAAGATTGTACTAAGATACGAGTGGCGCCTTATAACTTTACTTATGAAAATCAATCTAATCATTTCAATTTAGCAGGCCTTGATCCTAAAGTAAATAATTGGAATTGCATAGATGATTTCAATTGGCTTTCTAGCGAAAAAGATTCACCGAATTGGTCTATTCTTCAACCTGAATTTCGTGTAAAAAATTGGGATTAAATGATTATCTTAGTAAAGTAAATTACATCTTTTTCACAAATATTTATTCTTTTAAATTTATTTCTAATAAAATGAAATTAGTATATGTTGTCTCTATAAAAAATGATTGAAATATTTGCTGTATCAGTGTAAGTGTTTCAATACTTACAAGCTTAATAAAAGAAATATTTATAAATTATATTAGCACATTGCCAGCTGCAATATTCCTTCTTCCCAATGAAAATGGACAGATCTAGTATATACTTATTCAGTTAGCAATGTGTTAAGATAAACGATATCTTATAGCTTTGTACATTCTTCGAACAAAGATTTATCAACTTGAGGAATATAATATTATAAATGAGATTTTCATAAAAATTATCATTGTACATGAAAATTATAATAAAAACAAAAGAAAAAAAAGTAATTATAAATTCCATTCTGTGTTTTTTTTTTCCCTCGATACACGGTAAAGTGTAAATAGGAAAATGAGTATTTTACTAGAATATATAATTTAATTTCTCTAGAAAAATTAGACTAAGATAAAAAGATGACGGATTTTAGAAATTAATTTAGCTTTGGTTTGATCTTCTCCTGTCGCCAAGGAAAAGAAAACTAAAAATAATGTTACAAAGAAGCTGAAAATATTTCTGTATTTGAACCTTTTAGTCTTATAGCCCTTATTCTCATACGAATAATCGAATTATTAAAAAGAATAAAATTTATAAAAATACTTAAATCTCGTGTTTAATGGAGATCAATAATTTGCGTTTAAAAATACGAAATTACTTTTTATACGAATTCAACTTTTCAAATTGAATAAATTAATTTGAAAAAATTTTATATATATATATATAGTCATGTTTTAATGTCGAGAATGTTATTGCCCTTTATAAGATTTACCTTCCATCAAAACCGTATTTTCTGTTACTTCGTTTACTATACACTTTTTATTAAGAATGTTTAACTACGAAGCATGTAATGTTAATGAAACGTGGCGTTAAACTTCCAATATGGATGCAGTACGTATAAAGAAATTCACAATGACTACCGACAAATTGATCTCTAATAATAATAATAGTAAAAAAACTAAAACAAAAAAAATGTCCTAAAAGAACATTTAATGCAATTTTTGTTACTAGCAGTTAGATAGTACTTTTCAAGTTGGCAATTTACAAAATTAGTTACAAATTTATGAGACTTGACATTTTATTTACAATATTTTATTTGTATACTTAATTGAATTTCACATTATCTTTCTGTTTCGAAAACGTAATATGTTCATATATATAATGCCACAAGCCATATTTTTAAACTTTATTCTTACTTGCATACGCCAAGTTTTGTCATCGTAATGATTCTAAAACAGCTCCTCCTTGCTTCTAATCATAAACCTACTATATTTATCATATTATGCTCTTCTTAATCTTCGATTATTGTTAAACCCATAATGTCACTCGTGTTAATTTCAAATAATGAACGGATTACATAGCCTTGTGTAAAATCCGCATTTCAATGAAAATTAAATATACACGCAGGCTCCCCCAAACTACACTCAATTATTGGCTTTTCTGATTTGTCAGTAATCACATACCAACATTCTTTTTCCCTCGTTCACCTCCGTATATGATTAGCGATACCAGTTTCTAGTTGATATCGAGGCACAAGGGGGGAATTAATGAGGGCAGAAGAGAGTCTGTAAGACAATCAACAGGACAGTCTTTTGAACACCATGAAGTCATAAGGACACTGACGTTGTGTTGTAATACGCTACGACACCATTTCATGCCAGCTACTCCCGTTTGAAGAATTGCTCTCTGTGAACGCTGAACGAGTAAAAACAAGGAATTAATAGAAACCTTTTTCATTTTTTTTGTTGTTTTTTTTTTGTTTTTCTTTCATCATCATATATAAAAAGCATACAAAAGCAATGACAACCTTAAGCGAGTAACGTTAAGCCCAATCTAGAGAAGTGAGATCATGCATGGCGAACATTCTTTATAAGCTCCGTCGTACTTTAAAGAAAGAAATTGAAGGATGACGTAAATTTCAAGGAGTAAGACAAAGAAAATTCGAGAAATCGATGTTCGTGCCGTTCACATTCCTTATCGAGAGTGATAAAATAAACTAACCAGTCTTATCATTGTCCGTTCTTTCTGGCGAAGAAGATCTCGGACCCCATATTCTTACTGTACAGTCATCCGATACCGATGCCATCATTTGATGATAAACGGGATTCCATGAAACACAATTTACAGTTCTACTGTGTCCTGTTAAAGTTGCTATTGGTAATTCCCTTTTGATATGCCACACGTACACTTTGTTATCTGTGAAATGAAATGAAAGTTCGACGACGTTAAATATCGGGACGCGACGAGCGATATCGTTTCTCGAGCGAGCGTCGGAAATTAATTGAATTGAAATACCTTCGCTTCCAGAAGCAATAAAATCTTGATTGACACCCCCAAAACAACTGTGGATCGTAAAGTGTCCTTGAGTGACACCCTGGAATCTTCTTACCAAACATCTATCTTGTAAATCCCATAGGTGAACACCTTGATTCGCTACGTTTAATAATGCAAGCCTATCGGCTTTATTAACACTGAATGACATGACTGGGTGATCTTCTTGCAATCTATGACAGAACAATGAAGTTTCATTGGAAGTTACTGATCCTTTCCGAACCATCACTAATTTCATTAAGATTTTGAAATTACTTGGTAGAACATTAAAGCGATATTCTCCTCGCGCATATGTGTGTGTGTGTGTGTGTGTGTGTGTACTTACATCGTAAAGTCGCACAATTCATCAAAATTATAGCCACGAATTCTATGATGGGAATCTGCAGCCAGCACAGTCTTTCCATCATTTCTACACCACAAACATTTAACGCGCACACCCTCCCAAGAATCGGAAACATTGCCATCCATATCCTGCGCAAAATAGCAAGAAGAATAGATGAACGATCAACCGTGAACGTAAACGGCAATAATAGCGTGTTGCCGTTGGATAATTAAAAGCGAATCGAACGTTGCTTACACATTGATAAAATTGGCCACGTAGACCACCCGTAACAAATTTATTCGAATCTCGATGCCAAGCACAAGCTGTAAGAGAATCGTCGGTACTTTGAGTTAATTTAACTCGTAATTCGCAATCCGGAGTGTCGACGCTCCAAAGCCACAGTTCTGGACAATCTTCGGGTCCACAGGCGATCAGATGGCTGCTATCTGGACTCCAAGCGATTAGAGCAACACCATATGTGTGTCCCTCCAATGTTTTTCTATGCGTTACCCTCAAAGTTTCCTGCGCAAAAATTAATTTCACTGATGTGTCGAACACATGGGCTTCTTTCTTTCTTTCTTTTTTTTCTTCCTTCAACTTACAGGATCCACATCCCAAATCATAACGGTCATATCTTTAGAGCCTGTTGCCAATTTAAGGCCATCCGGAGAGAATTTACAATACCAAATTTCATCACAATGATCATTGAGCACTTGCGTGGTATGGCACGGAAACTGTTCTTTACTGCAACTATGATCCACAAGCAGGGAAACATTCTCCAAGCTTGTCTAAATTTTGAAGAAGAAAGAGAGATTTATTTTTATGATGAAAAACATCGATTCTATCGTAAGTACACTTTAATGCGCGGCGGCAAGAGAGTTACTCGGTACTTGAAACTTACCTGAGTATGCGTTATGTGGTACGTGCATTGTTGATTTTGCATTTCCACAGCTTGGCACAATAGAGAATGAAGTCGGCGCGGTGGCAGCATAATAGACGGTGGTAAGTATCTTTGAAGTCTATCCATCAAGGCAGCTCTGGAAGCTGAGCCTTTACCATCCCAGCCTGCTCGTGTCTGTCAACAAGTGTCTATTTGCTAGTGATCAAATTTTTAATAGCACGTTAGTTTCTCAAATTGACTTTGCGTGTACAGTTGTCAGTCTTCAGATAGTTAAAAGTTTGGATCATTTTTACAAGTTGAAAGATGCACAGAAAAACAACTATTCGAACAAAGTCTTTAGATACTACTAGAACATATTAGGGGGACAGGAAAGAAAGTCATTATTTTTGATCTTCGGAAAATTAAAAAATAATGGGTTTCTCTCTGGTCTCTCTAGCATATAATATTTTTATCCAAGAACAGTACCTGCAGTTCATCTCTACCACTGCACATCATAAATGCAGATAATTGGTGAACTCGACCTGTATTGTGTCCTAAAGGTGTAAGCTCATTGCGTAAGACTTGCAATGCCTCAAGTACTAAGCCCTCCTCCAAGTATTCTAGATATTTTTGTTCTAACAGTAAAAATTTCATTTCCTGCAAAGAGAAGAGAAGGTTTGAAGGGATACCGCTCTGAAAGAGAAGAGCCGAGGAAAAAAGAAATTCTACAAAGAACAAGACACTCACTACTAGACTCTGGTTAGCACCGTTTAAGAAGGACTTTAACTCATTAAGATCATGATCAGCCTTATTCCAATCGCCATCCATGACATGCTGCCTAAATTTTGCTGCCGCAGGATGATCCAATCTACAGCCAGACTCCTGCATTAGCAGATCCGCCGTACGGCTACAATAATAAAGAGTTTGAAAGGAGACGCACGAGATAGCGGACTCAATGAAAAATTACCTTGATTTAAAATGTATCCCAAATTAGAGAAAGATAACGACTAGTGCAATACGAAAGAAAGATACATAATCAAATACATACTCGAGTCCCACAGTCTTCAGATGTTGACCAATGAGCCTAACTATGTCCTGATTAGTTTTGTCCATAATTTTGGGAGGTCCCACACTCTGATTCACATCGCCATTGACACCATTGATGTCATTATTGGTTTCCGGAACTAAGTTGCCATTAGTATGAGGTCCACCAGAGTCGGTAGCTGCTCCATTCTGCTGAGGTCCGGTTGGTACACCGCCGTTAGACGTCTGCTGCTGCATTATGCTGTCATGCACACGGAAATGTTACCCGTGGTTGCAATAGTGCTCCGCAATACTAACACATATGTGTACTAATCGGTAGATAATATCTTGCGAATATACAACGTCCTCTCTCTTTATAGTTTTGAAAATATTAAAACATTATGGTCTGTGTACAAGAGTATAATGACTATTCGACGAAAGGATTTCAATAAATAAGAAAACGGCCCGAGGGACAGCGCATATGAAAGGAATCCGACGTCGATACGTCTTGAGATTCTGGAAGGAAGAAGATAAACGTGAGAGCGTCGTAGAGCCGACGGACGAAGAGGACTAGTCCCCTCCGTGGGTTGACTACGCGAACGCGATGCTCCCAGGACTGTGACTGCGTTACCGATAATTTTCCATCTCCGGATCGGCGGCGTCGTGGCTCTCGTCCGCTGCTGCTAGGGTGGCCGGGAGTGAACTACGGGACCTTTTGCGCGGTGGCGGAGCGAGTCCACCGTCGTCCGACTCGCCGCTCGAGGCCAGGCTTATGCACGTTGCGCCCCGTTTTTCACACGATTATTATCCCTCAGGAAGTATCCCCCAGGTGTCTTGTGTGTGTGCTGGCTGCCCGCACTCGTCGTCGATGTCCCCTGGATACCTGGACCTGGACGACCGGACTTGCTCTCCCCGGGGATGTGCTCCTACGCGCCTCTCCTCCCTATCCTCTTCTACTTCCCGTGCTTCCGAGTCCTCCTCCACCTCCTTCAGCACCCTCTCCTTCCTGCTCCTGCTGTTCCTTCCGGAGAAACCGAGGGGAAAAGAGAAGACAAATGAAACCGAGTCGAAGTCGACCAACTTCCTCAGGCAGCGACTCCTGGGGTTGGCGCAGCTTCCGCTGAAACCGACACCACCCGCCCTACCACTATGAAATTTTACTGGCTCCCACGAAGATGCTTCTTCCTCCACCACGTTCCCGTTCCTCGTGTCTCTGCCACCAGTAACAGCGGCGGCGGCACCAGCAGCAGCAGCAGCAGCAGCAGCAGCAGCAGCGCCTGCACTCGCACCTGCACCAACACCAGCGCCTTCCTCGTCGCCGTCGTCCTCGTCCTCGTCCTCGTCGTCGTCGTTTCCGCTCTCTCCCCGCTTCTCCTCTGCCTCAGGGCCAACAGCAACTTGCCGTCGTTCCTCGCGTGCTCCTCAAGGCCACCACCGACGATTCAGCCCCTATCGTCTTTGCTCTCTGCCCACTCGTCGTCGTTCGGTTTCTCGCACAGCATCTACTTTTCTAGCCGATTGACCACCTCTGCCAAAAGGAGAGAGGGAGAGAGACCCGCCGACGGAGAGAGAGAGACACGATCGATTATGGCCGCGGACTTTATTGCGTCTCGACACGCCGGAGTTCCGCGAAACGCGATACGAATTTAAGCCCTCGCACGTCTGCCAGAAAGGATAAGAACAATGACTGCCACACAGCTGATGCTTGTTTGGATCGTCGTTTACGTCATACTCCGCTCGTCTCTTCTTTTCCTGAAAGGCTCGTCGGCCACTCGCTCCTCCCCGAGCTTCGGACCCTCCAGCCAATCGCGAGCCTCGAGGCGAGTCTACCGACGACTCTACGAGAGCTCCAAGTGGCGACACCGACGCCTCATTGGTCCACCGACGAACTGGCGGCCTTTTCAAATTCACACGCAACTTCCACTTGGACTTTCCAAGTTTTCACGGAAACTCGCGAACTTCAACGACGATCTCGACGGACGGACGGACGGGGGACGCGGCGACGTCGAACTTGATGGGAGCTTTTGTTGACGACGACGACGATTCTTCGAGTGTGTATTCTCTCTCTCTCTCTCTCGCTCTATGTATTCTTGATTTCTTCTCTCTCGTCTCTACGTTGATCCAACGAACTTTGAACGGATTCGATGATTCGAAAAACATCGACGGTAGGTGTTTTGTTTTCTTTTGTTTTGCCATGAAACGGTTGGAGGAAACGGGGTCGGTAAGGTAGGGCGCTGAAGAGTCGACGTGGCTCGGAGGGTTTTTAGGTTAGGGGGCGCTGAGGTAGGGTGGCGCGGGAGGTTAAGTCGCGACAGTTTTCTCGGGGAATCTCGGCGCTCGGTCGGTAATGCAGAGCGCGCGTGTGACGTGTTTGATTGACGTAAGCGAATGTCGCGCGCCTCGGAGTCAATTCGAACGCGCGTCTCGAGAGCGGAGAGAAAAACCGCGAAACGGAACCGATCGCGAGGGGAAAAAGGCGGGAAAGGAAGAAATCGAGTGATCGATCGGCGCGGTGCGCGATCCCCGTGATCCTCGACTCTCGATCGGAGCGAACTTTTTGAAAAAATCGCCAAAAACGCGACTCGATAAAATTCTACTGAAATCCCCCCCCCCCCCTCCCTCTCTCTCTCCGCAATCGAATCGGGAGATTCGAAACGAAGCGTCGCTTGGTTCCCCCCGTTATTTCCAACGTCGAAATTCGAAAAACGCGAGTGAATTTTTCGAAAGACCGACGACGAGTCGGTCCCAATCGATCCAGCGGCGATTCGATCGGCGGAAAAGTGGAAAAAGCTCTCGAGCGCCGGCGTTCGACGAGGACGAACGAGAGTCGGCGAGAATCGACGAAAATACACGAAAATCGGCGGGAGTCGACGCGCGGATTCGCAGTGCGTCTCAACGTCCCTTCCGACGCAGGTGCGTTCGCCGGAGTTGGTGCTGCGCCGTGGTCCGATGCTGGTGTTGATATTGGTGTTGGTGGTGTTGTTGGTGTTGTTGGTGCTCGTGGAGAGGTGCTCGCGGCGTGGCGCGGTACTCGCAGTCGGCAGTGGCAGCGCCAGTCAGTCAGTCAGTCAGTCAGTCAGTTATGGCAGTGCGTGTCCAGTGCCGAACGTCCCGGCAACGGTCAGTTTCTCGCGGCTGCTCTTCTCTGTAGCACGTACAAGAATTTTTTGAACCCCCCCCCGCACCCCCTCGTCTCTCCTCCGTCTCGCCCCGCCACGCCGCCAAGTTTTCCACGAGTTTTTCTCACTTCCACGAGCTCCTCGGAGAACCGGAGAGCGTGGTGGGTTCTCAACGCGTTTCGATGCTGCGTGACGTCAGCGGGACTCGAAGGACCCGAGACGACGACGGCGACGACGGCGACGAGCAGCAGCGGCAGCAACGACAGCATCGAAATCTCCGGAAACGATTCGATCGCGCTCCTCTCGTCGAGTCGCTTATGGCCGATTGGAATGTGAGAGGAAACGATTGATCCGATCGCGCGTTATTACCAAAAAAAAAAAAAAACAAACAAATCCCCAGGAGTCAGCGAGAAATTTAAGTGCTACGCGAAAACCCACGGTGAGATCCTCCTTCTCTTCTTTTTCTCCTTCTTCTTCTTCTTCTTCTCCTCGATCTTCCTCTCGGTGTCACTCTGTGTTTGTGTTTGGCTAGTGCTCGCTACGCGCGTGTATTTGTGTGTGTATTGTGCGTGTGTGTGTGCGCGCGCGCGCGCCATCACCGACACATCGCATTACCATATTACTACGTATCGCTACTACTGGACGTCAGAAATTTCCTCAATTTCCACCACGAGCATCCTTCTTCGGATTTCTGATATTCTTGGAACATTTGCGGTATATGATCGGTAAGTTTGTGTTGCTACCAACACTTGTTACTTTTACTACTACTACTACTGTTGCTGCTACTACTGCTACTACCATTCCATTGTACACAACTGCAACTACCGTCGATGTGTTTTGTTGCTTTTCTGATAGCGTTTCCTTCCATCGGTGTACTGAGAAAATTATCGCGTTACCCCCCCCCCCCCGCCCCCCGCGCGGTTTTCCAAAAAAGTATTCCTATTTCGCGTGAATTTGCGCGCATACCTGAGATATTTCGGTATACGCGCGCGCGCATGCACGTCACACGAACACGCGTACTACCAATCGGAGTAACAGGATTATGCCGAGTCCTTAAGATTTCTTACTAATTCACGCGAGTCCTTGGAGGCTGTCAACGCCAAAAAAGGTAAACCGTGCGAAAAAGATTTTCCACCAGTGTGCTGTTTTCCCTCCTCTTTCGCTCGATTTTTTTTTTCTCTTCATTTTTTGACTCCACGGCTTTTCCTCTTCAAGTTTACTCTCTTACGCGCGTCTCTCTTTCATCTTTCCTCAGGTTTTCTTTTTTTTTTTTTTTTATCGTAGAATCGCGAGATGGACGAATGCGCGGAATCGCTGGAAGAAAAACTCGTTGGACGAATGCATTTTTCCCCGTACATTCGTGACCGTGTATCTTTCATTCCACCTGTCTCTTTCTATCGCTATTTTCCTGACCGCTTCGTGGAACGCGGGATAATTTGGAAATGCACGTACACGACGGTCGGACGCAAGTGTATTCGTCTGCTAAAATCTTTTGGAGCTGTCGCTCCCTCTCTCTCTCTCTCTCTCTTTCTTTTTTTCTATGTCTGTCCTATGTCGTTCGTCTCACTCTGGTACGCAAGTTTCAGTAAATTCAAAAAATTCTCAAGGTCTCTCCGTTAAAAAAGGACAGATCTTTCCATAAGTCTTGCAGAGCCCATTTTCAAGGACATCCTCCAAAAAGTTTTTCGTCCCCGGGGTGGAATCGCACTCGCGCGCTTTTCGTGTACACCGGAGAGGTCCAATGGCGGCCATTATACAATTTTTATGTTTAACATTCGCGAGAGCGGCCAAAGCGAGTGGAATTTCAGCCCGTTGAGTACCCCCGCGCTCCCCGGCGTTAATATCGTTCGTCCTTCCTTTGTGCCCGGTCGGTTATGCGCGAGGTTTCAATTTTTTTTAAGCCGGGGACACGCGGGGGTTCCCCACGACGTGGAATTTGATTGGTCGATCGGCTCGTTGGTAGCCAATTGGTAGCACCGGGCGAGCCTCGGGAATTTGCAAACGGTTTTTGCGAGTATCGCGAGATCTCGATTTCGTAGGTAACGCTGACCTTGACTCGTCCACGTGTTCGATTCTCCGATCAAACGCCAACGACTCCACGACGAGCCGATTCTTTTTTCCTCCAGATTTTTTTTTTTTTTTTTTCCCGCTGACTTTTCAGCTTCTTTCAGTCTCGCGCGTTCGTGCGATGTCAAAAATAATCGCGTCCGATCGCTCCTAGACTGTTCAAATTTCTCGTCGCTCCGTCGGTACTGCCGCGACCCCCCCCCCCCCCCCCCCCCCGGCGGATGCCCTCGACGTTTGCGTCGAGGTCGGAAGAGTTTTTGCATTCCGCGGCGAATCGCCGAAGTATCTCGAGGTCGCGGAAATCCGCGTGTTTCGCGTCCACGTGTTCCAGGGCGAACAGAGAGAAAAATGGAGATGCACCACCCCAACGATCTCTCCCTCGTCGCATCGACGTCGAAATTCGCCAAACGATCCGCGCTAACCGAAACCATCGCGCGATTTTCCACGTCCTCTCCGCACTACCGAGGCAAAGTCCTCGACCCCGTGTCCCCGGAGGAAAACTCCAAAGATGCAAAACTCTCGCGACCTGGGCGACAGTCGTGTAGCGTCCGGAGAAAACCTCTCTAGAAAAAATGGAGGAATCTTCCCCTCGGTTCTGCCGGGGGAGGAGGGCAGGGGGGGGGGTAGCCGCGAAAATGCGGAATTCGGCAGCAACCGAGATGATCCCGTGGGCATCCGTGTACCTGGTGGGGTGGTCGATGCTGATGCTGATGCTGATGGTGGTGTCCCCCCCCCCCCCCCCCGGTTTCACGCGAGGAGAAAGGTAGGCGATGCAAAGCCAAGTCCAGAGGACTGGAACGTAGCAAAACTGAATCGAGAGTGGGCGCGAGTTTAACGCCTGGCAGGTAACCGGATGGTTAAGAGGGGGTGGGGCGGGGGTTGGCGGCGGGTAAACAGGCGGAGGATAGGGACGCAGGAAGGCAGGTAAGCGGCAGGTAATCAGGGAAACGGGCAAGCACCACGTAGACGGGGAGAGAGACGAAAGGTGGTTGTTGTTGCCATCTCCCAGTGAGAAAACAGCGAGGGTGCGAGTAGCGGGTGGAAAACCGGAAAGAACCCCCGACGAGGGTGACCTTGGGCAAACGGAAGCCAGTCGGGGGTTCCTCCAACAATGAGAAAAGCCCCGGTATTAGGGTCATCCTGGCTGGAGAACCTGGTCGAACGATGACCAGGGGTGTGGGGGGGGGTGTGCACCAGGTGGAGCAGAAGGGGTTGAACGCAAAGGATTGCAAAATCGAGAGAGCGAGAGAGGGTCCGTCGACCGTCGAGGAGGGCGACGGGGAGAGACAGCGGACGAGGAGAGTCCGGAGCCGTCGAGCGGGTAGAAGCGGAAGAAGCGGAAGAAGCCGAGGAAGAGGGCGAGAGCGGTGTGGTAGCAACGACGAATGATCGAGGTACCCTCGAAGAAGAGCTGGCTCAACAAGCATGGTAAATAGAGAGGGGATCTAAGGATTGGGGGAGAGGGGGGGGGGTTGAAGCGCGAGCGGAAGAAAGCCGATGGAGAAAGGTGGAAGGAGCCAAAGCCGGAGGACCTTCCGACAAACCTGTCGAAGAAAGCGAGCGGACCAGAGCTAGGCAAACAAAGCGAGCGCGCAAAGGGGTTGGGGAGGAAGCGGGGAGGAAGCAGGTGAAGCAGCCGCGGCGAGTGTACAAGTAGAACAAGTTCGAAGGAGCGAAGAGAGTGGAAACAAGTAAAGCGAGTAAAGCAGAAGGAGGCGAGCAAGTAGGCAAGTAAGCGAGCGAGCGAGCAAGCAGGTAGTTGGGGTGAGTCGTAGGATGGAAGAGGGGTGGGAGGGGAGGAGGAGAGATAGGCTCTTCTCTGGAGTGGAGAAGGCGCGTAGGGCGAACGAGTACAATGAGATGGCGGAGAAAGGGAGAAAAAGAGAAAGAGAAGGAGAGCGAAGCAAAGGAGGTAAAAGGAGTCGAAGAAGCCGTGGGAAGGGGTGGGGGAGGGGGTGGGGGATGCAAGAGGTACAGGAGAGGAGTCCCAGAGCCCGCGCGCGGTTGATGGCGGTCGTCGGTCGTCAGGTTGTAGGTTGGAGGTTTCAGATTGGCGGGGGCTTCTGTCTCTCTCTCTCTCTCTCTCTCTCTCTTCCTCCTTCTTCCCCGATTCTCCCGCTGGCCCTCCTCGTGGCGAAAGGGCGCATTCCACAGTAGATGCACGTGTGTGTTACGACTTACGGCTCCTGCCGTGCATTCCCAGCTGCCCCGGCCCTGTGCAGTTTGTATTGTCGAGCTGTTGTTAGCTTTATATACTGGTCCGTTCTTGGGGGAATCAACCGCTATCTTTTCTCTTTCCCTCTCCTCTCCTCTCTCTCTCTCTCTCTCTCTCTCTCTCTCTCTCTCTCTCTCTCCTCACCTTCGTATTCCTCCATCACTCATCTCTCCTTCTCAGAGCTACCACCACCAGCTACTTCCTATCTTCCTTCCTACTACACCCACCTTCTTCCTCCTCATCATCCAGCGATTCTATCAGTTTTATTTGCATTTCTTCGCATGAAAAATTTCATAAACCCGAAGAGGCCGTCCCCGGGCCTCGGATTCCTGCCGCTTCTCCTCGGGGAAACGCAACGTCATGCTTTTTAGATTAATCATCGGCCGTTTTTTTACCCACCTCCGGGATAATCCGGAGGAATTCCTCGCATAGCTACGAAAAAAGGAAAGCGTCGGCTTTCTCAATGGGAATTATGCAATTAATGGAGTGCCAGGAATGTCCTCGTCGGCTGCTCGAGGCTTCCCTCCACCTAGAAGAGGAGCCGATCGGCGTCACGAGTAGCCGCCGAGAGCGCAACTCGTGATTTTCGATGGAGGAAATTCTCGGCGGGTGTTGCGTCACGACCTTGATAAGAGCGCGCGCCGCTTCCCTCCATTGAAGTCTCCTGCGCAAGAAAGTTCGCGCGCACTGTAGGGACTCCGCTACGGAGGAGGAGGAGGAGGAGGAGTCGCGGCAGGAAATTCCTCGGGAGGTTCTCGAGGTTCCGTCGAAGGACCTGCAGGAAGCTCCCCGGGTGGTTCCACCGATCTTGCAATCGAATCTGCTTTTTTTTTTTCTTTTTTTTTTTCACTCCAGAGGGAAACGTCTCTCGGAAAAAAGCAGAGGAAAAGCTCATAAATATTCCAGACGGAGAGTCCTGTTGGTTCGCTGGCTTTCCAACCTGTACCGCGTCCAACAACCCCCTACGGACACGGTTCACCGGTCGAATTTCAACCTCGAAGCCGAGGAAGAGGAACACGGCGGGAGTAGCGAGACCGTCGGAAAAAGCGACGAGTTTCCAGGAAACGCTTGTCAATGGAGAACGGAACAGACTCGAATGGAGGCCATGTTTATTTTCCTTCGGTGCGCGATCTCGCTATTAAAATCTGCGGCTATAGTTTTAAGGACAGCGGGACAAGGCGAGGAAACGCAAGGAAAAGAAAGGGGTTGGGGGTGTAGAAGAGAAGAGCGGAGAGGAGAGGAGAGGAGAGGAGAGGAGAGGAGAGAAGAGAAGAGAAGAGAAAGGAAAAGAGAAGAAAAGTTGACTCGTGGAGTGTGAAGAAGATGGAAGGAGAGAAGAGGAAGAGCGGAAGAAAAAGAGAGAGAAAGAGAGAAGTTAAGGAATGAGGAATAGTGGAGGGTGGAGGGGAAGGAGAACACCGGGCCTCCTCCGTCTCTTGGTTCCAGTCACCCCCTCCCCTTTGCCCTCTCTCTCTTTCTTTCTTCTTCTTTCCTTTTCTTCCTCGCTTCTTCGTTCCGTTCTACTCTCAGCCGTCTCTCTCTCTTCCTTTCCTCTCCTTTCCTCCCCTCTCCTGCCCCCCCCTCCTTGCTTCTGTCCGGTCAATTCCTCGTATTACACCAGGTTTGTGGCATGGAATGCGGGCGTCCTTCGCTCGCATCGAGCACCGTCCGCTCGATGAGCCTCGCTAGCGTTATCCTTCGTCAGTCCTTCGCATATACTCCTTACAACTCGCTTAAATTAACCTGAAAAACTTGCCGAAGACGCGCGCGTCTCACTTGGCTCGATCTCGGATCAGCGTGAAACTCGCTCTAGCGACTCCTGCAAGAGCATTTGCGCACGCATATGTATCACTATACTTGCTTTGCCTTGCTGTATTCGCTAACTCGCTATACTTCCCCCTGTTGCCTTCTTCTTCTTCTTCTCCTCATCCTCCTCCTCCTCTTCCTCTTCCTCTTCTTCGCCTCTTAACTTGACTCACCTTGCTCTATCCTACCCCTTACATTACCTTACCCTACCTTACCTTGCTTTACCTTACCTTACCTTACCTTACCTTACCTTACCTAATTTTACCTAACTTTACCTTATTTTAGCTTAGCTTACTTTACCTTGCCTTACTTTACGCCACTTTAATTCGCCTTTGTAGCGTTTCCTTTTCCTTTTTTAATAGATTCCACCTTATCCCACTTTAACTCGGTTTGATCCATCATTGGCTTATTTTACTTTACCTTTGCGTCGCGTTGCGTTGCGTTGCGTTGCGTTACTTTACCCTTACTTTTATTCGGTATCTTATCTTTGTTTTACCTGCGCTTAATTTACCTTATCTCTCTTTACCTTGCCTTGTCCCAATCTACCTGTATCTCCGAGCTTTTCCTATTCTTGCTTTGCTCTCCTTCACTTTGTCTCTTGTATTTGCCTTTGATTTTCCTCGATAGTTGAGAATTTTTTGAGCAAACAAACGTTTTTCTGTTTCTTCTTTAAGGTGCTTCCGAGAAAAGTATTTCTTGGGTTTACCGAAATCTATCAAATGGGGCGAAACGATATCGGAATACGTAAGGGAGTGTCCGTTTCCTTCCTTTTCATTTTATCAGCTTCTTCTTTTTGGGCCTTCCATTGAAAAATGATGGCCCCGACATTTTACTCCAACGCATCGGACCGTGTCATTTCTGCGATATAAAAAATATGAGATTCCGGAGTGGCTCCGGGTATTATCCGTAATTTGGCGAATCCATCATAAACTTAAACTCGAGTCATTCGGTGACCTTCGCCCAAGGACTTTTGGCAACGGTCCCCTCTCGCGCTCTCGTCCTAACGGAAAATCGCTCGTCGGGCCTCTCAAATTTCATTTTGGTCTGGAACAAACGATCCGAGTCGATTAACGCGGAACGGTCGCGGGGAGTCCGTCGAACGAATAAATTCGCCCGAGACACGCGGTTGCGCGATCGAGAACTTTTTTCCGATAAATAATGAGCCACGCGGAAACGATTGGCGGCTCCCGTCGTTAACGAAGCGCGGTAAATTTTCATAAATTTTCAGCCGGACGTTCACGCTCTCGGGCCCGCGAAGTTAAAAGAGGGTTAAGCGAAAAGCTCGTATTCTCCGCGCGCCATTACGCTTAACGCCTACCACCGCGCTCTTCGCGAACTTTTATATTTTATAAATCAACTTCGGAATGAGTTGCGGGACAGAAATAAATCGACGGAATTCGCTCCGTCGTTAATTATACGATGTCCGACCCATCTCGCGCCTAATTTCTCCGACTTCATTTTCATAAATCATTCGTAACTCGAGTCGTCCTCGCCTAGTTTCTTCGAGGCCTAACGGTAATGCGCGCGCGCGCGCGCGGGATCTTCGAAAATCGTTTCCTCGCGAGCCTCGACCCTAACCCTGGGTTTCCACCGAAAGTGACCTTGAAAAAACCACTCCCGCTGGTTCAGAAACGAGCCGTGCCAAGTATTGCGAAATTCGTTCGAGCGAGGGTGGAAAACAGCGGGGGGTGGTAGGGCTTCTCTGGTTGGGAAGAGAAAAAACCTGGTAAGGTCCTAGGCCTGGAGGGGGGGGGGGGATGGTTGAAGATTACAGGGAATCGAGAGAGAGAGTATTTTTGGAGAATTTGTCAGTGATTGGGGAGAAGGAAGCGAGGGAAAGAGGAATGGTGAAGAGAAGGAGGAGGAGAAGGAGGAGGAGGAAGAGGAGAAAGAAGAACGGTAGCGGATGATTGGGGCAATTTTGGTTTCAGGGTGAAGTAAACGCTGGCGGACGGCGACGTAACGGCGACGCAATGAAGCATGCAGCATGCGTGGTAGCGGTGTTACGGCTGCGCGGTCCTGCCTTCAACCCCTGGTGTCCGCCAGCCGCTATCTCGCCGTACACGCTCTTCCCGGTGACCCCCTATACTTCGTCGTCGAGGTACCAGCTTTTTTACCATTCCTTCTTTTATTTTATTCTCTCTCTCTCTCTCTCTCTCTCTCTCCCCCTCCCTCCCTCCCTCCCTCCCTCCCGCCCTCTTCCTCTTTCTGTTTTCCCGCTTTCTTTTCTGATTTCAGAAGGATCCCCCTAGGCGAACTTGAACTGCCTCAAAGTACCTGGAAAATGCGATAAGAAAAATTGATCTCATAGCAGATTTCTAAAGCATTCGTAGTATTACTGTGGAGGAGAAGGGTGAAGAGAAGAGGTTTCTCAAGGTTTACCGATTATCCTGCAATGAGAAGGAAATTCGGACAGAGCCGCAAAAGAAAACTGGCGAGTTAGCGTCAGACTACGCGGAAGTAATCCAGCATTGTTATGTTTTCAGGCAAAATCTCGCGTGAAGGAAGTCTATGCGCAGACATGTATACTGCTTGGCCAGCAGGGTATGCAGGAATGCGAACTTTTTGGCCTAGCGATATTATCCGGTAAGCAAGGAAGACCTATCTACCCCGATACGTTACATTTTATAGGTGTAATAAGGGCATTAGCCGGGAGCCACCAATACCACTTACGTTCTTCAACGTTTCAGATGGCGAGTACTTGTTTGTGGACTCTGAGAACAAACTTAGCAAATACGCTCCAAAGAACTGGCGAAACTCCCATACATACGTAAGTGACACCAGGAAGCTACTCGATGTGATCGATGGAAGAATTTCTGCAAGCTTTATAGTATTTGATTCGTTTTCTCTTCGCGTGTTCCAGGGTCTAGACAGCAGTGGACGGCCAGCTTTTATTCTGTATTTTCGCGTTCGTTACTACGTCGATACACCTTTGCTGCTGAGGTATCTCCTTTTTTTTCCTCTCCGTTTCTCGACGATGAAGAAGATTCCCCAATGGGATCACCGTAAATTCTTACGTAATCGTTGTAAAATTTTGCAGCGATGAAACGACGCGACATCACTACTACCTACAGCTCCGCGATAATGTCGTCAGACATGGAGGCGGAGTGGAGAACCTTCATCCTCAACATCCCCTTCAGGAATCTGCGATCGTCGGGTCTCTGCTCACGTTGGCTGGCCTGGCGTTGCAAGCGGACCAAGGAGACTACTCCGAGGAACGACACAGATCGCCACACGCAGGATTTGGTGGATACTGCAAGCCTACGGACTATCTTCCAGCTCACGTGGGTCTCTTCAGCCATGGCGCGTCACGTTCTTTGACGAACGCGACCCGCTTCTATTTTCTCTCTTCGGAGACATTTTTTGTTGCAAGGTCCGTTAACGGAAGTCGCTTGTTTGATTTTCAGATGTGCACAGATACGAACGTGCTTACAGTACTTGCTAAACAGCATCGAGAAAATCGTGGACTCTCGAGGGAGGACGCAGAGCTACAATATATCCGCGAGGCAATGCGTCTGGATGCGCCGCTTAACGCACACCTTTACAGGTTGCGAAGGAGCAAGAACGAGGTTGGCCCTGGACGTATCCTCCTCGCGATATCTGCACGCGGAGTTAGAGTCTACGGAGAGGAGAAGGCTCCGCGAATATTCAGCTGGAACAACATTGGAAAACTCTGCTTTGATGTAATATCCTAGTGTAGATCTTTCGTTTCACAGAGGTGTTAAGATGGAGAGCACGAACAAAAACTTCAAATGGTGAAGAGAAGGAGAACACGTACACAAACACGAATACATAAACACAAAATGAAATAGAAACATTTAGAGAGTGCTAAGATTCTCTTTGAATTTCAGCGAAAAAAATTCGAGATCCGAGCAGTGGATCAATCGGCGGACAAGCTTACTCTGTACAGCGGCTGCGACGATAAGAGCAAGCTTCTTCTGGGTCTGTGCCGAGACACTCATCAGTTTTCCATGGCAATTGCGCCTAGACTGACGGAGGCTAAGCAGCACGAGGAAGAAGGTACTGGTATTAACTAGGAGAAAACATAAGAATAAATGAGAATTAAAAGTGAAAGAGAACAGGAAAAAGATACAGCATACTGAGAGAAGCACTCGTTTTCTTTCAGGAACTGAAATTGCCAGCGAGACCAGCGGGGTCTACACCCTGAGGAGTAGCGAAATGCAGGACGAAACAATGGTCAATCTGTACGGGCCCAGCACGGAAACAAACGAGTCCTCAGCGGCGAGCGACGTGTGCACTTTGAGCTCCGCCCAGTCAGCGACGGACGAGGCCTCGGTGACTTCCGGTTTTTACACGATACATAGCGGTCTGAGGTCTGAGACCAGCGACACGGACGACTACAACGAGCATCGTCAGCAGAGTAGCGAGGACCAGGAGCCGATCTACAGCGTGTGCAAAGGCGATGACGAGGACATGGAAAACGTCATGTCGATCATGTCCGGGGTAAGCTTGGACTTGACCTTCGAGGAGTCAAGATCGCGTAGCAACAGTTTGTTGAGCTCGGGAAGTTTCCGGGGGGATGGGAGTGACCCGTCCAGCGTAAGGCCGTTGTTATCGGCGGACGAGTTGTCCGACTTGATCGTGGGCCGGTACCCTCCGAGGAAAACCGTCAGTAACTCGATGGACTCTGATTCGGATTACGTGACAATGCCCCCTCCGCCGCAACCACCACCTCAGCCGCAGCCACCGCCACCGCCGCCGAGGACCGACAGCGAGAGGCAGAGACTGATGGCCCCGGCTTACCCGCACTGCCACTTCACTCAATTGGATTATGCCATTATCGATATGCCCCGGCAGAACGCCCTGGCGAAGCTCGAAAAACCAGCGGCGGCAGTGACGGCGACGGCGGTGCATCTTCCGGCGTACAACGCGACGGACGACTTCCTGTCCTCCGGGAGAGCCGAGTCGACATCTCTGAGCTCGTACACGCTGCCACGGGAGAGGATCCAGATCCCGCCACCCACTCCCCCGAGAAACGACGCGATAACGCCAAGAGAGCCTCCGCCACCGCCGCCCCCTCCACCGTCGCAACTGACGTCGGACAGGAGTTGTCTGGACAGGAAGGGAATTCTGCAGAAGCTCCACAGGGAAGTCTCATGCTCTCCCTTGAAGATCCCCGGACGAGAATGCAGCGCGAACGCTCATCCGCACACTCATCCGAGTGTCATCGGTTCCGGCGACCCGGTCAAGGTCATCGCTCTGTCTCACCAGAAACCGTCGCGGATGATCCAGCCACCAGTTTATCCGGGAGATAAGATGAAGCCGACCCCAGTTCATGCGCCGGTGGCGGCCCTAGTAGTTGGACCCAACAATTATCTGGACGTCCACGCATCCAGAGGGGAACCAGCTCTGTTGCTGCCCTACCTGACCCCTCCTGTGACTCATCCTAGGCAGCCTCCTCCACCTCCTCCACCGCCTCCGCCTCCACCCCTACCTCCACCACCGGCCCCTCCGGTACCCAGCAGTTTGGCCACCGTCTACACGAATCAGCTCACCAGGTCCCAGATAGAGCAGTACAAGCAGCAGTTGTACTCGGACGTGGACTACGTCATGTTCCCCTTGAAGGATCCTGCGATTTCCAAACAAGAGTACATCGACGCTAAACAGGGCTCGCTGCTAGCTGCCATGGCCGTTCACCCTCCTCCCCCGAGTTACCCTCGGTTCAACAACAAGGCCTCTGTTCTGTACCGAAGCACCCCGTACCTCGCAGACTCCACGGCAACACCGATCTCCAAATACGCTTCCAACGTCAACCTGACGAACACCGAGGTCAACCCCAGCAATTATCTCTTGAACAGTAGCCATCTGAAGAACTCCTACGCCGCCAGCACGAGCTCTCTCTACAACCACCAACCAGCGGGACCCATATCCAACCAGAACTTCAGGCGGGACTCCACCGTGACAAATCATTCGGAGTCTATCGCCTTCTCCAGGAGCAGAAACGACGACAGTATTCGAAATCGCTTTGACACCGTATCCTCGAGCATAGTGGATTCTTTCCTGCTACAACCCAAGCAACGGAGATTACCACCGCCTCCACCTCCACCATCTTATGAAATTCAGGTAATCGACGCTTCTTTTCAATGTTGCTTTTTTGGGGTATTGTCTAATTTATCTAATGCCACTGTTAAGAAAGTACTGAAAGTACATTTTAAAGGAAACTCGTTTGAAAAGGAAACCATCAGTTCAATTGTTGAATAATCGTCACGGGGACTTCCTTGTTTCAGAATATGGAGAAAAGCAGACCGTTGCCGTTGGAGTGCCCGGTGCCGTCGTCACCCTTGAAGAAGATACTGAAGGGCAGCAATGGTGTGCCGGAGAGGAGCGAGGATAAGGAGGATGGTTTGTTGGATATCCGGACATTGCGCGAGAAAAGCCGCAACCTGGATCTGCCGTTAATTTCTGCGCTGTGCAACGATCGATATTTATTAAAGCAGACAAAGGCCTTTGTACTCCCGAAGCATCCGAGTGATGCAACTTTGCTGTCCTCTTCGACGAATGGCAGCAGGTGCGGGAGTGTCGCCTCTCTCAGTAAAAATAAGTATCCGGTTAGTGGTTTATCTACTACTCAGATAACGAAACCCCCGAGGAAATCCTTGACGGATACTCATAAACACCCGGCACACATAAAAGCTGGTAGTAGTACCTATAATGTTGTCTCTTCGTCGGGAACGGCATCTACTAAATGATGATTGCTCCTACGCCTCTTTCGTGAAGCTATCAATATTTAAATTCTAGTGTAAAAGTAAGCCTTGTACAAAGTAGATCTCTTACATTGGAGATGTACTGCAAGCTCAACCAATGGTTTTTACATTAGCGAAGAACTCGTTTCTTAGATTTTTCATATTTCCATGGTAAGGATCCGCTTTCTACATAAGCATAAGTCCATTCAACGTAAGCCCCGTGTTATACTGTGAAAGATATGCCAGGAATACTGAGAGAGATTAGATAAAATAGAAACTCGTAAGAAGATTGATAGAAAATGAGTAGCATTCTCCTACCGTTTTGCTTAGAGTGCCATTTCATATTATTCTGGAATATTTCCATTTTTAAAGTTTTGGAGAGAAAGATATGCTTAGGAAACCGAGCCCTTGTAAAGTTAATTATTATTATTATTTTACACATTGTCCGAAAAACTACTACGTGCATTTATTACAAATACTGCCACCATGTAACTAACTTATATCTCGTTAATTGTATTGTGCCTATATAATCCGATATCAACCATGTTTCTTTCTATGATAAATAATAACAATCATTTAAAATTTTAGTTTAAGGTTGAACGATTATAATTTTTTTGCTCAATTATACCGTGTTTTTTTGCTCAATTTATTAACACGTTTAAATTTTCTTACAGTGCGTAATTATACAATTTCATAGTATTTCTTGCATAACTCATATACCATATTAAGTGAAACCACCATTTTCATATGTATTTTGTTTTGCAAGAAATTGATCTATCTTCAATGTATTTCTTGTCATTGTTATTGTTACATGAAAAAGTAGAAAACACTTTGCTTTGTATATAATATCAATAGTATTTTTAATGACATCGTAGCAGTGTATTAAAATAGAGAAACCTCAATTTTTTAGGTAGAATATTTATTGTCAAAGAACTTGAGAACTTCTATCATTATTCCTCTTACAGAAATCTTTTACTTTTTACAATGAATGTGAATTATTGGTATACCGAGTAAGTGGTAAATTTAATTATATATATATATAAATCAATAGTAATTATTTTTAACTAGAAATATTAAAGTACTTACTTGTACATTACCCAAATATAGCGTGGCTCTCGATACGACTGCGATTCTCTTTCGAGTTCCTTTATTAATTATATTTTATTTATAAATTTCTCTAGTAGTCAATTAGTGTTATTAAATACTTTTATTGGTGCAAGGAAATCTGGTACCATCAAGAATTATATATATACATATATACATGTATATATATATATAATTTGTATATCGCGTGATGTAAAGAAACAATTTTTACATATTTATCAATATTGCTATAATAATTGTCTAGAATCATCGATAATCATTGAATATTACTGACTGATTTACTTTTAACAGAATCATTGATATCTTTAATGTAATCTGGCGCTATGAATGTTAACTGACTCAAATTTACAAATTCAATGATTTAATATAGGGTAATGTTTAAGATTAGAAAGTAGAATATTTTCTATAAAAATTTTCAATGTTAATTAGTATGCATTATTAAAAATGTATTTAAAATGCATAAAAGTATTGAAATCCATAAAATTTGAATTGACATAATACTCTCATTTCATGCAGGAGGAACATTCTCCACGTTAACTCACATTTTAGTATAAAAGATATAAGATGCGACACTCAAAAATAATTTATGTATTAATAACGTATATAAAATTTATTTAATAGTTGATAATAGATGACAGCGTACAAAAGTCTGTAAATAAAGTTGCGTGATATAGTGACAATTAGTTTTCTAAACTTAGAAGAATAGTTTTCTTCAAAATTACATAGTTTAAGTGAAACTATATAAGCCCAATGCCGATATTTTATGAAAAAATGAAAATAAATTAAATCCTTTTTATACAATGGAAAATATTAATTAATAAAAAAAAACGTTTATTTAAGTTTTATTTTCTGAAAAAATTAATATAAAATATTTGTATATTATATAAATTTTACACTGTATACTCTAATTACATAAAATCATTTTCTACTTGATTTTATTAATGTAACTCTTGACATATAAGTATCTATGGCATATATGATAAAATGAATGAACTATAATTCTAGCGTTTCAGTTTGAACTGTTTTCGTGTCAACAGGCGGATTACTCGGTAATGCTGCACACTTATTAGCGGTATTAATTAAATCTCGTAATATAGCATTTTCTTCTCTTAGAGACACATAGTACTCTTTTTCTTTCAATTCACTTTCTTCGTCCAATCGAACAGCAGTCTTCATAACAGCTGCCATTTCATTTATTTTCTCAGCTTGATTTGTAATAATCTATCAAAATTGATTTAACATTAAATAAGAACAAATATAAAAGTAAAATATTGATTTTATGATTATACAGTGAACTACTTACATTAGCATATTCAGGATTATGTAAAGAAGATAAATCAGTTTTACATAATTGCATGAAAGAAGCAGTTTGTTGCCTATATTTAGACATTATTAATTCTAACGCATTTTGGTGATCTTTCAATAAGCTTCGTAGCTCTTTATTTTCTGTTTGGACTTTTTGTAAATGCCTGTTATCCCTTTGAATTCCTGTTATTAATTGCAGCCGTGGCCTCTGCTTTGCTTCAGTGTTCAAGATTTCAACCTCTTCCTGATACTATCGATCCAACAATATTGAATATTAATGAAGTTTGTACAAATAATATTTGTCGATGCAAAAATCAAATATACATTCTACTAACCTGTTTCATACTGTCAATTTGTTTGCAAACTGCTTCCATTTTGCTTATTAGATTATCAGCGGTACTTTCATATTGTGACAATCGAATGACCAACTTCTTTGCATCTAATACGATTTCTTGAAATGTTATCGACATCTAAAACGAAGTACAAATCTCATAAGAAATATAATTACAATTTACTGAAACTTAAAAACGTGTGTATCGTGCTAAATAGTCAGCATGATTGACAATAATTTTTTAAATATGTTTGTCTGACTGTACGACTTGTCTATAATTATAAAAAATTTCTCTTCACCTCTTTAATAATTTAATAATTTAATGCATACAGTACTACAATTTCATTAATCAATGTAACTTAATTTATAATTTAAAACAAGGTAGTATAATTTTTCTTCTCCGATTGCTTATCACAATTATGAATTTTATTTGAATTCAATGTATTCTCTTTAAATAAAGAACATATAAATTAAGTCACAAAAGCGTGATAACATCAAAACAATTTATGCTAAATACAATCAGGTGAAAGAAATATGACAAATACTGTCACACTGTTAGTATAGGCCATAAACAGAAAAATAATTGATACACTTTCCTCCAATTAGAATGAAGCATCCATAGACGTTGAAGGTATAGATAGAGCATGAAACTAAATATAAAAGACAAGAGGGGGAAATCATTACAAGTGTGAGAAGACCGCTTTCTAATAATTCCCACATAGGAATGACTTTTCGGACATCCTTTGGCAGTCTTCAGGACATCATATTCCTATATGGGTTATTAATTTACAAAATCGAAAAATATTGATTTTTGTAAAAATGGGGCCACTTGAAAAGTCAAAAAATCTGTAAAAACAATTGCATGGGGTACCCCTTAAAATTTTCATAAAAATCGAATTCTCTCAGAATCGGCCGCAACTCCGTAGGAGCATAGTATCCGATGGATAGAACGTAGCGCAGAAGGTCCCACCGAAAAATATTGATTTTTGTAAAAATGGCACCACTTGAAAAGTCAAAAAATTGTAAATTGAAAATTCTTCAAATTTTACTAGGTAAGCGAGAATTTCACGCACATAGTCATTTCGTATACTACGTTTATAATTTAGTTCATGTTTCAGCCACTGTATGCGATGGCGCTAGGTATTGAACCTAGCTAAGACACGAACCCCTAAACGGACATTTTCAGTCGGGTTGACATCCTCTTAACATTTAATTTGCATTAACTATACGCTAATTTTAATTTGTTTTCTTCTAGATTTTTTCAAATCAATCAATAAACTAAATAGGTGTTATCTTATGAAATAAGAAACGTAGAAAAAAACAATAAAATGATTATGCTACATATAAGATTATACTACTTTTAATGAGATTACTAATGTTTTAGAAAATAGTTATGTAAAAAAAATACTATCTAAGTTAAAACTTGTTTTACTAAAGATAAAAACAGGTGTTACTTCAAGTAATTTAGTTAAGAGCGTTTTACAGTTTAGTATTAAGTCAAAAGTGAAATGATCTTATATGATTTGAAATCAGTTGAAACTTATCGAGAGAGTTTAATTTTATAAAGTTTTTAGAATTAATTCTACCTCTCCTTTGCTCTTAACATTTTTTATAATTTCTATTAAATTTGAACATCTTTAGTTACTATTGCATTGAGAAATTTATATATAATTGTAAAACTTATAAAACAGAGTAATTTTTTTCTGTAGAATTTAAATATGTCCTACCTGAAAAAGTCAATTAGCGTAATCTGCACAGGAGTTGGCGTTATAAGTGGTGTTGTAATATTTTATTATCATAATAATAAAAATGATAATCCTTTTCGTTTATCAACTGTGAAAACTTGGTCAACGAATTATACGCATTTTGTAAAATGGGATCATAATTGGGATAGGTTAGTTGAATATTTACAGATACTATGATTTATTAATACACGATGAAATTATTAATATTTAATTCCTATTTTATATTTTTTATAAGAAATAACATATTTATGATTTTATTGTCTTATGAAAGACATAATTAACATATAACATGAATTAGTTATTTTTCTAAAATTTTCCATTTTTTTTAAAATCATATATATATATATATATATATATGATACATTATAGACGTGATCCAAAATGTTTAATAAAACCTATGAAAATAAAAAGTGAATTAGATGAGAATAAATATAATGAAAAATTTGAGCTGCATAAAGCAAAAGCCACACGTCATTTAATTCTTATTCGTCATGGTCAATACAATCTCGGTGGTAAAACTGATGAAGAAAAGTATCTCACAGAATTAGGTGATTATCATTAAAATATAAAATTGATCATATTCTTTACTTTCTTAGGTCTTGTGCTTAAGATACAATGGCTTCACAATAATTTGTGACCACTAATCCACTAAGGATCCACAAACACTTCATTCAATATTTGGAAGATTCATAGAATAAAAGTATGTAGCATGTTTAGGTGTTATTATTATATTTTTTAAATATTCTAAATTGAAGTATACAATTTAGATTTTTATAAGAAATATAAAAAATATATGAAAAAGAAAGATCTATTTTATTTACTAAATTTATTATTTCTTTTGAGAATATATATGGCCTCAGATTATTGTGTATCCATAATAAATATGTTCAATAATTTTATCTTAAATATGAATTTATAGTATTGATAAAAAAGCATATGATATATATTTAATTTTTCCAATTTAGGTAGAATACAAGCAGATGCAACAGGAAAACGTTTAGCTGAATTAGGATTACCCTATTCCTTAATAGTTAGATCAACATTAACAAGAGCACAAGAAACATCAAGAATTATAGAGAAAAGTTTATCTAATGTTGAAACAAAAGATGATCCTCTTCTTGTTGAAGGTGCTCCAATTCCACCTGAGCCTCCTATAGGCCATTGGAGATCAGATCGATATGTATGAAAATTAAGCTATCTTTATATACTTATTTGTTACTTGTAAAATATTTTTTTTTAAATTTCAATGTTATTTCTAGTATTTTGTTGATGGACCTAGAATTGAGGCAGGATTTAGAAAATATTTTCACCGAGCTGATCCTAATCAGGAAAAAGATTCTTATACTGTATTAGTTTGTCATGCAAATGTAATTAGATACTTTGTTTGCAGGTAAAATAATTATTTTACATTTTTCCACTTATTAATTTTATACATAAAAAATATATTAAAATTATACACAAAATAATTTTTAGAGCTTTACAATTTCCACCTGAAGCTTGGTTACGTATATGTTTAAATCATGCAAGTATTACTTGGCTTAGCGTGTTACCTTCTGGAAGAGTAAGTTTACGTTGTTTAGGAGATACAGGGCATATGGAACCAAAAAATATTACTAAAAATTAAAGCAAACAATAAAATTTGTATACAATGTTTTATGGAATTGTAATGATCCATGGTAAATATTTTATGTGCATTTTATAAATATACACGTTTTAAGTAAAATCATTGTATAAAAGTCATTGTAAAAAATTAATTTTTGCGTGAATGAGGTAAAAGTGAAATATACTAGTTTATATGTTGTATAAAAATATATTTATTATATTACATCTTAAATATCTTTTCTAATAAAAAGTCATATAATACAAGTCAGTGAATATAATTTTTTATTTGATACAATTAAATCCTTTGGATAGATAAATTAAACTACATAACTATTTGTTTCTTCATAGCTTTTCTTTCGTAATATTTTTTTAAAGCAGCTTCTAAAACTGGGCCCACTGTCCTTTTTTCCCAAATAGATTTGTGCTTTAGAGATGCAGTTTTAGTTTCTATTTTATCACTTTCACATTTTGTATCTTTTGTATCATTGTCTTTATGATCTAACGCAATTCTTTCAGAGTTTTTGACACTGCTGCACACATCACTGATTTTACTGTTAACACTTTTATGTAATACATCTTCAGGTATTTTTAATTTTTTCTCTTCTGATTTAATAATTTTACTTTCATCTGGATCAATAATATTTGTATTCTTTTTAATATCTTGTTTATGAGAAAGTAAATTGTTATCAACACTAGTATATTTTTTAACATTTGTCTCACATTCAGAATCTGATTCGTCTTCTACAGTTCTCTGCCTGTATTGCCTACTTTTTTTACTTTTGGTAGATATTAATTTTTCATCCGTCTTCCTTTTTATTGTTATTTCAGAAGAACACTTATCTTCTTCATCACTTTTATTTGATTCTTGCTTATCAACTGTCTGATCAAATAGGTGTCTGTAAAATCCAGACATATCTTGTTGTTTAGTTACATCTGCAATATTTTCTAATCTGTCCATTCTAGCTTCTTCTTCTTCCATTTTGTTAAATTCTTCTAATTTAGCTTTATAAGCAGATGTAACAAATTTTTCCTTATCAGCATACATATCACCCTCTGCTTCTCTTTCTTTTTGAACCATCCTCTCTATTCTATGTTCTTGTTCTTTTTTTCTTCGTTCTGCTGCTTTAAGTAAATTTTGTATGTATTTGGGTTTTTTTACTTGAACTTTTTCTGATTTATCTTTTGTATTAATACGTTCTATATCATCATATACTTCATCATATTGATAAATTGTGGGATCTTCTTGTAAGGCTTTCTGCATACTTAACTTAGTTTGTTTTTTTATTTTATTTCTTTCATTCTCCATTGTTAACGCTTTACTAACCCATTTGGTTCCTACTTCCTCATCGGAATCATCATCGCTTCCAAACACATTGCTTGCTTTTGGTGTTGCCAATTGTTTTTTATTAGGCAATATGAGACCATACCTATATTGAATAGAATAAACTATAAATATTCCACATACACATGATATATTAAATTAATATTTAACACCCAGTACATTCTATAGATGTACATAACAGCAACTTGAGTAACATTATACACATAATTAGATAGTATTGTACCACCATTACACGCATATCATAAAATCAATTCAATTTATAAAATTTAAAAAATAAAATGAAATATTCCCAAGAAGTAGTCGCTGAGCGTTAAAAAATTAGTGAGTTATTAGCTATCCATATACTAACTGTTTCTCCTCCTTCTTGACACAATTTGCCATTGTATAGTAATAAACAACTCGTAACTTCTTAACCTTATCCTGTTAAAGCACATCAATACCATAAACAAAACAAAATCAATCGGGGAGGGAAGCCGCTATATTGTTATGCACTACTTGTGCTGCTCCTAGTAGAAGAATAAGAAACTCATAACTGTATTTAAATTATAAGTATACTTAAAGGAGAGATAGTCCAAAAGTCGCCAAACCCTTTAGATATATTTTCGCGGATTCTATTTCGTTAGGGTAGTAAGCGGATAAAGTTCAACACCATTTTATAGGAAGAAAGTGAACATAATGATTTATTGCAAAATTTAAACTGTAAAACTTTTGGTCTCTTGAAACTGGACTGTTCCACGAGACAAGATAATGGCGACTGCGAATCGACCACACTGCTAGTTCGCCCTCTACCATACGATAATACGTGCGCGCTTGCGCCGTGTGTGTGTGTCGCCACACTTATGCGTCCATGCATCCACGCATTTCATGCACAAATATGACTATTCGTTATCAACAGAGTCGATAATCGATTCTCAATTGATAATTTGAATCGCTATTAGTGCAAATTCGAATAATTATTAATCCATTGTTTTTCTATGCTTGCACCTTGCGTTAACAACCGGAGAAGCAAATTTTCATATATTTATTATTTTTGATACAAATCAAAGCCGTCTGCTAAACTAGACACATTAGATATCAGGTAATCGGCACAAACTCTAAAAAAAAAGTCACTTTTTAATTATTAAAGAATTTGTGATATTTCACTCTGATTTACCAATCGCAAAAAAATATGCTTGTCGTAGGATGATTGCAAGATGTATGAAAAACTCTTATCGCATGAAGGAAAATCGTATATCGTTTCTTTATCTATCTGAATGTTGACGGTGAAATTGAACGAGGGGTCGCAGAGAGAAGCTAATCGTCAAAAAGAAATATACCAACAGTAATCTAAATACGTCAGAGGGTCGCGCGTGAAGCTGGCTGGTGAGATAGTGTGAGAGTTGTGTGGGTGTCGGACGACGTCGGTTTGTGTCTACGTCATCAGAAAGATGTTCTGTGAAAATGTGTAGCGTACTGTGAAATTAATTTCCTTAAGAATACTTTCGCTGCCATTTAATCATGGGTTTTCGCGTCTTTCTTTCTCTCCAAGTTGCACTGCTAATCCTTTGCATTTCCGTAAACGCAAAACACACTGTCATTTCCACAGACAGTTCGGATGATAATTTTCTTCCACGATATACTCATTACGATGATTTAAGGACCTTGTTCACGAATTTGGAGTCGCAACATCCAAATTTGGCCAGAGCCTTTTCCATTGGGAAATCTGTCGAGGGGAGAGACTTGCTGGTCCTGGAGATCTCAGAAAATGTCAAAGAACGTAAACTTGGCGAACCGATGGTTAAATATGTCGCCAATATGCATGGCGATGAAGCAGTCGGTCGAGAATTGCTCGTTTATCTTGCCCAGCACCTGTTGCATAATTATGGGAAGGATGAAAGAATTACCAAATTAGTCAATAACACAGACATTTTCCTTATGCCCTCGATGAACCCAGATGGATTTGAAAAGTCAGAGGTAAATTCCCTTATCAGTTGACGATTAACAATTATCAGTTAATTTCACTTGCTAATTTCTATACTGTGTGTGCTTTGTGTTTGTAAATATGTATGTGTATACTTTCAGGAAGGTTCTTGTAATTCGAGGAATGATTACTCTGGTAGAGAAAATGCTAATCACGTTGATTTAAATCGTGATTTTCCTGATCAATTTGACAGAAGAATTAGTCAGCTTCGAAAAGGTAGCATATCGGAAGGTCGTCAAAATGAAACGATAGCTATGATGACTTGGATTGCTACAGAGCCATTTGTTTTATCTGGTAATTTACATGGGGGAGCTGTAGTGGCTAGTTATCCATATGATTCAGGGTAATTTATATAATTATATAATTGTTAATATATGTCTTTTTTTTATGGTTTTCTAGAATTTCCATAAAAATTAAAATTTTTTTAATTTTAGAATCTCACGCTCTTGCTGTATCGAAAGTAAAAGTCCAGATGATAAATTATTTAAATTTCTTGCACATCAGTATGCTGATAATCATCCTCAAATGCGACAAGGCAATGCTTGTCCACCGGAACAGTTTTCTGGAGGTGTTACAAATGGAGCATTCTGGTAAATATTCTGTAATTATTTATTTTATTTTACAGTGGCAATAATTTATATTTAAATGTCAGGTATGAAGTTATTGGTGGAATGCAAGACTTCAATTATGCTCAATCTAATGCATTTGACATAACATTTGAATTAAGTTGTTGTAAATATCCACCTGCATCGAATATGCTCGAACATTGGAAATTAAATAAAGAATCTCTCATTAAGTATTTGGAACAAGCACATATTGGAGTGAAAGGTCATTATAATCATGTATTACAGATTAATAGAGTATGTGTTTTTTTATATTAAAATACAAATTATTAAAGTTATGTCTATTTATGATAATAGGTATAGTTAAGGATTCATTTGGGCAACCTGTTGAAGGTGCACAAATAGTTGTTGAAGGAATAAATCATAATGTAACAACAACAAATAGGGGAGAATATTGGCGCCTTCTTCTTCCTGGAACATATTCGATTTATGCTGCTTCTTGGGGGTAGGGATATACAGAAATAATATATATTTAATGTGTATGTCATATAATGTTATTAAATATAATTTTATTTTAGATATTATCCAAGTGAGCCTATTAATGTAACTGTAGAAGAAGGTTATCCAGTAAAAGCTAACTTTACATTAAGACAACAGCCAATTGAACAAGGTAAACTTGATAAAGATTATGTTCAAGATTATGTAGTTTTATCTACACTCTATCGAATGATTGCGGATTATGATAGAGACGATTAAACTTTTTTAAACATATACTTCCACAATTGAATTAACATATTCTTCAATTTATGAAATTAATTTTATTTATATCCAAATTATACTTAACAAATCGAACAAAATAATATAATGTTTTTTAAAAAATGTTGATTTTATAGTACTTATATAAGAATTTTTGATTTTTTATATATATATATATATATATATCTATGCATATATATGTACACATATGCTTTTATTCTAATATATTATCATTTTTATGATGATCTCAATTTTCTTTTTATTGAAATTTATATAGTTTTTTTTTTATGTTTAAGATACAATCTTATTTATAGATCTCATTTAAAACAATAATTATTGATAATTATAATGATACACAAGGTATAGAGAATTGGAATTATTTGCTATTAATCTGAAAGTATATAATAATGCATTAGTTTTTTAATAATTTACATCAATGATCAAATTAAATGTATGTACTGCGTAATTCATATAAACCTTTTAAACAGTTTTTTATACTTATCAAATATACTATTAAATCTTTTTTGCAATATAAATTTTTAATCAATATATAAATCTAATTTTTGCCTAATATTATTTAATACATGTGATTTTATCTTAAAGAACATATCTCTTTATGATAACTAAATGTTACATCATAGTCTATTTTAATTGATGAAAAATCTCAAGATAATACAATCTATTTTACTCCTTCCTACAGCTCTCTGAAACAAAAATAAACTATAAATTAATAATAATATTTAATATGGAAGTTCAAAAAACCATTTTAAAGTTAAAAATATAATATATTTTATGTAAATGTATATTGTGTTAAAATATCATAACATTGAAAATTTTAACTTACTTCATTAAAATTTTAAAGTTTTATTACTAATAAAAAAATCATGCCCTAAAATGCAATTAAAAGATGTTTTTAAACACTAATAGATTTACAAGAACTGACTATATAAACATTCTTTGATAAGCTAAAAATAAATTAATATTATATTTATTTACTGCCTAAGAAAAAACATGAATAAAAGACCTCTAAATTTAAATAAAATAAAAGTAGGGATATGGAATATCATTATACAAATAAATATGAAAAGTTAGAGAATGTATTTAAATTTGATTTTAAAGGACAAAAATTTACGAAATTTAGAGGTAATTTAGCAATTCAATTTTTTTCTATAACATATTATACAAACTTATATTCTAAATAGGAATATTAAAAATCAATTGTATATTTGGTGTTAAAACAAAACATTTTTAATTTTATTAGTAGCGCAATGTGTAAATGTATAATCATGGCGGTCAAAAATTTATGTATAATGAGCAGTGTTAGAAAATAAATATTATATATTTAGTCTGAATATATATTTTTCAACATTTGTTCCAGTCTCTTTCCTTAAAATCACTCCTAAAGTATTATTTTTATTTTAAACCAAAATTTTATTTTTTCTCTGTACCTTGTGTTTCCATATATATTTCTAATTAACAAAATTAATTTTACTCTTTTATTTAACTTTGCATATAATTTATTAATTTTTGTTAGCAGTTTTGATTGACAATTTTTATTTTTATTATTTATATAGCTCACAAGTCTAGCAACCAGGTTGATACATACATAAGGCCTATTGATAAATATGGCTTTTTCCATCAAACTGAATTCAAACATCATAATTATGATGCTATGACAAAGTTCTTGACAGAGCTTCATGAAAATTATCCTAATATTACAAGGCTTTATAGCATAGGAACTTCTGTGCAAGGTCGTGAGCTATATGTAATGGAAGTAACAAAAAATCCTGGAAAACATGATAAAGATAAACCAGAAGTAAAATATATTGCAAATATGCATGGGAATGAAGTAGTTGGAAGAGAAGCTTTGTTATTACTACTAAAATATCTTTGTGAAAATTATGGAAGCGATAGACGCGTGGACTTTATAGTAAATAATATCAGATTGCATGTAATGCCTAGCATGAATCCAGATGGATATGAAATTTCACAAGTTGGGGATATTGACGGTGTATATGGAAGAGAAAATGCTAAAGGTGTCGATCTCAATAGAAACTTCCCTGATCAATACGAAACCAATAATGTATGACTTCAATTTTTGTTTGTCCAAGTTTTGTCAATATTATATTGATTTTTATCTTTTCTTTTATATTAATTTTGATAGGATAATAGAGAGCCACAACCCGAAACAAAAGCAGTAATGGATTGGATTGCAAGTATTCCATTTGTTTTGTCTGCAAATCTTCATGGAGGTGCATTAGTAGCTAATTATCCTTATGATAATGAGCCAAGTGAAAACTTAACGGGACCTAATTTAAGTCCAGATAATGATATATTCAAAGTATTAGCCATGACTTATTCTAACGCTCATCCTCGCATGCATCTTGGAGAACCCTGTAAATTAAGACCTAATATGCCAAAATCTCTGCTTGATGAAAGATTTCCAGGTGGAATTACAAATGGAGCTGAATGGTATTCTGTTCCTGGTGGAATGCAAGATTATAATTATCTTCACAGTAATGATTTTGAAATTACTTTAGAACTTGGTTGTGTAAAATTCCCGCAGGCCGAGGAATTGCCAAAATTCTGGTTAGAAAACAGAGAAGCTTTATTGAAATTCATTGAAATGGTACATTTTTCACATCCTTTTTAATAATTCGATTAAAAAATTTAATTGATCTCATTTAAAATTAATTTTCATTACAGTCGCGTAAAGGTATACATGGTACAGTAAAATCGCATATTGGTACTCCAATTTCTCATGCAAAAATATCTGTGGAAGGAATTAAGCATGATATTTATTCAGCGGAAGGAGGTGATTATTGGCGTTTATTATTGCCTGGAACTTACAATATTACAGTCAGTGCAGCTAAATATGAAGCAATTACTCAGACAATAACTGTCCCTCTTGGATATGCTCCTGGAGAGGGTGAAACTACTTTTGACTTTACGTTAATGCCAGACGATCCTCAACACTGGTAAATATTAATGATTAGTAAGACAAACTAATACATATTTGGGTTGATAATTTTACATTTCAGGTCGTCCGCTTATGATTTTCGATTATTAGCCAATTTGCAAAACGTTTATTTGAAAAATTCTGATCTAAGTGCCAGAGTAAGTCAATTGGAAAATCGTCAACCAGATGTAGCTGAATTTTTGGCTGGAGATTCGATGATTAGTATGGCAATTCATTCTTTAAAAGTTACGCATAATGTAAGTGTGAAAAGATTTTCAATAAAAATATAAATAAAGGGTCTCAATCTTATTCTCTTCAACTTTTTTACAGATGGGTGCACCCGAGGAAAATAAATTTCATATTGCTTTTATTGGAGGCTTATTTGCATCTCAGCCAATTGGCAGGGAACTTCTTCTGCGTTTAGCGACACATGTACTTATGGGAAATAAGATTGGAGATCCGCCGATAAGTAAAATACTCGATAATGCTGTCTTACATTTTGTACCAAATGTAGATCCTGGATTTGACACTATTCAGGAAGAATGCATGCCTTTAGTTAAAGATGAAGTAGGCCATAAGCTGCTATCAAAAGACCATGATAAAGCCATAGAATTAGATATAATTACGAATGCATTCAAAAATATGCTGATAAATGAGAAGTATGATGTAATTGTATTATTAGGTGGTGGATCGGCTCAAGTTACTTCTACGAGCGATGAGTTAAATGTTTATAAGACATTAGCTAAACAATACGAATACAGTAATCATCAAGATAGATGTAGCCATCCTGACGGTAGTTTAGAAACAGCTGGAACTTACATTCAGAAAGAATATGGAATCCCTGTAATAAGCATTAGCTTAACTTGCTGCAAATATCCACCGGCAAATGCAATCACCACTTTATGGCGAGAAAATTTAAAACCGTTGAAACAATTAATGTCAAGTCTTGTAACTGGAATTCGAGCGACAATTACAGATATGGAGGGTGTACCACTTCGTGACGCAACAGTACAAATAGGAAGAAATTCGTATCAGTTATCCAAAAACATGGCTTACTTTAAAATCATTTTATTACCTGGGGACTACGTTTTAACAACGTTCTGCACGAAACATGCTTCGAAAACAGTTAAAGTTCGAGTAAACGACAATGGTATAACAGATGTAAGCATTCAGATGGAAAAATTGGAGCACGCAAATAAGGTCAATGAAATGATCGAGAATATAGCACACAAGAATGTTAATAAAACTTATGCTCATACGGCCTTATATAATTTAAGTAATAAATATCCAGATTTGTCGACTGTATCTATTATTGGTAACGATGACATAGTATACTTAAAAATAAGTAAAAAAGATGATAAGAAGAGACCAGCGATATTATTCTCAGCTGGTCTTGGAGCAGGATCTCCGGTTACATCTAAAGTGCTAATATATTTAGCCAATTACCTTTTGGATAGTTTTAAAACTGACGAAAGAGTACAATCTTATCTTGAACAGTATGTTCTATTTATTGTACCAAACTTAAATTTAGAACAAGAAGATATTCGAAGCTGTTCACCTTTTGTTAAAAACAAAATAGATTTTCCAATCAACGGTACTTTAAGTGACAAAGCAGAACACATAGTGACTTTGTTAGAAAAAACTAATGCTCTTTTTGCTGTCAACTTAAATAGTGGTTCTCGTCATATTGAAATTCCTTTTGTCGGTAGTTATGGTGAAAAGCGAAATAATATTTATGAAACTGACGACGAGCAAATATTGCAAACCCTCGCACTAAGTTATGTACAAAATAATCCTAATATGAATAATTCTCAAATAAAATGTCAAGATTTTGACATAGGAGAAAAAAATATTTTACACGGTGGAAATGGAGTAACTGGAAAAACAGAAAATTCCTTGTTGGATTATGCCTATATGAAGACAAGTACTTTAATGGTTGATGCTTATATCACTTGTTGCAATAATGATGATCCATTAAATGTTTGGCAAGAAAATAAGGCTAGTCTCCTGGCTATTCTGGAAGAACTAAATCGTGGAGTAAGTGGACATATACTCGATGAAAGAGGAAATCCTACGTGGGTTCTATCTGTATCGTATGATAAATCTATTCATCGTGTAAAAAGTGAAACAAATGGTGATTTTTGGCTTTTATTAAGTCCAGGTAATCACAATATAACAGTTGAAAAAACAGATTATTTAAAAGATACGAAATTAATTTCCGTGCCCGATATAAATAAACTTTCACACTTAACGTTCAAATTAACTAGAGATACAACTATTCTTGGCTTGCCTAGGCTTGTCGTGATTATTATTATCGGTAAGTTATATTAGTTAAATTATAATTATGATTATTGATAAAATGTACGATACTTTACCGACTGTTTTGTTTACAGCTATGATATTTTTTATTATTACGGTTTGCACCATTTCTGTTTGCGTTAAATATCAATCGTGCAAGAAAGAAGAACGAAATAACAGAAGGGCATATGCATTTAGTTTGCTTAAGGATGGTGGAAGTTTCTTTGATGATGATGAGAAAGAAGTTGAAATATTTCGAAGGCCTTATAAAGGTAATTTGATAATATAATATCTCTAGACAATCACAAAATGTATATAAAAAAATTGTGATATTTTAGAAAATTCAGATAAGGAATCTCAAATGAAAGTCACTGTACCATATTACGATGACGATGGTAAATCTTCTGAGGATGAAGCTAGTGACTTGGAGTTTGTAAGACCAGATAATGATTGGGAAGAAAAACGAGCATTAACGTGATATACATAAGTAGCTTTAAGTACCGAATGATAAAGGTTATCTGATTCTTTTGGCAGTGATTTTTAATTTACACGTAAAGAAATATTTTCTTACTTCTAAAAATTTTAAACTTATAACTAATTATAATAATTTGAGATATACAGGGTCCAATTTATATTTTTTACATGATACATGTAGTGCCTTCTTATTTTCATAAATATTTTGTATATATAATAGAATAACATTCTTATTTTGACATATTTTACTTAAACATTCCAAAATAGGTAATAAATTATTTAATTTGGTGTTTTTTCTGTAAAGAAAAATCCGTTATAAAAAACCCCGGGCGATTTCAGCCACGGTGGAAGCCGCCCAAGATAGTGGCGACTTCCTAGCGACTAACACCTCTCTTAGAATGACTATCCTTCGAGATCGAGAAAAATAGCCTGCTATTTTTAATTTTCGATTGGTTTTCCTGTGTTAACAAAACTTAGTAGTAATATAACACTAATTTTCAGGGGTGATTATAAGCCGATGTTTCATTTAACACTTTTCCATCAAAACCTTAGTTGTAAAGATATTTGATGATCAAAATGCTATTAGTTACACAGAAACAGTTAGTTGGTTAAAGTAAGAGAGAGTGATGTTATCTCACTTCAACTAGCTGACTGTCTCTGTCAAGTTAATTGTATCTTTGGTATTGAATGTCTAAAATATTAAGTCTTAAATCAAAGATTGATTAATAAAAGATCGTCTTAGAATCACCCCTTCTACAACCCGTTAAAATTTAGAAGGGGATCATTGTTACACGTTGTATACTCTGCACAAGAATAAAAATATGTAATTTTTATAGTTTCCTTCAAATATTACAAAATTTGTACATTTACAGTATGGTTCTCAATTCTTCTTGTATACTTTGCGAAAGTATATCCTCGCATATCCTTGAATCTTCGTCAACTATTTTCTTGGCGGCCACATAAATAATTTTTCAATGTCTGCATAAAGCTGCGTACAGACATCTAGCAACGCAACACGCAACGAACAAATTTTTATTCGTCTCGCTGCACTCGCAACAATTCGTAACGCATTCGGAGCTACTTATAAAGTTGTCGGTTTTTGGGTGCAACGCAAAGAATAAGTTGGTAAGCTTCCGAACGTCGTTTGAGTCTCAACATAAACGCATAAGCCATCGACATCGCAGCAAGTGTTGATTAGACTGAAGAGTCAGCTTTAGCATTAATAAATTGCTATATGGAAAACGGGTTATCATGGGAATCTGCGAATAAAAATTATTTTCAAAAAATGTTAAAAGAGAAGATGCATGGCTGGAAATATAGTTTTGTTGTCTACCAACGGCGTTTTCGTTTTTTCTTTAAAGCTTCGTTGTGATCATTATAGTTGACCCACCAATAATATTCATTATTGCAAGAGTTTTGTTTAACTCCGTGATAAAATGCGACGAGCGAACAGAAAACCGATCTACGCAGCAGATAAATACTTGCTAAAAATGCGTATTTCGTGCACGCGCTATCCAAAACGTGGATGTTGCGCGTTGCGCGTTGCGATGCGAGCATTTGTACGCGGTTTTGTTGCGCGCCTCTTTGCGTTGCACCGAAAAATCGACAAATTTTGGATTGGGGCGAACACGCCACGAACGACGATTCGCGAAGACAAAAATTTAGTAAAATTTTTTGCATTGCGCGTGGCGTTGCATGTTGCGTTGCGAGATATTTGTATGGGAAACCTATTCAAAAATTTGATGTTGCGTTGCATTTTGATTAAGATTCGCGGCAAGGGGGACATAGTTTAAAATCGGGTGTTTCCGTATGCATTCCACAATTCGGAAATGTTCGGCAATAGAAGTGATAAATTTGAATTACAAAGTTTGTAAGTTTTTTTACATTAAGATTAAGTATTATATGCAATGTTTTGTGAAAAGATATTATCAATTAACAAATTTTAATAAATATTATTAAAATAATTTTTTTTACTGTTTTCATATATATAATAATTGAAAGTAAATATAAACGCATAAAAAAGTAAATAAAAAAACAGATGTTAAATATAATATTATTTATTGACCCTTAAATGTTATGAATTTACTTAATTTATGTCTATCACTCATAATTCTGAATGTTCCAAAATTTTTTAGAAAACACAGAAACTTTCAGTATTTGAAATTCCGGAAACGCATTATCGATACCTTTTGATATATCGATTGCGAGTAGTAACATAAAATTTCTTCACTAGATGGCGAGTATTTAGAGGTTCTTTTACAACTGTCGGAATCACGGTAAGTTTATAGCAGCTTGCAACTTTTTAAATCTATCGAATCCTAATGTTAGTTAACAAATATTTAATCGTTTTTATTAAATAATGAAAGATTTATATTTCTACTAAGTATTTTATACTATATGTTTTTTCGTAAACTACTATTTTTAATGATAATTGGTATGACATGTGGGTAGAGTCATATGACGTTAATAATGTTTTGAAAATATTGTTTATAAATACTATATAAGTTAAATATATATATTCTATTAATTTATCTTTTTAGTAACATCTTATTTTGGATAGGGCATGGTTTTTATAAGTTTTTCAAATTTTGTAATACCCAGTATATGGAGGTTATATAGACTAATGAAGATTCTTTTACATAAATATATTTATAAATATACTAGATTTGTAATAAAATATGTATTCATAATTCATCTATTTCTGTCATTTGTAATGTATAAGTAAAAAATACTAATTTTTGAGTTTTGTTTACAAATGTTTTCACTGTGTTACAGATGGCGGATACAAAAGTAAAGTCTCCCGAAGCCAAAGTTTCTGCATCCAAGAAACCTGGCAAAGCTAGAAATTATAATCTAGGAAATGGTGTCTACAGATTCAGTAGAACACGTATGTTCCATAAAAAAGCAATTTATAAATTCCTTGAAAAGAAAACACCGAAAACTGTAAGTAATAACTAAATAAGATGATTAAACAAGTAAGGTTAAAATATTTACACGCTAATTTTTCATTTAGATCAAACCCAAGAAACCATTGACTATTGAAAAACAAATTAATGGTGATAAAAATGGAGAAAAGCGAGTTGTTCTTTTGAAGAAAAGGAAGGCTTCTTACCCAACATCTGATCCAGTTGCTGTTCATCATGCAAAGAAATGCTATAAAGATCAAGTACATACATTTAGACGCACTTTAACACCAGGAACAGTGTGTATAGTGTTAGCTGGACCTCATAAAGGCAAAAGGGTTGTTTTACTTAAAAAACTAAAAAGTGGCCTTTTGCTTGTAACAGGTAAAATTTAATCATATGAGAATTTACTTTTATTATGAGTTTTTGGGATAATTAATTCAATGTTACATATTTAGGTCCATTTTTAATAAATGCTTGCCCATTGCGAAGAATTAGTCAAAATTATGTAATTGCAACATCTACAAAGATTGATTTGAGTGAAGCCAAGTTGCCTTCCCATCTCAATGATGACTACTTCAAGCGTAAGCGTGAGAAGAGGGCAAAGAAAGAGGAAGGAGACATTTTTGGAAAAGAGAAAGAACAGTATAAACCAGATGAGCAGCGGAGATCTGATCAGAAAGAAGTAGATAAGGCTGTCATCGGTGCTATTAAAAAGCATCAAGACAAAAAATTATTATTTACTTATCTGTCTGCTATGTTTGGATTAAGAAGCAGTCAGTATCCACACCGAATGAAATTTTAAATAAAATCTAATACAAAAACAGAATTCATGTTTATTTTATTACTTGCATACAATTCTGAGTTGTATTAAAGGAACAAATAAAATGTTTAATTTCAAGTTTTGTGATTCATATGGAAAACTTACACTTAACCAAAAAAGCAATAAACGAATGCATGATATAATAGGATTATGTAATTGCATGTCATGAGTAGTCAATTCCTTAAATTATATCCTTTACTGTATTGTTGGGAAAAGATTAAAATTGATAACAATTTTCTATAGTTTGAGAAGTGTGTATAGCTTGTGTATACTCAATATAATAAAGAAATTTAGGAAAGAAATTGAGAATAAGTAAATTTGCAAGTTTTATGCAAAGTAGAGTATTTTATAATTTAGCAAATATTCCTATTAAATTTTCGATATTTAGTTTAATTATTTATAGGGTACTAGTATTGAATAAGAGAAAGTAGGAGATAGAGATAGAAAGAACAAAGAGAGAGACGCAGTACATGGTGTAAAAGAGTCACGACAGTCAGATGTATATGCTGGTAAGCATAAATGTATGTAGATATATACGCGTGTTGCATGTGTCATAATTAAATCTATTCGTGCTGTGGCTTCTCATCAACAACGAGGCATAATCCATTCGGAAGGCTGTCGTATTGTGACAGTCGCGTGCTTAACACATGTGACAACAACTTGCGCGCGATCAAATGACTTCTTCGGGTATTGACAATTATCACCGTTTCGATGATGATCCAAATCTACCACATGAACACGACATTCCTCAGGGATCCAGTCCTAGTATGTATTCACTATTTTTTACTTTTAATAATTACTTTTATTTTTTATTGAAGTATACTATAGTTCAACAATTAATCTGTTTAAACAATGAACACTTGTTTCCTGTTTGATATATCAAGTTCAAGATTAGACTAAATTAATCACTAATCATTCTTATCTTAAGTATTATTTCTCAATTTTGAACATGATTCAGCTAGAGAATTTAAAAAATTCTGTCAAATTTTTTAAGCACATTGAAAGTAAGTGCCGATAGAACAAATTATTTTCTAAAGGCACAAAAATAGTTTTGTTTGTTATATTGTTAATACGTAATATTTCTAGAGTATGGATCCATGTTATCTTATCCTTCACCAGAAAACAGTGCTAGAACATCAAGGGATAATGGATCTGCTACTGACATAAATCAAAAATTTGGAATGGAAATAGCTGAAGGAGATAATGTGCATGAAAATGTAGTACTTCCATCACACGATATTCTCTCTGATGCTGATATGCACTGGGAAATGAACTATCATGAAGCAGCAATTTTTTTGGAGGTATTTAGAATATATCCGAATATGTTAATATTATAAATGTATATTACTTCTGAAGTTATAAAATCTCTTTTCTAGGAGGGTAGAAATAATGAAAAATTTGATTCTCATCCTAGACATCCAGAAGATTTACCAGCATATCTTTTAGTTCATAATAGTTGGTATTATGGCCTGGATTTATTGACTTCTCTTATTCTTCTAGCTTTAGCTTTTGTTGAAGAACCAGCAGTTCCATTGTTTCAAGTAAAGTTTAAATAAATTTAAATAATCAATAAATAGACAGAATGTATATTATTTTCAAAATTTATATTATTTCTCTTAGCTTCCAGTTTGGACTCATGGTTCAATAGAGCTTCTTGCGTTAATGACAATATGTGTAGAATTGGGTTTAAAATTGAGATGGATTGGTTGGAACACTATGTTAAAACATAAACGCACAATGCTGAAGGTAATAAAATAGTTAAATAAATAACTTTTTAGTGCATAAACTAATCAAATAATCATTCAGATAATGTTAGCGGTGACACTATAATTAATGTAATTAGATCAAGTGTTTGAACTTGCTTATGAGGATAATAAATGCTGTCACAAGCTATGATGAAATGAATAATAAAAACTTCATTAGTACTAATCCTTATTAAAATTTGTGTTTACACATTTAATATAGGATTATATTTGCAATCTACTTCTGTGGTATTAATTTATGTTAATAAGTGTTATGTAATACTGAATTAATTATGTTAGATAATCACGATAGTTTTATTCATTATATTAACTTGTTTAATACTCTAGAAAATTTTTACAGGGTATCACATTAGCTATTATGTTTCTGGAAGCAATGATAGTTTTAGCTCGACAATCTTCCCATTTTCGTGTAACACGAGCATTACGGCCAATTTTTCTAGTAGACACAAAATATTGTGGTGGTGTAAGAAGATTTATAAGGCAAATACTTCAAACATTACCACCAATTTTAGATATGATGGGTCTTTTATTATTTTTGATTACTGTTTATACAATTTTGGGATATTACATGTTCAGTGACATGAATAGAAACTTTGCTACATTACAAGATAGTTTTGTAAGCTTATTTGTTCTTCTTACAACAGCAAAGTATGTTCAACTTGTGCTTGAATTTATGTAATATCACTACGCAAGATGATTACGAAAATTTATATATTACAGCTTCCCTGATGTTATGATGCCTTCGTATTCAAGAAACAAGTGGTATGCAATATATTTCGTCTCTTATTTAAGTACCATGTTGTACGTGATGATGAATTTAATGCTAGCAGTTGTGAATGAAACGTTTACATCAGCTGAACGTGATAAGTTCAAAAAATTATTTTTACATAAGCGAAAGGCCTGCCAGCACGCTTTTAAATTATTAGTTTCAAAACAACATCCTGATAAAATGAGATTCAGACAATTTGAAGGATTGATGCGCTATTATGCACCGAATAAATGTAAATCTTTTAATGATATGATTACATACGATAAGCTATGTATCATTATTTGTCTGATGTATATAATCTTATTCTGTATAGCAACCAGAGATATTTTATTGATGTTTCGTCACATGAACACATCAGGAACTAGCACTCTTAATGCCGAAGAATTTTTATCCTTTTACGATGCTAATATACTTCAATGGGAACCTCAATATTCTAATGTTCCCTGGTACCATAATGCATGGCGACCATTGCAAATACTTTGTACTGGGGCACATGCTGCTATTAGATGGCCTTATTTTGAAACTGTTGTATGTAAGTATATAGTTTTAGGCACTATTTGAATTTAAATTAAAATTTCATAATAATAATGAATTTTTATAACGATATACAGACATCACGATAATTGGAAATGGTATTGCTATGATAGTTCGTATATTAGAACCTAGTGAATCTCTTGAATATTCAGCACATAGATTTGCAGCATGTTGGGATACAGTATTATTTGGAGGATGTAAGTATAAGACATTTATAAATTATAATTTGTATATATTTTGAAGTGCAAACTTTTGTTTCCAGTGTTTATTATTGAAGCAATAATAAAACTATTAAGTCTTGGCACAAGACGTTATCTCAGTTCTGGCTGGAACTTATTTGATTTGGGAGCTTCAATAATGACATTGATAGCTGCATTTTTCTTAAATCTCTTTCCCAACGCAACGTTTTTAGTCTTTGTAAGACCTTTAAGGCTTTTAAGATTATTTAAGATAAAGAAACGTTATCGTGACGTATTTGGGACATTGGTCATCCTATCTCCCTTAATGATGTCCACAGCTATAGTTATGCTCGTACTATATTATTTCTTTGCAATTATTGGTATGGAATTGTTTGCAGGACATGATATGCGTAATTGTTGCAAGTATGCATAATAGTCATTCATTTATTCATTGAATTATCAAGTTTTATTTTTATCTATAAATTTGTCAATTTTTACTTTCAAGGAATACTACAGTTGAAGACTTTTATAAGTACTCTGTAAATGCAACTACAACTTTGGGATATTATTATTTAAATACTTTTGACAATCTCATTGCGAGCTATATGACTCTCTTCGAATTGACAGTGGTTAATAACTGGTTTATTTTGATGAATGCCTATGCTTTTATAGTTGGGATGTATACACGATTTTATTTTATGATATTTTATTTAGTAACTATGATTGTGTTGACAATCGTTGTGTCCAGTTTCTTAGAAGCATTTAGATTTCGAATACAGTACAAAAGATCCACGAGTAAACATGATGGTAAGGTCATAAAAATTTATTAGATATTTTTAATATTGTTGGAAATTTACACACACACGTATATATATATATATATATATATATTTAATTACTTTACAGAGGAAAAAATGTTACACGAAGAAGTTGAATTAAGGTGGGATGAACTGCAATGTATAATTGAAGATTTTCAACTTTTGGAGCAGCTTCGATCTTCTTTAGTCGTGGGTGTAAGTTGATTAATGAAGAATATTTATGTTAAGCTCTACTTAATATTATAAATATTTATATTACCTATATTTGTGTGTGTGTCTTATCAATAGGGAACGACAATATTTATTGGATCTAGACCACGAACTCGTGAGGTTTTACAAAAAAAAATGTATACAAATGAAATTCAAGAATGGGTAGCACAATCTGAAGAGGAAGAAAAACAAGGCGGAGCAAATTTAAATGAATTGGAAGAAGTGAATGGAGATGAAAGAATCTTAGAACCAGACCATCACCTAATTTTACACAGAAGTCCATCATCATGCTATAATGGTATGTCTAACAGCCTAATGTAACTGTTAATCATATAAAACATTATCTTATAGTATAGTAATTAAAAACGTAACAATTGCAATATAAACGACTATAAAAAAGATTAATTACGATCTGTTCTGCTTAATCTAATTGTTATATACGTAGGAATTTAAAAAGCAAAGTTATTTATTAAATACTTTTTATTTATATATCACTGATGAATAGATGAATTTGTTTTAAATAGAAATACTATATGTTTCACGAATAATAAACGTAAAAACACTATAGTAACAAGAATGAATATCGTTGATATTTTAGCATACTTATATGTGATTGTTATAGGAATCATGTTAAGTAAATATGTTTAATGAAATCGTAAAAGAATTGTATTAACAGTTTTGCACCAAATATTTCTAAGAATTATGCGAAGAGTGTGCAGGATTATTTATTAATATAATTTTAAGCTATAGTTTTAGTTTAAAAACTAGTCATCCTTTGTATTTTCTAACTCAATGAAATTGTGTGATTTTTTTGTATAAAAACTTACACTTAAAACCAGTTTTTTATAGAATAACATTTAGACATTTTTATAACAGCGTTTGTCTTCAAAATAAAGTAAATCGTGATGAATTACCACACTATGTTGTGGCCAGCATAAAAACGCATATTTGCAAAATAATATTCTAAATAAAGTTTTTATATATACCGACGTTTTGTAACAGAGCTTTTATTATATATTTATTTAAAATAAAAATATTACATTTTGTTTATCAATTTATATAATTGTTATGACAAAATGATTAATTGTATTTATAGAAATAAAGAAGTTTTATTAGAGTCAGTTGTGTGTAAATTTTAAAAAGATAAAATGCAAGAATACTTGGTAAATATAAAATTATATTATTTGTGACACTTACAATAAGTAAAATTATTTAATAATTATGCACTTGAACTCCTGAGCATCCTAAATTCGTCAATGCAATAGAATAACCATCAGCGATAAGTTTTTGGGAAATTCTTGATATTGTTTCCGGCTGCGTGTCTGGTTTTAGCAAGATATATGCATAGCCCCCACCACCAGCACCCGTTAATTTAGCAGCAAACGCATAATTCTTTGCTTCCGCACAGATGCTATCTAACGAAGGATGCGATACTTGGCATGTAGCTAATAATCCCTGGTTCAAATTAATGAGCATCTAAAAAGTTTGAAAATCGTTTTAATTTAAATAAAAAAAATCAATGAAAAAGTTGAGATTCAATGGGTTTAAACCTCAAGTTATTTACCATTAATTCTTCATATTCCTTTTTATAAGTTTCATTGATGGATTCTGGCATATCACGAATTCTTTTAAGAATCGTAAGTGCCTGCCTAGATACATTATCAATAGCATCAATTACTGGATTAATGATACCGGGATATCTGCGTTTCAAATCAGCTAATCGCTCTACTAAAACTTTCGTGCTTCTTTGGACTCTAGTGTCTACCAGTAAAATTTTCATACTTTTAATCCCAAAAATAGGCTTCAGTTGTTCATCTTTTCTGAATTCTATAACAGATCCATAGGTACATATGGAATTATCTATGCCCGACGGAGTTCCATGAATAATTTTTTCACAATTGAAGGCGTATTTAGATATTTTATGCAGATCATTGGCATTGAATGCATTATAGTTTATATTTGCTTGCAAACGTGACCAATGTAGGAAGCAAGTTACCAGACAGACTGCAAACGACGCAGAACTTCCTAATCCAGCTCCAATGGATAACTCGGTATTTATTTGGATCTGGAAAGGTTTTAGCTCCAATTTTTCCATTTGATAAATGTACGAGAGCGAGTATATAAAACTTTCGAGACTTAATTTTTGCTGTACGTTGCTACAGCCGATAGAACGAACGAATTGCTGTACGAGGCTGTATAAGTTTTCATGATTATCCTTTTCTAAGCTTGAATGAATGAGTAAGAAGTCTTTAAGATGTTGCAGGGATATGCTCTCATGTAAGTTTAATTTATGTAAAATTATTTTCACTTCTTTTTGCTCCGGAGGCAATTCTTTGAACTCGAGGGTCGTCCTCAGATCTAAACTCGCTGCTATTGCTGTTTTTCCGTAGACTACTGCATGCTCTCCGTATAAGATTACTTTTCCTGGTGCTGAGACTTTGAATTGAGCCATATTTTGTTTCAGAGATAAAAAATTACGAAATCAAGATTCCTTTCGATTAAATTCTCAATTACAAATCTTTAGAATCATCAAGTAATTTTCCTGTCCTATTAGCTGTTTCGTTTGCGTTTTGTTTCAATTCTGCCCACTGATCCGATGTTAATGTTTTTTGCGAAAACGCATGAATCTCCTTCAGTTCTTCTTCTAAAAGCGAATTCACCAGCCTGCGAAGCACAATTCACGAATTCTACTCTATTCACCGATTCATTTTATTTAAACGACAAAAGTATCAATGCACGTACCTATGGCGTTGTAGCAAAGGCTTGTTTTTAAAGTCATCAGAGACAACAATCACCGAAAATTTAGCCCCGCATCCGTCGGATTCATCAATTACTTGCTGAAACAAGAAGTAAGAGAAAATTTAGAAGAACCTTCCTTGAAAAATGTTTTTTTCACATAAGAGATAACAAGTATCAAATAAATCATTAATACAATTAATATCGTTTTAATGTAATCACACGCACACACGTACATCTAAGATACATTATCGAACTCTTTTATTTTTACACTAATATTTTCAGATGAGTTTTAATATATCATTTATTAAAATTCTATATAGTTTAACGCTGTCGCGTGAAATACTCTTACTGTATGGAAAAGTTCTTCTTGGACCTCTTGAGTATTAGCAAACTGATGTGGCGTTGAAAAAGAAGAGAAAAAAAAAAGAAAAAAAGAAAAAACGGGATACAACCTTACGTAATAGTAATTAGTTTATCTGGGTAAGTTTTTCGATTATTCGGAGCCACTCACGTTTTGTAAGCAGATAGTATTGGTTTCACTTGGAATACCCGTTATAAACTGTGCAGGATTCCACGCAACGAAGAACTGACGTCCGCGTGTCAAGCGCGGCCTTAAACTTCCATAAATATTCCAACGTAAGAATATTTTCTACTTGAAAATCTTACTTTTATGGTAAGAAAAATTTACATTGCAAGCATTTTATTATTAATACATTGCATTAGGCATAATGGAATATTAAAAACAATTGAAACTGATATGTACCAGGAATAATAATAATGGTGGTAGCGCATCATTAATATTGTAATACCCACTAATAGAAATTAAGAATTACAATGCTATTTTTTTGCATAACATTGTTCGTTAAAATAATAAGTACATCCTTGTAAATTTATTGAAAACTGACGCAAGCAAATGAGAAATAGTACTTCTTTGTGCTAATTACAAGAAAATATGTATATGTACATGTACATAAGCGTGAGTAAAGATTAAAACCAGTTTAGTTACAAATAGAAACTCTCTGATTATTTTATTTATAATACTATACAGATGGCCAGGGAAGATAAAGCTTGTGTTCCTGAGATATGTTACAGATATTTTGTTTCTTAGTCACCAAAATAATCTTTAATATTATAAAGGATCCAAAAACGTGAAAAGTGATTAAAAATAATAAAAAAAAAAAAAAATTAAAACTGACAAATAGGCTACATAAAATATTTGCCATTTCTTTTCAATTATAAATATTTATTTACAATAATTTTTTTACATATATTACTTGATCTTAAACTTAGTTACAGATTTTTTATTTGCAAAGATTTGTTTATAATTGAAATATAAATAAAACATACAAAAATGAGCACACGAATAGACAGATATTATGACAGAAAATATATCAGGATACTTTTCTGGTGGTTTTATTATCATACTAATAATAGAAAGGATTGATGCACCTAGTACAGAGATAATAAATAATATTGATACAATTGTTTGAGTTTTATATTTTTGAGATATGGAAGAATTTTTTTTCTTTTTACCTCCCTTTTGTGACTTATCTGATTTTTGTTTAAATTTTGATCTTAAAGGCATATCTGTATTGATTTTAGTAACTTTCTCTCTATTTTCATTCAATAAACCTTGAGAGAAAAGTTCACTGTGGAACATCCAAGAAACAGAAAAGTAGTAAAAGATTGCTGTACTTAAATAGCCAATAAATAAACCATCCTTTATAAATAATGGTAGCATGCTAAAGTGAGAAATTAACAACAGCCAAAAACAAGGGAAGGGATCATTTTGAAAGTGCAGCAGAGCTGGCACAGCAACTAGCAAAATAGACTTTTCATGAACTTGATATGAAAATAAGAAAAATGCTAGTGATGAGTTTATGAGAGAAATTAAAAATTTTTCTTTGGTTGGAAAAAGAAATAAACTTAAGCATGTTGGTAAAACAGCGATCATTGTTGCTATTAAACATATTTGTGCTAATTGCTCATTTGTAAAAGCTAATCGTAGCTTATAAATTAAATTGAGCGAGCACCAAACATTAGCAACTTTGTCTTCGAAAACACCTCTTGCAATTGGGAATAATCGTATAACAACGTTTTTTAGTACATCCCAATTCTGAAGAAATGGAATCCAAATAATAGTAAATGTCAGAATAACGACACACGAAACAAGTACTAATGTACATAGACAATGCAAGACTGATTTATTTTTACTAGGTTTATATTTACCTAATATATAAAAAAAAAATGGTAGAGCATGATATAATTCCATTTGTTTATAATTTAATCCCAATGTGAATAGGAAAGATGCTATAAAAGGTGAATTTTGAAATATAGCTCCTACTGCACCAATCAAAAATCCTAACGAGACACAGTTATATTGAAAATGTCCATGGTCGATAAGTATTAATCCAGGATAAATCAAAGCAGTTATAAGAAGGAATTCTCGCTTATTAAGATTAAAGATATTGTTTCTATTATTGTCACTTTTTAAAAACTCTAAATTAGCAAAGTAATAAACGACAGCTGGAATGTAAGTAAGCAGGTCTGAGACCAAAACAGTAAGTCTCATGAAATGTTTATGCTCTAAGGATGAAATTCCTCTAGAAGCGTGTAATTGTACGAAAGATGGATCAGTGATATTTGCAATATAACCTAATAGAAGACTATGGTAAGCTGTTAAAGGAGGATAATCCAAACCCCAATAGAGTAAGTCATTGTCTGTTGAATTAATGTACCATTGTTTGACTGGAAGATTTAAAGTAATTTCTTGCCAGTGACGTTGTGCTTCATAATCCCCAAACATTGGAGGACTATTTTGTCCACTATGAGGATGGTACGTGATACACCATCTCAAAAGGACAGCAAAGAGAATAATAACAACGACCTGCAACTTCCCTTGCATTTTTCCTTATGTCACACAATCCCAGTTATACTTTCCAATTTCCCTTAAAAATATATTTGCCAGGGGAATTAAAGTGTCACAGTTCAATAAAATCTGTTTGCATTTACTGGAAAATTGGAGGTTATAAAGCATATTGTACTGGTAAGAAATATGCATGTTTAATAAAATAAACTAAATTCACTTACCGCGAAAATTAGATTCAATCCTTCGGCTAATCTGTTCTGAATGTGGCCTGCGGTATATGGCATATTCAATAAAAATTATTATTGCTTATAATGCGAAATTTTGCCGGCGTGCAGATAGCCTCTACTGCACTCAATTGCACTCTGACCAGCTTTGATTTTGTTACTTTATAGTTGGCGCTTCCTCCGCAGAAACTTTAGATAATTGCAGATTACTGATCGCTTAACTTTAGCATATTACTATTAATTAAAAGTATTTAAAAGTGATTCACAATCACTTCTAAGAATAAATGTTAAGGAACAGTTTTAATATACTCTTTTTATTGAATAATTTCATTTTCATAAATAATTTATACGTTTTATTTATATATCATCACAAACAACCATTTCTTCGTCGAATACGACAGTCGATGAAAATCTTTAATCAATTCTACAGTTTTTTTATTAATGTTACTCGCACATTTGGCTTTGGACAATATTATAATATCATTATGCAATGATAATCTACATTCAAGTTTATTGCATAGATTTGAACATTTCAAAATGATTTTCTAATCGTGCAGGAAACTTTTTGGAGCACCAGATATTTAACTGATTTTACAGCTGGATTATAACATACTTATGTTATATAAATACATATCTTTCTTCTCAAGGAGATACTTATATCTCTGAGTATATATTTTTCATTATAGCTTGACTATTCAAAATTGGAATGATTTTTATTTTATCATGTAGATATGTGTAAGTTTTCATTTATCTCGATTACAATATTGGATTCTTATGCGTTCACCGTAATTTATGCAGGTAATAAGCTTACACGTATAGATATTATATTTATTAACACCTTTCTTTTTATATATATATGTATATAATATATAAATAAATTTCAATAAAATATCGCAAAATATATTAACTACGTATTATATGCAACATTAATCATTATATTTCCATCCCCCTCCTTTCAACATGCATGATAGTTTATATGTAATCACTGTTTAAGTAGAAAAATAAAATATAAAATTCACACAAATCTGCAAACATATCTGAGGTAAGAATTTGTTTAAAACACTGTGTGTTGTGATATACGTGACTATTAATTAAAACTACTGGTGCATCGATTACAAGCCATATAGGTAACAATTTGTTTTCAAAGAATTTAACGTTGATTAATAAAGCATTTTAGCATTCGTATATATTATAATCCAAAATGTATCTGCTAAATGTAGTCAAAGATATTAGATATATTTAATATTTGGAAGCTCGTCGCAAATAAGCCAATCATTTCTAGTTAAGATTTTCTGTTTTGCTACAATTATACACATCACAATATTATCATTTTCCTAAAATAAAAATAGTACTCTTTTTAAACAAGCCTTTTCTCAATTTTGAATATACACATACATACACATATATGCATATTCTTTAGAGTTTCATTATATTTTATAGAGAGGCAAAAGCAAGGCACTTAATACAATTCGAGCGCATAAGGAATAACAATGATAAACTAATGAAAGATTCTCATAAAAATGATTTACAGCGTTTTCCAATGATACACAATGGTAACTATACGCAAACAAATTGTTATGAATTAAATTTATATCGAGAGGTACGTGGCACACTTTAATATTGGAATAAGCATGACGTATCCGAAAATAAAAAACTTTTCAATAAAAAATTCTACGTGAAAAATTATTTGAAACGAAGCACTTGTAGAATAGCCGAGAGTTAAGTTTTTTCAATTATTAGGAGAGAAAATGTCATTTTCAGATACTTCTCGCGAAGATTCTACATACATGAGCTACATGGAATTATTCCCTTTTGGATGATGCTTATTGCTTATTCGTACAGAATAATCATGGTGTTGGTGAGAAACACGTTTGAGCTCTTATAGCAATGAAATAGACAAATTTCCTTAATGATCTTTTTGGTGTTTTTTCATTGTTCGCCTATTTTTCTTCGACGCCTCAAACGAGCCGAGCAATACACAGCAGCATCGATCAGTTGCATCGGTATTTGCTTACTAAAAGAAATACGTACCGCAATTAAATCGAAGTAAGTCGCATTGAAAAATGTCTCTTTCTAATTGGAATGGAAAATTCTTTTTTTCATCGTTTATCTCTGTGTGGTTTGTCATAGCTCTCTCGATGAGGAGGACGAGACGACACAGAAATTTCAGGAAAACTGAGGAAAAGAACCAAATCAAAAATAGCCGACGCATCGATCAATCAAAGTATCACTTGCGTTCATTATTTGAGGAAGTTTCTCATCTGTTTAGTCTGATGCTGCATACTGTACTGAGCATTTTCAGCTTTGTTAATCAAAGAGTCCAGTTTGTCCAGGTGCGAGACCATTTTCTGATTGATGTCGATGCTCCTGGATTTCGTATCTGCCGCTTCTTCAATTATCGCCTCATTTGCCTTGGCGGACAATTCGATCGCGAGATTCTCATCCGCAGGTTCATCCTGAACTGCATTTTCGTCACTGGTCTCGGTGTCGTTTGGTTTGTGATTCGGAGTTCCCTCTCGAGACACAACGCGGCCCTTCAGCAGTGACCCCAGGCTACCGCAAACTGTCTAAACAATTTTTTCTCATTTTACCATGCGTACCTTACTGCTAGCATAAACATCTCTCGATTTGCGTAACTGTCGAACGTCAAAAGATCGTTCTGCAATAGCAAAAAGCGCCATAAACGAGCGCAAACAAAGTAGCAAGAAGAAACGAAGAATAGGCGGCGGCCATATTGAAGCACGAACGTATTTCAAATCATACTAAATGAATCGCTTAAGGAATAAAAGAAAGAAACGCGCAAACGTTCCTTCCGCGTTTCTTCGCAGGAAAGAATAGTCGGAGCTGATGAAATTTCATAGGAATTGCCGAATCGATAAGTAATAATCTAATAATTGATTTTAATGGCCGGTAAACGCCTCCGCGGCAAATTGGAAACGGAAGGATCATTGGAGGTAACCTTGAATCTATTGAGCTTCTTTTGTGTTGCGCTTAGGATGCTGTTCAATTCGTCCAATCCGCCACTGATTCGTTGGGCTGTTTCGTCACCCTGGTCCAGTTTCTAAAGAGACAAAGAATGCTTTGTTTCAAGTTAAGCACTGTCAGCGATAAATCAGAAACGTCAATAAATTTCAGGTGGAATTTCGACTTTCTCTCTTTCTAGCTTTAAACTCCTTAAGTAAAAATAATCGTCAAGAGAGATAGATTGATAGAGAGAGAGAGAGAGAGAGAGAAGAAAGAAGAGATCGCGACGAAACAATCGCGAGTTCTCCTTAAAGATTATATCGGGTCCTTGTACTCCCCCCGTTATAAAACGGCGCATAAAAAAATGTAAAATTATTTCAATATTACAACACAGCAAAGTTGCAAAGCTTGACCTCTAGATCCGATCTACGGTTTAACAAAGTTGCGTGTTTAGATGCTAACCGACATAAAAAACATCGCGAGGCTTATGTAGGTTAATATTTTAAGCAATTACCAGAGCAGTGGAAGCATGTGCCAATGTGGAGCGCGACTTGCAAATATCAGGCCAGATGCATCGACGTAAATAGAATTGCTTAAATAATAAATTGGAGACTCATCGACCTTTCTATAAATTTCCAAAGACTATATTGATAGAGCCCAGTGTGCCAGTAAAGACATTCTTTCTCCAATTCTGGAAGACACGTGCAATGAAAGGTGCGCGTTTCACCCCCCCCCCCCCCCGCGGTAACGAACACCCTTAAGAGTACCCGACCCGATCACGATGCTTCCAAAAACATCAACGATCGTGACAATTGAGCGGAAAGCAATCGATATTTGACAATCGCACATCGGCCATTTGCTGCTGGACCAATTGATGCTTGCGATACACCCGCCGCCACCTTGGACGACGGATGGCACTTGAAAATCCATGAAATAATTCTTTGATTGATCGAGGGGGATACTCGAGGTGGGAGATTCGATGGGGAAGCGTGTATTTCCCTGGGAATTGGCGGAAATTCTTTATCTCGGTGATTGATAATCGTCGGTTCTTACTTGGGTGACATCATCGTCGCCGGTGTCTTCTGTATTGGGATCGTTTGATTCTTCCGATTCTTTGCTCTCTTTCCACTCTTCCTCCGAGGGAATTGGCAGACCCAAAAGCTCCGCTCTTTCGCAGGCATGAGCGTAGTCCTGTGACATCTTCTCGTGCTTTTGAAGGGAGACCGATCAACCGACGAGCGAACCTTCTCCGGAGGGTAACTTTCAGATGTTGTCACACTGTCCACGTTAAAGTTCTCGGAACGCAGGAAGACGTGCATCACTCGTGGAATCCATATTGGCATAAAGTCTGCGCAAGTCCAGCAAAATGCGGAGCGACTGCTAGGGTAGGGCACTTGGTGTCGTAGTTTCTTACCTGCTTTTAATGAGTAAATCCGATTTGTCGATTAAGCATCGCTCTATTGATCCGATCGTTTTTGCGCGAGCAATGCAATTCCTGAAATTGCAAACTCTTCTCACGAATCGAAAAATCCATTAGTCCCAATGACAACTTTCATTATTCGCGAGGGAAGGATCTAAAATCATATAGGAAAGTTGACTGCCCGAAATTTCTCAATTAATCTACTGGACAGAATTAAGATCAACGCGATCCTTGGATCGGCATGGCGTAATGCTTGCGCGATCCCTTTCTCAAACGATAATCAATCACATTCTTCTTCACGCGGATGAATAATATAATTAATAAATAATTAATCTCTATATTTTGTCCTCTCGAGGCAGGGTGGGATTCCTTGTAGGGTCGGGTCCCTGCCAGCCACGATGACTTATCGTTAGGGTGGAGTCCTTCAACTTCGATTAAGCTCCGCACTAATCTTTCGTTTGCCACGATCCAAATTAGTTTGTCAGCTAGCCGGGAATTAAGTGGAACGCTGAATAAACATCGATTTTAGCGGTTGCTCTTTGCCTACCTAAGCTGATATTTCTTGAAAGCAGCAACAAAGTCAAAGTCTTAGCGAATGCTATCTCGCATGTAAGCATCGTGTACCATCAACCCCTGCGAAACATACACGAGCAGATCGTTTGTGCGTGATAAAATTCTGGTATCTTGAGCATTTGCCAATGTAACGAGACGACGATGAATCAGTATTTTTTCTACATACGCGATAGCGCGTGTATGAATTTTTATGAATTTGTTGCAGTCTGCTAATACATTTGCGGAACATGCGAGAAGAGTGTGCGGAACATGCGAGAAGGGTGTGCGAAACGAGAACGCAATGGAATTTAGTCGTCGCGTAGCGCGACATGCCGAAGAACACCTACTGGAGAGACCTACTGGACCTACAAACGTGTGTCCAGTAGCATTCCAACTGGTAACTCCTGTTCGTTGCAAGGATAGAAAGGTGTCTGGCGAGTGCAGATTTTACCATGATCGGAGTAGTTTACCTCGGATAATGTAGGCGCGATACGCTCAAAGATTCACGAGACTATTTCCAGCAAGCTCTTAAACTTCCTGGAGGTAGGCACCAGGTTTTCGCTACACAGAAAACTGATACTACCTAAAAATAGGAAAAAAACAAACAAAGTAACGATGGAAAGCCAATGGGAATACGAAATTCAAAGCGACGCGTGGGATTGCGCGGGATCTAGCGCGCAGATCGATAGATCGTTCAGAAGGAGAGAGGGAATCGACGGATATCATTTTCAATCGGTCATTGCACGCTGACTATTCAGTTCGGAGTGTGCTTTCAATTATTGATTCTTCCCGTTTCTCTTCAAATAATTTAATCTTTCTTTCTTTTTTAAAGCCAACAATTTTTATACCGCTTTGAATCCATGCAATTTCTAATGCAATTTTTGAAGAAAAAAGGAACGGCGAGGAGGAAGAAGAGGAAGAGGAAGAAGCAGAAGAAGAAGATGGATAGAACCTATTGTTTCAAAAGGCAATCGTAATTCCAAAATGATACTGAATTTTTATGGGCTCTTAAACCAATTGTTAATAAAATGCTAACCTTGATGTATAAATGAGTTTTCGTATTGGAACCATAATTAATTTTCAAATCTTTTGTATTCTTCCGCTTATCGAAGAGGGTACCAAGTGTGCACGCGGCACACACACACACACGCGCGCGCGCGCTCAGAAAATCGAGTCACGTTCGCATCGGAGACGCTTTTAAAATCTCGTACGAGATCTTGCAGCCTTTACGATTGTGTGGGTGAGCACTTTAATATCGCGATATATAGCTGCACTTATTGCTTTGCCTCGCATTACAAGCTAAAGCAATCGCGTACGTTGACGATGTTCACAATTTATCCAGGAACCTCTACTTTCAGCCTCATCTCCTATTTCTACTTCTTCTTCTTCTTCTTCTTTCTATGCTGCTCATCGATCGAGGTAAGTCTCTTCCGCAATCGCAAAATTATTCCGCAACCTTAAGTATTCTTCACCTGTAATTACCGGCGAAAGTTTCCAATCGCTTGAAATCATTTCCCTAGAGATCCGATCACCGGAAACCAATAGGTTTTATGTATCACTTCTCTTAAATTGCACATCTTCGCTTCTTATATTTAGACTAGGAAATTTCGTTTGGCTTTTTATCGCTCCAATATATTCTACGAAATTCTGCCCGATACTGTTGGCCGTTCCAATCCTCTCATTGTTTTTCCTCTTCATCCTCTCTTCCGCTTAGCTAACTTTTAATTAATTCGAGTCTCGGCGAAACTCTATGCACTAGGCATTGTACAAATTTGTTTAAAGATGAAAATCGCATTGCATAATGGCGGAGAAAGTTAAAATTCCTGGTAACAGGAGTTGCATGCAAAATGCGGAAACCGGAGAGGAGTAACTGCGATGCGACCTTAAATAACAGCATTTCCGCGACAGGAATAGCTAAGTGACTTTTAACCCGCCGCACTCCGAGTATTCTTTCGTACACGATCGATCGCTGCTCTAGGATATTCTTGAGAGGAACTCATTTCTACGATTTGAGAAAAGTGAAGCGAAAGGTTTTAGATCTCCCCCCCCCCCCTCCCCCTCATCTTCCGGTCGATGCTTCCATCTCCATTTTCAGTGGCATCGAGTAAAGTAGTCAGTTAATAGTCTTAACGAGAAACTGATAACATCATTTATTCCGCAGGCAATCGACTATTCTTCGCTGAGAGATGACGCATTTCCGGTTGTAGAGCATGGCGAGATTTCGACGGTGCGGCTTCTATACGAGGAGTTAAATGGAACCACTTTGAAGGATAGCTACAGCCTGCAGGAGAGCACGGAATATCTGTTGGATTATGGCGCGTTGTTGAGGACTCGTGTAGCAAAGACTTTTGGTCGGCTGCTGTACGAGCACTACGATGACTTTGGCATAAATGAGGTGGAGTCACTGTTTAAAGTCTATCAAGAGACCTTGGAGAGGAAGTATAATATCTTTGACATTGTGCCGAGTGTCCTGGAGGATCTGGACACCAGACCCTCGAGCATATGCAACTACATCCACAATAACGCGAATGCCTGTCTGAAAGGGAGCTCTCGAATCTGCAGAAGCATCTCGAAACACGACGTTCCCTACGCAGAAACGCTCTTCGCCCCGGCCTTGAACTTCTCTCGTCAAATCTATCGGAGATTCAAGATAGTCGACGAGTATCCAGCAGGATTCTCCCTGGCCGCCATCTTGAATCACCTACAAAGAGGTGCTCTGCACTTCAGTCCTGCTCTTTTTTCCGGCCTTTTGCACAACGTGCGCTACGAGAACCTCGACCACCAGGCCCGCAAGTCCGAAAAGGAACTGGCTCGTCATTTTGGGAGCAGGACCAACGCCAAGGACGAGGGTACCGAGTTGATGCCCGCGCCGCCAACTCCAGAAGAGTTGAAAACCGCCCGGAGCGTGGGTAGCCTCTTGAAGAGGTACTTGAGCACTCGCAAAACTCGCTTTCCATTTGCCATCCAGAGAAATGCCGAGGTCCTCGCCGGGAAAATCGTGGGCGACGTAAATATGGTCAACGAGAATATTCAATTGCTGGGCAATGTCTACAATAATGGTATTATTCGTGTTCGGTACCTGTTCGGCTTGGTCCTCCCCGATGATAACGTGGACGCTGACATTAGGGATGCGCGAGACTATCTCGTCGGCAAGATGGAAGAGCTGCAGAGGCTCGACAGGCACCTCGAGGTGGACAAGTACCAGCAAACATCTCCGGACCAAATAGTCCTGGATATTATCGGTCAACTCGAGGAAATCAATTTCGCGACAGACATCTCGAGGTCCTTGCAGGTCCACGCGGAATACTGGCACAGAAGTCGTATGATCGAGACCTTGAACGATCTTCTGAAACTGTTCGACGCTTACGAGAACCTCCGAAGGCTGCCAGAACACGAGAGCATGATGGGAGCGATAGACGAAATTAAGGAGAACTTGTGGGACTCGAAACTGATAACCATGGAAATCTTGTGCAACTCGCCAAGGCATTGCCTCCAGCTGGGGCTGGAACTTGTACTGAAGTGCAAACACCTGAACGAGAATACCAGAGAGTCGATATTGCGATTCCTCAGCTTCACCACGCCTAAGGGATCGCTGAAAGAAACGGATTGCTCTTTGCCAACGAGCGAAGCTGAGGTCCTTGAAACCGAAGCGGACTATTCCGCCATTGCTTCTTCTCAAGAAGAGCCTGACATCGATGAGAGGACATTCGGAGGTTCTCTGGTGGTCCCAAACGATTCGGACGAAGACTCGAGCGACGATTCATACGCGGACGAAGATTCGAGCGAAGAGTACAACGACGAGGCCAAAGCGTCGAGCTTATCGCAAATTGTGCCCAGTAATTTGCAAAAGGAATCTTTCGACGTAACCCTGAAGAGCATCGTCGATACTTCAACCAACGGATCAACCGTATCGATCGGCTCGGAGAAGAGGGACGAATCGCTCGATACCGTCGAGCTTAAGAAGAATCTCGCCGAAGACAGGACTACTTTTCCCCCGGAGAATGTATCCAACGCCACCAGTTTGAGTCTCTCGATACTGGACGAAGATCCTGAAGTCTCGACGACATCGTCGCTGATTTGCGACAACAAAGATCCGTACTATCACAAGAGTCTCGACAGGCTGGAAAGGTTAAAACGCATAAGTACACTACGTTCGACCAGATCGATCTCAAAGAGAAACCCGATATTCATCATTGACGCGCCAAAGAGAAAAAGCTAGAACTATCAGTAACGATGAGAGACGGTCACAACCGCAACAGTAACAATGACAAAAGTTAATTCCCATGTTAAATTCAACACGGACATCCCTTTTCCATTCGTATGTACATTCGCTGGTATCTCTGGTTGAGTTTCGTGCAGGAAAGTTTCAAGTACACGTGTAGAGACATTTTGGAAGAGCGAGAGAGGTATCTTAAGGGAGTCGATACCGTAGGAAATAGAAACGAGAGAGGGAGGGAGGGAGAGAGAGAGAATAGCAGTCTTAATTATTGTATGATATTTTGAGAGAGAAACGGTCGTTTTCATTTCCCTAAATAAAGATCCTCTAGAACTGGCAGTGCTTATTTTTATGGAAGCGGAGTTGATTCTTTCTTTCTAAGAGAAGGTGAATCAATTGTCTATAGAGCGACACGTGTAGGGAAAAATTGATATAAACGAGATGCGATGTAGGTCTGCACGTGCGACGAGGTTTCGAATGGATATCTATGGAGGACGAACCGTAATGTGAATAGAAATTACCACAGTTGGATGTCCCACGAGTTCCACGTGATGCTCGCGCTAACATATACGAATACACGCGCAGGTACACATCAACAGCCACGTATACATGCAAATATTAGCCGAACGACGACGACCACCGCCTCCAGAGACGCCTATGACATTTTATTAAGAAATCGAGAAAGATACATTTCCTGCAAGAAGTATGCCGGTCAAACGTAGGAGTGAGGACTTTCTCGAGAAAAATATTCAAAAGAAGATCAGGAATAGATTTGGGGAAAGTCTCGCCCCGAATAACGAAATTATTAACGCCTGCCGCAATTGGCGCGAAATTGGCAAAAAATTCTAGGAGAAATAACGCGGCATTTTCATTCGACTGTCGTCTGACAGCTCGTTCTCATTCGGATGAACGAAGCAAGACTTTGCAAAGCGACTTCGGCCGAATTCATTTGGGGAAATGAATGGATTTACGAAGGAACGAACGATGCGCGGTTATCAATCGAGTTTGCGAGTTTGCCTTCTCTCTCTCTCTCTCTCTCGGAGAGTTTTTTACGATCTCTCGGAGATTCCGCGAAAATAATCGATGCGAGGAGAAAATGCGCAGACTGCGTGTCGGTTTTAAGACATTAAGGCGCTCATAAATCGTCGCGTTCTTGCACGTGAATAGAACGTGCAAATAGGTATTTGCAGTTCTCATTCAACTTTTAACGTCATTTTGCCCCGTTGTTGTACGCGAAGCATGTGACCGACGACGCGCTGCCAATTTGAATCCGCTAAGTGCCTCGGAATTCCGCAAGAACAACGAAAGCAAACTCCGGGAGTACGTCAGAGTCCAGCCAGCGCCTTAATATACTTAAAATAAAGCTAACCTATTTATCGGGATTTCAGGTCATTGCCGTTCAAAAACTGCGTAATTAAAGTAGCGAAAAATTAGACCGGTCTGTCATCATCGGCTTCTCCCCGACAACTTTGAAAAACGAGAATATGACCAGGCGCGGAAAAGAGTAAGAGAGAGAGAGAGAGAGAGAGAGAGAGAGAGAGATAAGGGCCTCCTTAAAAATAGTCGGAATACAGCAATTGCCGGAGAAAATATATATATTTCAGAAATAGAATTAAAAAGTATCAAGGATGTTAAAAGTCGATATGCTTGAAATCCCTTTTATCGAAGATTTACGACTTAGCGTGTTAGATCACCGAGAGTTCCTACAAATGGACGATCTAATAATAACTAAATATTGATAAGGATGAATTCTTTTGAGTGGCAATGTCTGCCGGTTACAAAGAGACGCGCGGATAATGATAAGTTGTATAAAAATAGATTAAAAGGGGGACAACAGGGAGCGAGGGAAAGGGATGCAAAAAGAGTACGCGAAAATAAACGAGGGGGTAGGTTCGATTAATTTCAAGAATCGTAAAACTGTTGCTTCTCGTTTCGCGTCGTCGGGGAGCAAGTCGTCTCGACAGTGGTGTAGACGTCGTCGCGATAATAAAAATTCACGTTTGATATCTCACTCGCGCTGTTCCAGCTATCGATCAAGTAATTTCAGTAATCGAGCGTGCGAGTGTTGAAATGGCGCGGCTTAAAAGTCCACGCGAGTAAAACGGTATTGGTACCAGAGTGGCGTTGGCAGAGGACAAATGTAACATTTATATCGATAGCACTCGATGGAGAATCAAGCGCTGTATCTCTAAATCGAAGTTAGCCTCGAAATAGATATATCCGAGAGGAATTTGTATTCTTCCATCAAGCGCCTGAATAATTCTGTGCAACCGCGTGATAAATCGCGGCGGGGCTATCGCGCGTTTCTCCTCTTAGATTTTCCTTCGATTTATTCCAAGAACGTAGAAAGGCTGGAAGAATGAATCGGGATCGACGGACTTACCCGCCATTTTCCCCGCAGACTTAACGCGCGCGTGTGTGTACCGCTGATAAATGTTTTCCACGTAAAACTTTTCATCGCTCTTTATCGTCGGTAGATAATAAAATAATAAAAGTTCGGAATATCCGTCTCGAGGGGCCCGGGGTGTAACGATAATTCGCGGGTGCGCCGTTTTCACGGCGAATCTTATTTCGGACGAAGCAATCGTTACTAATGCGAGGAGGGAACAATGTATCGGGGAGATGGCAGATTTTCTCACGTTTTGGAACTGGCACCGCGCGATGCACGGGTGATTAAATTTAGGCGGAGAATAAAGCGAACGTGAAAAGTGGTCTTAAATTGGAATGTTTTATGAGCCAACTATCATCGTCGCACGGACGTGGGTTTCGCGCCTTTGCCGTAAAACAGATAATAAATATGTATATACACGTGCGCGCGATACTGTGGGCAAATATCTCCCACTCGTATCGTAAGTAGTTTTCTTTTATAATCGCCGCACATTTTCTTCGATATTCCAGCGGAGAATCTTTTTGCGCGCGCGCGCGTCGATAGAAATCAAAAAGTTACAGCTAGTCTCGCTCCATCCTTGGAATCTGTCGGTTATCGGATTTCGTCATAGAGAGATACTTAAAATCTTGGCTTAAAATCCCCGACTCCCCCAACATCGTAATACAATGGTTCTCTAATCACCGCAGTATCCACGATAAGTACCTTCCGACAAAAATAAGTCGTGCGATACGACCAACGATGATGTCCCATCATCGATGTTATTACGAGCGTTATTGTTCGAGAAACGCGCTATAGAACGAGGTATTCTCAGAAATTAGCGGTGTTATTTACGATTGCTGAGATGCTGAAAAATTGTAGCGGTGCAATTTGATGTTTAGATAAACACGTTGCGCGATACTATTACGAGTTGCGCTTCTAACGTTTCTCGAAGGAAAGTGCTATTCGAGAGCGCTTCGCTTCTACGCTCCAATTTTCTGCTATCGCGTCTGCACTCTGGACTCGAATGAAAGAGGTTCCACCAGAGCGAATGGGACGAACAGTGGAGAGACACCGGTGAAATTAGAACTAAATGAGAAAAAAGGAAAAAAGAAGCAAAATCCTCGCTCTATTTTTCACAGCGATATCGCGCGTGCGCGGAAAACCGGATGCTACGAACGACAGTCGTGCTCGCGAACCTTCGAGTGGTTTTGAAAGATGCAAAATTTCCAGAACCTTAAGGGGATCATCTATGCAGCATTCCGCGAACACTGCGCGCAAATCGATAGGGGGATATTTTAATTTTAGCCAATGGAGTGTCCCGTCGGAGTTGAACTTTCAGAGATCCAGGATGCGCGCGTGCTTCTCACTGCGATTCCAGGAGCTTCGAAAAAAAAAAAAAAAAAAAAAAAAAAAAAACGAAACAAACCAAAAGAACAGGAAAAAGAAGAAGAAGAGGAAGAAGCTTAGGGCTATGACCGATACGACGCGAAAAGTATTACGCAGGATCCACGTCGGATGATGGCGGCAAAAACTAAAATAGGAAGGGGATGCCGCGTTGTGCGCGAACGCGCGTACATTTGCACATCGGCATAAAATTGGCCAAGTTTAAAGTGCAATCTACGCACTTCTCATTGTAATCAGCTGACCGTAGTCGAGGATGAATAACTCGGAAAGATGGCGGCCTATAGGAGCACATCGCTATCGACAGTCAATCTCTATGCAAATCTCCCACGCAAGACGATTCGACCCCGCGCTTTTACAATCGATCTTTTTCTCGTCTCTCGGCTAGACGCGCTTCTTTTCTTGCCGCATTGTGAAAACACGCATAAAAATACTATTTTAGTACTCATCGCGCGCGGTTTCTTGTCTCTCGGGTCAGATGATTACGAGTCCTACAGGCGCACACGGTCTTGAGATCTTCGCTCGCTCTTCCTCTCTCCCTCTCTCTCTCCATTACATTACTCGCGAGCTATCACTCGTGAAAAGAGCTCTTAAATAATTAAGTCGAGGAGGCAAATGGCCAGATAACGCGATCACCAGAGCCCGGAATACCAATCCATTAACGATTGCCAACGAGTACTCGCGGCGCGCGCGCGAGCGGACCCAACGAGATGGACCCACGGCATGGATCGAAGAAAAATGATTTTACACTCGAAGCATTCAGGGCTCTTATCGACGGTTTTCATGAAAGAACCAGAAAGAGAGAGAGAGAGAGAGAGAGAGAGAGAGAGAGAGAGAGAGAGAGAGAGAGAGAGAGAGAGAGAGAAAGAGAGAGACGGTCGATCGCTTAATGGAATTCCATGCAAACCGATAAAGTCCGATCTCTCAGGAGGTCCGTCCTCGTAATCGCACTGTCAAGTGCGATGACCCGTGGGTCCGAATGGGACAATCAACTTATAATACCGCGATAGACCACAATCGGATCGAGCGATTTTTACTCGATTACGATCATCGATAACGAGTCGCGATCGATCCGGCGAGTTCGCGCCATCCCAAGATGGAGTCGATCTCGCGAAAAGGATTCCAGAACTCGAGGACGCGAACCGGATGATGCCGTCGTCGACGCCGCTGCTTCCGCGCCCCCTCTTGTAGGCCCAAAAATAGAAATTCGATCGCTCCTGACGCGACCCAAAACCTCCGGGCGCGTGACCTACCACAAGAGAGCCCTTGCTCGATTTCCGCAACTTTTCGCTGAAAACGCGCCCCGGTGACCTACGCCAAGGGCCTTCCGGGTCCCCAAAAGAGGCCCAGGAAGGACCGCGAGGGACCCTCTCTCTCGTTCTTTTGGGAAAACTGAAAATCTTCGAAATTTGAAGAACTCCAAGGTCAAACGCTCGAAGGGCCACGGAAGCGCCTTAAATTCTCTAAAAGAACACGCTCCCCGGGTGTGTAAGAGACGCGCGTACACACTGTCCGTGTGTGTGTTTGCATCCGCATATACCGGGTGTACACCTAGCGCGAATCTTACGCGAGCTTCGCAGACTCGCCGCTAGTGTGGCTACGTGGCGCTTGTCTCTCGTGGAAAGAAACGCGACACCCGATAGACAAAATTGGCGACGGAACCGCTAATCATCGCGGTTTTGCCGAGTCTCTCACCGAGACAACTATTTTTGGAGCAGTCGTAGGACTGACAAGGAGAGGATCCAAAAAGTGTGTCTCTCATCGATTTTTGATAATTTTTTTTAGTTTTTTATAGGGCACTTTTTTTTTCAGATGAAAAGTTTCTTTTATTGTTACATTAAAGAAATTTGTTTTCATTTATAATTGCAAAATCAATATTTCTTAAACTTTCTATTTCCGTAGCCATGTCTTTTCCATCCTTTGTAAATGTTCAATTAGTAAACGTCTATTATCGCTACGAAGAAGGGCTTCCTCTATCGTAATATTACAGAAATGTTTATAGTTTGATTTAAAAATTTTATAACTTCTTGAAGTACCGTCATAAAAATTGATGTAAAAATAATTTTTAAAAACTTAAATCGTCCTGTACGAATTTAATTGCAGCATCATTAATAGTTTTCCTATGCTGACACGAACGAATTAATTCTTTTATATTATGATCCTGCAATGTTTGTTTCTCGTCATTGTATGAAATATTTAATATTCCTTGCGCATGTTTTTCGCTCAAACTGTCCACTGAAAAAAATAGCAGGGATGATGGGGCACGGTTTATATACCGGGATGTTTATATAATTTTGTATGCCATTATAATTTTCAATTATTTATACAATTCATTGTCATAAGCCCTGGGGATCTTTTACCTCTTATTCCAATCCCTTCCTTTCTAAGATATTTCGTATCTTTAGTGGTTAATAAAAAGAAATTAGGATTTTCTCGTAAAAATTTTAGTAAGTTGTATAATTTATCAACATTACGCTCGAAATAATCATTGTTGAGAATTGCCACTTTAGACATCTTTAGACGCCTAAATGAATTCATCAAAATGCATAAGATAACATTTCATTTCTGTATTCATCTGTATCTGCGAGTGATCCATTAATAAATTTTTATTTTGCGCGCGATTAATGGCTTCCTCTATACTCATATCGGACAAACGTTTGCATTTCGATTTGAAAATTTTACAACTACTATATACAAATATTATAAAACTTCTATATTCACAGTATATATAGTTCTCGATACTTTTTGTATATTTGGCAAATGTTCATTTTCCTTCATTCCTTAATTCTTCATCGATTATTTTATTGTCTGCGTCATAAACAGTTTTTCGACGTCTGTATAATTTGTATAATTTTTTAATTTTATAATCAATTGTAATTCCTTCATTGCACAATAAAGTACAAATAAAGTACCGATATTCGCGATTCACCTCGACAAATTTCTTCTTGATATTTCTTAAGACACTTGAAAACCAAATAATTATTGTTTTTCTCTCAATTAGTAAATTGTATAATTTATATCAACATTACGTTCAAAAATAATCTTTGTTGAGAAGGGTTTAAAACCATCGCGTGATCATCGTCATTACAGTTATCATCATTATCATCATCATCATCATCATCATCATCATCATCATCATCACAGTTTTCTTCGCTTGCTAATGAACCGTAATTAACAAATTACAAATTATTACAAGTCTTCGCAACTTTTACATAGTGCTGGATGATACATATCATAAAAGCATTTGAAGGAATAATCATTGCTGCTATACCACACGAGCAACGAATGAAGGAGACAAGCCATACATGTGCAAGGTTTTGCTAACAATTGTACAAAAAAATGGATACCATTGACACTTAAAGACAAGTCTCTATCTTCAATTAATTTGGAAGCAAACCGAGCTGTGCTCAGCCGTAGTTAGGACAACCTACGCTTCCGCGGTTCCTCTTCCTCCTGTTCTCCCGTATCCTCGGGACCAATTCCCTGGAATATCCTACAAACCTTCGGGACCCCTGCTCCCAAGGTTGATCGCACGGATCCCCCTGGACCTGTTCCCGCGATCTTGCGCTCCTCCAAGAAGCGCGCCTTCCTTGGTCTCCTCCTCCGTGACCTTCGGAGCTCCTCCCAAGGTCAAATCTTGCGTATCGTCCAGACCCGCGCGATCGTCGTTGCTCGATCCTTGCGACGACACCGGTCTCCAAGATCTCAACGGGGAGTGCCTCTCCCAACCTTGCAGCAACCTCGCGTTCTTCTTCTCGATAAATTTTCCCCATCTTCCGCAAACTGCTTCGGCCGCGATTTCCATTGACCTTGAAAATGCAGAAACCTCCAGCCGATCCTTCGAACGAGCGAAGGGCCCGCTTGGCTGCGTTCGCCTGCAGGGTGCGCTAAAAGATGGCGCCGGCACGCGGGAGTCCTTTCAAGAACTTCGACCTTAAACCGGGCAACCTTGCACCCCTCGGCGAGCCAGTCGAGGGCCTAGTGAAAAAATGGGACGAATCGCGCGCGCGCGGTTGCCGGTTCGTGCATACCCCGCGGGATTGTCGAGGTCGGGGGTGCAGTGGCGTGCAGGGTTGTGCCCACGAGGAGGAGGAGGAGGAGGAGGAGGAGGAGGAGGAGAGCGACGCCGACGGAAGGGACGCGGAAAAGAGGCGAGGGCTACTCGTCGTCGGGAGCGAGTTTCACTCGGTTTTACCGAGAAGGTTTGGGGTATGGCGTCCATGGCCGGTTTTGCTCGGCCAATCGGAACCCGACGTCGACGCGACGATCGGGCAAGTTCGGCAGCCTCGAGTTTGCTCGAACTGGCTCGGCCGAAGCGGGGCTTCATCGTCGCGGCGAGTCTTTCTCAGCTTCGAGTTTTCAGCTTGGCCAGTCTGGCTCAGTCCGTTCAGAGACTTGCGTGGCTTTCTGCCAGCACACGAGCTCCGAGCGCGAGCTCCGTCGATCAGAGTCAGGTTGTGCGCGCGCGCGCACCTTGCAGTGTATACAAGTATACAGGCATTGCCCTACCGACCGGCGCGAGGTCGCATCTCCAGGAAACGAGGCTGCAGTGCTTCACTCGCAGGCAGCTCGTTCAGGCTCCGACGAAAAATTACATACGGAAAATCTACCCAAAGGGAACACAGAGAGACCGAGAGAGAGAGAGAGAGAGAGAGAGAGAGAGAGAGAGAGAGAGAGAAACGAGGAGAGCCCGAGAGAAGGGTTGAAAGAGAAAAAAAAAAAAAGGAAGAGAGCAGGTAGCGAACAACCCTCGGAGTTCAAGGAACGAATCTCACCCATTTGGAGGGGACGCCGAAGAGTCCACTACCATACGCACGCATACACATACACATACACACACACAGATACACGACTCTCCGGAGTGTACTTTCCTGGGGACAAAGTTTGGAGCTTTGACGCGCGCTTACCTTCTATGCGAGACTCGCCGGAGGAAAGGAGAGGAAGGTGAAAGACGGAAGTTCGAGGGGAGGGGAAGGGAAAAGGGCCAGTCCACATCCGGAAAGATCGCAAAGATCCTTCCTCGCAACCTTCTCCGTTCCACCGTCGTCTCTCCAACTACGAAAACGGCACGTACAAAGTTTGCCGACACAGATTCCACGAGGAGAGACGCGCGCGCTACGTGCTTGGTGTTGGAAATTTGTCTGGTTCTCTACGTTCCCTCGCGGGAGAGAGAGAGATTTTCCTAGGGCGACGCGATTGGTCGAAATTTTCAAGCACCCCCTCATTGGCCGCGACCAGCCGGATTCGCGATTTATTGGCTCGAGCTGGTAACGATCCTCGCTCACCACGGCGACGTTCATTGGCTCGAATTAAAATCAATCGCCGGTTCAAATCCGACGCGGGCCTCTCCATTGGTCGCGCGCGCTGCGTTTCAAATACTCTTCCTCGTTCCTTTCCACCGTTATTTTCCTCCCTCCGGTGCGTCACCCTTAAGTCGCGCCAAATTTCCAAATTCGCGCGCGCGCGCGCGCGCGCCGACGAATCGCCCGACTGCAGTTTTCGAAAAGTCGGAGGAGCCGCGGGAGTCCTTTTGACGTCTCGACAAGGTTCGTCACCCCGATGTGTGGCAACATCTCGTCGCTGTACCCGAGGAGCAACTGACAACGGAAAGGAGCGACGATCGAATTGCCCGGGGTGCTTCTCTTCGGGGCTGACTGAAACTTCTCTCGTCTGGAAAGTTTTTCTACTCGCGGACGAGCGAGGAGAGCAGCCCGGTCTTGGCGGGAAGAAGAATTTCTCCTCTGGGTAAGTGAATTTTTCTCTTATAAATCACCAAGCAGCGCTGGACCACGCTGCCGCTACCACTACCATCGCAGCTGTTATCACCACCACCGCGAAACGCGTCTCCTCCGCTCATGTGCACTTTTGCGCTTCCAGCGGGAGATGCTTGCGCAAAGATCGTCCGCGTTATCCGCGCGCTACTAATTTTGTCAGGGGAAATCAATAGACAATTCAATTCAATTTGACATTGCAGCGTCGGGGTATTGTTTGTACTCCCTCGCCCCGTATTTTACCGATCGGTTCTTCTCCAACCGGACGAATTCGTCTCTCCCACGTGGCTTCTCGCAAGGATTCGACGAGGTGCTTTGCTACGCGCACCTTTCGGCTCCGGCAATTCCTCGGCTTCGAGAGGGAGAGAGTTTGGAGGCGAGAGGAGGAACACGCGGGAGCAGCTTTGCGTCGCAAGTGCGTCTGGCAAAATAAGAAAACGAAAGAAATTGCACCGGGTACGAGAGGCACGTTTCTGACACAGTCGAAAGAATTTTTCATTCGATCGCATTTTGTCTCGGGACCTCGACGGGGACAAGAACGACATGGGGGGAAATCGTCTTTGAAAGGTTGACCAGTTCCGCGCGAAAGCGCGCGTGGATGACGGTCAAAGGACCGCGCGGAATCAATGACGACGAATGCGCGATGATCCGCGTGCTGTGCAAGACCTAAGCGAATTTTCGACGGGGCAGCCCCCCGCTGTCACCGCTGCTCGATGACGCTTGGACGCGAAACTATTTCCTCATCGAACATCGTCGAGGGGCAAGTTTGATAAGGTTCAACGACTCTCTCTCTCTCTCTCTTGTCAGCGGTAAAACTGTCGAGGTTCTAGAGCGGATACCTTTCGAGGACACCGTCCCTTCGAGGATTGCTCCAAAATCGTTTTCGCGAAGGGACCGGAACGAGTTGCCATTGAGAGTTTCGTCTCGTCTCCTCGCTATTGTTGTCATCGTGTCGCGCCTTCTTAACGCATATGCATGCAGTCGCGTAAAAAAGTCCGTGGAAAAACGATATTAAACAGTAATGCAATTAACGAGGTTAAAAGCTCAAAAGTAGCAATTACACGGATGACAGGAGAGTCTGGAAAAAAGTGCGGTGTAGCTAGAGAGAGAGAGAGAGAGGGAGCTTTCGGTAAAATAAACCGGTGGAATCTTTGTAAGTCAGGGTCGGTGGAAGGGGTGTTGAGAATTCGTGGAGCGCAAAAGAGTAATTTTCCTGCAGGAAAGAAGGGGAGGGAGATGGAAACATCTGTAGTCACGGAGTCATGTCATATAATATCGCGTCGATGCGGTTCACTTGTCTCTTGGATTGACATATATAGAGTACACACTTGCGCGATATTCCCTCGGCAGAGCCAATCTCCGAACAAAAAACTACACGGTTTTAATAGATTTTTCTCTTTTTCAAACTCCGTTCTACTTAACTGATATAATATCGAGAATGTGATCTAACCGGATAAAATAAATTATTAATCCACGTCGCTCTCCGCGATGGACTAATGGTTGATAATAAATGACTTCTTTTTCTCGCGGCACACCTGCTCAAAAAAGGTTAATCGAACCAAACGTTTCAACTCTAAGACACACACGCGCGCGCGCGCGCACACATACATCGCGTTTAGAAAGTTTAGAGGCTCCTGTCCGTTGTGTCCCTTACGTAATTCATTTGGAAGTTTGCAACCTTTTATTCGTTACATCGAATAATATGCCTCGCACCTTCGAATAGAACTGAATTTTCAAGATGGCGGACACTCTTATTTTTTTACATCCACTGTTTGTTCTCTCCGCTAAGCGTCGGAACAATACCGCGCGTTGAACTGTTGATATTGATTTTTAACGCGTCGCGAATTTCTGCAAACTTATTTATTCGGTATTGATAAAGCATAAAATATCGGTAATGTTGATTTAGAGACAAGTGTTGACGATCTAACGATAAACCTCGTACGGGAACTTGGAACAGCTGTAGAGCATTTTATTATACGGACTGAGCTTTTTTTTCTTTCGGCCCGATGCTTATGAGATTTACGATGACACTAATTGTATGTGGTAATAATGGTAATAATGGTAATAATGGCACTCACCAGGCTGACGCGCCGGCTATGGAATGTTATTCGAAACTTATCGATTTTGCGCGAACCATTAAGAATAGCTCTGGCTTCTCGTTACTTCTCGTTAGTGGCTTACCGAGGCATTTTTATGTTTGCAAATTTGCACGCGACAGTGTTTAGCGAGAAGAAAAAAATTTTTCAGCTATTCCGTAAATACTCCATAGTTCCTTGGGCACACAAAAGCAAAATGGGCGCCATCGATCAATTACCTTGGGACACGAGACAAATTAATTTACGACTTTCTATGCGACTCAATTACAGAGGAAGAAAAGTCTCCATTCAAGAGAGTTAGTTTTTTTCTTCTGCTAATTTCTCAAATGAAGTCAGGTGCAGACTTTCCTCTTTGTCTTCCTCTTCTTCTTCTTCTTTGACTTTTTCTCTCTCTTTCGGAGATCAGCTGATTTCTGAACGGCCGCTAGCCCCTTTTCGACTTGACCGGCCATCGCGATATATTAAGCGCGAAGAAACACTTCCTTTTACAAATAATTGAATTAATTGCTCGTGAAAAAAATCTTTTCTTCTCTCGCTTGGAAGCATCGCCACGATGTTTTGGCATTCATTTCACTCGGTGATTACGTTCCTGGAAATTTCCGCTTTCTATCTTCGTACTCGGCGAGAGCATCTTGCAAGTATCAAAAGATTCGAAACATTGCGTGATGCTGGGAATTATAGCCAATTCACCTACTACTTTTACATTCTCGATTATACGTCTTTCCATGGTTACTGCTAATCTACACAGTGCAGCAGCGCGCGCGTTCCCTTTCAAGTTTATCCACCGCGACGAAATTCATCCTGACTGGTCAGCGGTAAAAATCAATTGTCTTTTTAAAATGCGGAAAATTACGGTAAATTTGTCAGAAAGCGACAAGATTAAACGGCGATAAATCATCGGTCTACGCAAAAGTAAGAGAAACACCGGGGAATTAAAATAGTTTATATCTTAAACGACTGATTATTATGGCAATTAAGTATTGCAATTACTATCGGTTTGTGAAGAAAAAAGAAGAAGAGGCAAAAAAGAAAGAAAAAAAAAAGAAGAGAATATTGCCTTTTCATTTCAATTTTATCCGGTGTTTTGCTTACGGTGGCTAAATGTTATTGTTAGCGTTTATTTATTTCTATTTTATGTAACTGCAATTTATGTGCATTTATCGGAATAGCGATATCTTTACTGGGAAGCTGAAATTGTTGAAAAAGTTGAGAATTGTGACACAGTTGTTACGGGCTGTGTTTGAGCTCTTAATTGAACTCTGCTAATCATTTTGCGCGACTATGATCGGAAAAGTACCGTGTAAGAGTTCACACGCAAAAGCTTCCTCGCGCATAGCTTTCTCGCGATAGTTTACGCTGATAAGAATCGTTCGCTTTTATACTGCCAATTAAACTTTTTCCTCCTGCAACTCTCCCGCGTGATGCGTTATGCTTTAATGAAAATGTGGGGAGGGGGGCGGCATCGTGCACAAAATTGGAGAGATTCGGATAGAAATTTTGTCAGCTGAGAGAGCGAGACCTGGAAAAGTATCGCGAGAGCGAAACTCGAGCATTTTCTTCGGAAGTGCATTCGTCGCTTTGCGAGACTTTATTATTACGCTCTGAGAAATCGGCCCGAAAAACTTGCGAGAGAGTGGAAGGACGAAGTTTTCCGCGCTTTTTTGCTCGGACGGTGAATATTAAAAGCATGGGATAAGAATCTGATCGGGTCAGCAGTGATTCTCATTCGCCTTAACCCAATTCGCTGGTACGATGTGCTCCGCACGATCTGTGCCGATGATTACGGCGTAAATCGTGTTTCAGCGATAACCACCAATGCCAGTGCCATGATGTCATTGACATAGACACACATGGCCTACACGCGTTATGTGTATCACCAGTTACTCCAATCACCACGCCTTTTCCACCAATAGTCGAAAAGTCGCGCGCATTTTCTCGCGCAATCCGATCACCGATGTTGAAAAGAGTTCTTAACCTCGATGTTCAAAACAGTTTCGAGAGCTTATCGGTAGTTTAGGACATTGAAATGGAAAGGAATTACGTGGAGAATCCTCCCACGCATAATAGACACCGACGGATTAAGCTTATCGGATTAAACTTAAGAGAGATTAGAGTTTAGTAAAGTTTTCGGGAGATTAAGTGTCGCGCGAATAATTGTAGGTGGCGCCGTTTGCTAATCAGCTCTATCTGCAGTGATCTATAAGAAGTACAATGAGTTCTTCTTCGTTCAATGAACTTTTTCGTCTTTTCTGACGCAACCAACAGACGTTTCCATTCTGTAGCATTTTTCTTCTGAAATTATGTAGCTCCATGTATTTACAGAATGAGAAAAAAAAAAAAAAAGGAAAGAAAAAGGCGGGGAATATAAAGCAATTTTTGTCAATGCAGCAAAATTGTACCTTTCTTATCGATCATGGGAATGATGAATCACGGAGTGAAGTGATTCTGGTGGGCTCCGATTGATTTCAACCTTTTATTGCGCCAATTGCACGAGCATTGGGTGTTATAAAAGGTAATTTATCGTCGCGGGGCCATCGCTATTTTTTCAGTAAGCTCAATGGTACAGTTGATTACTCGCGTGAAAGCATAAAACCTGTGAAGTTCCAAGAATTCTCACATTGGCATTTTCCCCTCATTTAAGAGCTCTCTCATGGAAACATTCAGAAATGGAAATTCAATGAAACGATCTATTAGCCAAAGCTCGGTGAATATTAACGCAAATTTTAATTAATTTCGAGAATTAACCACCTGAACAATTAGTACCGTACTACTTAGCTTTGTTTATCGATTCAACATTATGCCTCGTTCGTTATCGCTGCAACTTTTTGGAGGGTACAAAGTTCCTCCAATAATTGATTTCTATTCCAGCGCAAATAGATATCCACTCAAACAGTAAATCAAAGATTTAATATAAACATCGGTTTATCGCAATGCGTGCTTCCCATTGCCCTATTTGGTTACGAAGCGACAAGATGAATGATGTCTCCCATTAGCCGGAAGTGAATAGAAACATTACGAAGCCGAGAAAAACTGCTGGATGCCGGATATTATCCAGTAAGATTTTTGAGATTTTCGTATTGGAGCTTAAAGTGAAAAAGTAAAGCATGACTGTCAAAGTGCATAAAGTGGCGTGCGAATATTATCGTTGTGCAATTATCTTTTATCCGCTCGTGTGCGGTATGCACGGCATAGATAAAAGGCGAAAAAATGCCATTTAATGCGATTCCCGTTCATAATTGCAATTACCACGGCACGACAATCCTTATTTTAGGAATGTGATATAATTCAGCTTGCACTTGGAATGAAATTTTATTTTTCGCAGATTATCACTTTTATTCAACTTCGATTGATTTACATTGACAAGTAACGCGTGGTGCGATACTAATAATGGCAGATAAATTTACATGGAAAAGTAGTAGATAAAAAGCGCGCAAGAAAAGTCGCGGATTCAATTATAGAGGCGACGAAGAAACTTTTATATAGAAGAGACTCGGCTATTTATAACAATGGCGGATGCAAATGAGAGATTTTCAAAGAAACGGAAGAAACGTCAAATTTAACTATTGGCCGCGTATGGCTCGTGTGCGCTTGTTCGAATCATTAAATCATATTGTCGGGAACTTGTGTGCGAGTACTGTAATTGCGTATATTAAATGCAATTAAATGGAACGCGTGTGTTTCATTTGAGTTTAATTAAATTCCATAAACAAAGAAAGAGTGTGCACAATAAAATATAACTTGCTGAGTTATGCGTAGAATATACATCATATATATATATATATATATGTGTGTGGATATGAGTTACTGTTGTATATATTGAGAATGAAAGGCCGCCGTTGTGGTCGTACCGGTTCAACTGTCATACGGAAGGCGCGTGGCCTAATCAAAAAGTTACGAAGTCCACGGCCTGATGAATTCAACCGGTTAGTGGAACTTAACCCCACGATCCTTCGAAACGCTAACTCATTTCAACGGAATTTGCCTAGTTTCATAAATTAATCTTTGCATCTTCGGAAATTACCCATATCCCTTTGCACCTGAAACTGCCCCGAACGGCCCATTTTTTCTACTCCTTGAACTACTTTTGAAACTTTGAACTCTTTTCTACGCCGTTGGCGGAATTTCAACGTGCGCGATTATAAAACACTCTTCAAGATTATACGTACAGAAAAGATGAAGATTCGATTTGCCAATTAAAAGTTAATTATGCGATTGATCACAAATCTTTGAGACAAAACGCGGTGTGGTACGATGGGCATATCGATTGATAATAAGATTTCTCAGATAGAGTTTTTTCTCCAAGATTATAATAATCGTTGTAAGAATTTTCTGCCTAGAAAATATGATTGATCGCCAATCGGTTAAACGAGATACCACGAAAGCGTATAGATAAGTTTAGAAAATGATCCAGCTTGGCGACGATCGACCATTCGGAGAGGTGAGAATGACGTTCGTTCCTTCATCTTTTCACTGGTTCGTCGCACTTTGCTCGTGCACGATGGTCCCCATTGAGTAATATCGAAGAAAATCTGCAATCCCTTCCTTCTTTCTTTCCCGCTAACAGACACACGATTGTCTAACTCAAAACATCGTTTCGTCGGAGTCATTGGATTTCCATTCGTCAAGTCACCTCTTCGATTATCGTCGTTGAATTCAAGAGAGATACGGACCCCCACATCTTTGTTCGAAAAAAATCAGTACAGTTTCCATATTTTCTATAGGGAAGACACACACTCGTGCTCCCCGCGTAGAAGAAATTTGTAGTAGGTGGAGGATTTCAACTAGTAGAGTGGAAAATCCGTGGTCGCGACAAATTAGCATTCATAATGATTGCGATTATCGTAACCTCACGTTCTTCGGTCGATTTGTCATAAGTGGTTAATCAGCAGTCGATGGAATAAAGTTGTCATGACTCGAAACGTGTTTGAATGCAGTTCCACTGCTCAAAGATCACCCGCGAGTGGTCCTCGATGCGTAAGCAGCGCGAACTTGCTAATCCATCACGTTTTTCAAGGGGTTTAGGACGTTATTGTTTGTTCCAAAATGGCCGGGCCGACACGTGGTGCTAATTCAATTAACGATTAACAGAATCGTATGAATCACTCGTCTTATAAATGATACAGGTGCTTGAGATAAATCGAAGAGCAGTGGTTATCGGTGTCTTTAACAATCAGATTCTCACCTCTTCCATGAGAGGGAGAGGGAGAGACGCTACGTTACATCGATTCAAATTGCGCGATTGTCTCGCGAAGTGCAAGAGTAGCACTCGATTTTTAATATAGCGAAGCTCGCGAAGGTTCTCGCACAGCGTAGGCATCGTAAGCTCGCTAATTGGTCAGGTTTTTGTAGGTTAACTCCATATAATTTACAATAAAATGGCCGCCATAACACGTGGAGGCAACTTTTAAATATAGAAAGATTAACAAGTGAGCGACTAATAAAGTTGCGCCTTAACGAACGTGTTCGAGTGAATTTTAATCGGTTCTCGGATGATCTTGAAAACTCGTTACATATACGGGCAATATCGATTATCATTTTTACCTTTATAGTGATTAATAGTTTCAGCGTTCTAGATCGATTCGCTAGTCAGTCGCTTCAGAGTTTCTTGGACTTGACGGTCTTCAGGGACTTCCTGGACTTTGCGAAGAGGCGCGTTGGGATTGTCACTTTTCAGCGGATTTTCATCGATTTCGCGAAACTTATCATTAGCGAGTCTTGGAAATGTCTACAAGAATAAGTAGGCTCGACGAAGGATAAGCGACAACTTTATTCGAGTGATTTGCGATGAATGGCTGTTGCCACCTCGTCGACAAATGAACGCTAGAGATAATGCTCTTTACCTTACTAATCACCTGCCTTAGATCGTGTCAGTTTGTAAACTCGGTTCTGATTCACTGAAAGTTCGTGCAAAATACAAGCTACGGCGCAGTGGCTCTCAACCAGACCCCCACCGTTTTTATGGGGCTCTTGCATAATATTTTATCATTCATAAAAATCCTTCGTGCAAATATAAAAAAGGGCACTCTCGTCTTCTTTTACGACACCATAAATCTCGACTTTCTCCTTTGCCTACCAACCAATTTTACGTGGAATAAAAATAGAAATTTCTTTATCCTTTCCATTATCGATTGATTCCTGCTGAGAGAAGCATCTGGTGATTCTCTTGAAAAGCCTCGAGAATTCCACCGCTTCAAAATTACGAGCGGTTCTTGCATAATCCGTTGTTTATTTTAATAAACGAGCATAATTTCGATAAGAAAATCGAGGCTTGTTAGTTATCGCTCGACCATTAACGTCCATCAAAACTATAGTACGAGAACACGTGCGCGAGTGTCAGCCATCTTCGTAATATCCTTTCATTTTTACCACTTTCTCGCGATTTCCTCCGTCAGCATCAACAGTTTCCATTCATCCGTAAGTTTCGCCGGAAGTCTCTGTCGACTTTTCATCGAGAGGACTTTCCCGAAATTCTGGGATATGGCTAACGCGCCGCGCAACCAACGATCGGTAATAATGGAGCTTCTCGTTTTGTCTATTCGAATGACGTCACATCGACGAGCGCAACTTGGACGCGTACGTCCGGAATATTTTTGTTGCGCGAGTACGCCACCACCACCACCGCCACCTTTTCCTTCGCTGAAATACACTGTTTGTCAACGGGCGGACAAAACAAGTTTTCCGCAATCCTGCGCGAACAACAAATATTCCACCACTTTAACAAATATTGCCTCGTGGTCATTGCACACTAGGAAGATTGCCCAAAACAACAATTGGCCCTGTCCCGTTCAAAAATCCAGCGGTGATTCTCTAAAAGTTTTCTCAAGTTCCCCCGCGACAACTCTTCAGCGCGTTGATGAAGAATTGGCGGGAAATCTAAGAAACGTTTATGGAACCTTCGACCAAAGTGCTCCGAACCGCAATTCCCTTTCATAAAATCCCATGGATTTCCCTCCGCATGGGACTCGCCGATATTCGCTGAAACTCTAACAACACTCCTCATCTTTTATTGGAACGCGAGTCCGCGACCTCGATATGTTCAATTCGCTTTTCACCGGAGCCACTTGAACTCTGGCGATGCAGTCGAATTCTGACAAATTTATGGAACCTTCTGATAAATTAACTTAGAAACTCGATATTTCATATTCTCACTGAGGTTTTCCGCTCGTTTTGCAGAACTACCAACAAAATCGGTGGTACCGCTTTCGATCCTTTTAGATTTTTTCTTGGATCGCTTTCAAGGTCACTGGGCCACGTAAAAGGGAATTTCTATCCAGCGGGAATGTTGAAAGGATGTTGCGTGTAGATGCTGCTGCCCGATGGTTTCAGGTAAAGTTAGAGTGGGTGGGTGCCTTATCATTTTTCGTCTGGCTGCGGAGAAGAGAGCGAGAGAGAGAGAGAGAGAGAGAGAGAGGAGGGGGGGGGTCAGGTAGAGAGAGGCAGATGAAGAGAAAGAGACGAGTGTAATTTCAGAATGTCTCGCGTGCGCATGCTGTCAGCTCTAGGAAAAAAGTCTAAAGCGGCCTTGGGCTTGACTTCCACCATATCGTCTGGTCCGTTGCCCGTCGATGCCCCGTTGGCTCTCTTAGATTCTCGCTGAACATTCTCAATGCTCGCGCTTAATGGCTTCGAGCCAGTTTTTGACCCGACTGCTAAGTGCTTCTTGACACGATGTCCAACGTGAACCAATAGTCTGCATTTCCCTTAAAAAAAAAAAATTCAGCAGAACCATCATCCCTGCACGAGAATCCTTGGTTCTAAAACTAGTGCAGGAGGCCACTCCTCTCCCTGTCCCTCCCCTACCCCTTTTGAAAAAGTGCTCCATTAGCGTTAAGCAATGTTTTCAGCTCTTCCATGCAGATCCATTGTACAAGACAAATTGGACTTGCATCATACATAACAAATGGCTTACATGATCATGCATCATAATCCCAGTCACTATTCAGGAACTTGGTAATTGGTCAGAAGTTTGTTCATGCTGATCGTAACCCGACCGCCGATGACAAATCCCTTGACCATTGGATTAAAATCCTGGTAAAAGGTTTGAAGAAAATTATTCATCGGGCGACCGATCGCGAACCCGATCTTTGATCGTTGATCGTTAATCATGGATGATGATTCATCGAGGATTCTACGCCCTAGGTGTGTTTCGGTCATTCGCTGATTCTGAAGTCAGTCCTTACGATTGGCTGGCAATTCGGGCCAGCCCCATTTTCCGTGCTCCGGAACTCGTTCATTGTTCCCGGGGTCTGATCATCGCCGAAGCTATTAATCATTGGTCTAATTATTGATTAATTCGGAGAGGTAGTTGCGCTGGCTTGACCAGTTGGTGGTAGGACGATCGCATTGCGTGGATTCCGTTTGGTTAAGCGAAGATCCCCCGATGGTTTCGGGTCAGCTTTGTCAGTGCCGTTAAGTGCTACGTGCCATTTTGCCTTGGACAAGTTGATACACTCTAATTGAATGCTGCCCAAGCTCGAAATCTACGTCATCGAACGCCACACATGCCGTTTTTGTATAAGGATTCTTGGTCGTCGACCCTCGAAACTTGATTACACCCATAGCAACATTTCAATTCTGCCAGCCA